>BPLQ01005772.1:0-406868 GCA_021605075.1 Caerostris darwini | reverse complement strand
ACATGCATTTCAGTCATAAAAGAAATAAGGATATAATTGGATACTTACAGGCAATTGTATTCATGATTTATGACGATACATTCAACATTTTGCTTGCAGTAGAAGTCTGGACATTGTGCTTCCGTAGTAACTGGAACAACTAAACAAAGAAATAGATCGCCCTCTAATTGTATTCAAAATTATTTTAAAAACATATCTCTTTATTAAAATCACAAATTTTTAAATTTCATATGAAGTGATTATTTTGAACTCAAATTTTTTAACACATGATGCAGTAAATGCTAATTTAAATTTCATATGATTATTTTTTTGAGGATTAATATTAATAATTATATGAAAACACAATGTCATTCTCAGTAGGAACGGAAGATATGTAGCAGATTCAATGTTATCCAAGTAATGGGAAAATAATAAAGTCAAGAATGGTTCGCTATTCGGGATTTATTATCAGTAATAAATGAGGGCGACCCAATCCGGAAACTCATAGAGGAAAGTAAGGAAATAGGTCTATAGCTATTTAGGTTAGTAGCATCTTTCCCAGGTTTGAGAATAGGAATTACAGCAGCTGTTTTCTCTTACTGTAGATTAATACGGAGATCCTTGGCCTCTAGTTCCTTCATTGTAAAATGTTGAAACATAGCGGTGGTCTCATGCTCTTTGAGTTAATAAGAAAAATAGATAATTAAATGCCCCTTTTTTAAAAAAAGAATTATTTATTTAATAAAATTATAAAATGTAAAATGAAAAATAACAAACATTTCAAAAGAGTAGATGTTGATGAAATCAGTTGCATGTAATAAAAAAAAAAAATGAGCAAAGGTCCAATTAGGAGTAAAAATAGCTAAGGAGAAAAGCGAACTTTTTTCATCTAGACATTTGTATGTAATAAGTCAGTCCAAGCAGGAGAAAATCGTAATGATAAGGAATTAATTTAAAATATTTAGAACAGCGCGAGGACTTTTGCTATGTTTGCGGGATTAAATATGATAATCGTAATTTTGTAGGATATTTAATACAGGGTTGTTGATGTTTCGCATATCATTATAGAATTGAGTAGAAATTTTGTGAACAAATTGTCTTAAACTTGGAATCGAGAGAGCTCGTCTAATATCGTCATTACAAAAGTACCAGGGTGAATTCGTTAACATTCTGAGAGTTTTGTTCTCAAGCCTTGGAATAATTTCAAAATTTGTACGAGCAACGGAACCCCAAAATGGGCTTGCATAAGCTAATACTG
The DNA here is from genome assembly GCA_021605075.1 of Caerostris darwini. Classification (NCBI taxonomy): domain Eukaryota; kingdom Metazoa; phylum Arthropoda; class Arachnida; order Araneae; family Araneidae; genus Caerostris; species Caerostris darwini. The sequence goes on along the minus strand of BPLQ01005772.1, from coordinate 405,631 downwards.
GATGAAGATAACAGAGATACATTAGAATTTTGAGATTAAGAGGTAAAGCTGAATTTCTATTGATTAAAGGATAGAGAATTCTAAATTGAGTATTGAATTTATTTCTAAGGTTGTAGATATGCGATCTGTAGTTAAGTTTACTATCAAGAATAATTCCTAAGTACTTAGTTTCTTTAGACCAGGTGATATAATTATTATATATTTTAATATTAGGAGGGTTATAGGATTTTTACAAGTGAAAAGAACTGCTTCAGTCTTGTCTGCATTTAATTTCCAGTTAATGAGACATTTTTCTAAATCAATGATATACTAATTTTGGAAATGTTCCTGGATAGTGCAAGATTGCAGTGTCGTCAGCTTACAGACTAATTTTGTTATTGTTCTTTTGTGGAATATCGTTGATAAAGATATTATAGAGGAAAGAAGTTAGAATAGAGCACAGCTGTTTTCCAAGCAATGGGAAAATAATTAAGCCAAGACTGGTTTACAGTTCGGGATTTATTATCAACAGTGAATGAGGGCGAACCAATGCAGAAATATTTAAATTTCGTCAAGAATCTTCAAAATATACATGTACCTCACATTTTCAAAAAACCTTATTTCTTCTTAAAACAAATTAAATTAAAAATTTTTTTTTAATAATGCAAGACATTTTTATAAATAAACGGCGTCAAAGTACAAATTTCTGTAAATGAAAATTTCTGTGAATATATATATATATATAATTAAAGACTTAATTTTTTTCTGTAAATTTAAATTTTTTTTATCTGGTGCAAAACCGAAGATCAAATAACTGTAGTTAGTAATTTTTAAATAAATAAAAAACTCATTTTTATTGCACAATATATAAATTTCTTGCAAAACACTTGACACTTAATATATAAATTACTTGCAACATACTTAAATTCCTTGAGAAAATACTTGAATTCTTTGCAAATTCATGCCACCATCTGGTGGCATGATGATGTTTAACGATGATGTTATATGGCGTAATCACTTTCTTCTGTATCTTTTTTTCATTCACTTCCTCCTATTATCTGACACACTCCCTATATATCTCTTGTTCAAATTTTCAAGCGGTCATAAAATACTTTTTATTCATCCACTCAAGTTCAAATACATTTTTTTTAACCTGTAGTGGATGACACTGGATGTTAATACAGTTTTTTTTTAAATATTAATTCAGTAATTAAATTTAATTAATTAATTAATAGTTTCTTTTAGATCTAAGTTGCATATATTTACCAATAGATGGCGCCAGATAAACTTAAAAAATGAATGAAAATTATTTATAAAGGACTTTCTGCAATATAGTAAAAAAAAGTAGGAATTGACTTTCAAATTTTTTTTTTTTTTTTTTATATTACTTGTTTAATTTGCTTTTAGTAATTAACTTAATACATCTGAGAAAGTCGCTAATCTTGCAACACGGAATATTTCGCCAACATTCTGCCATTTTTTTAGGGTTATAATACTGTAATTAGAAGAATTCATAACTTCTTTTTCCAAACAATATAAGGTACTTACGTATTAACGGTACCTTGGCGACAGACTTGGCGGTTTTTAAGTGTCGCCAATCTAACAGATTTGGCGGTTTTTAAGTGGCGCCAATCTAACAGCTGCAGATTTGCTGAGTTTTGACGCCATTTTGTAGTGCTACGAAAATGCGTATTTGGGATTTGCCAGAAACAGAACAAGATGCAATTTTATTTTTTCAGGAGCGAAATATTTTACCAAAACAACGAAAATGTCCCAATTCCCATGAGATGAAACTTTATTTTGATAAATGTAAGTTTTGGAAATGCAATTTCAGTCAGTGTGCTTATCGTGTGGGACTTAGAAAAGACAACTGGTTTGTGGGAAGCAGAATTCCATTTTGTACAGCTTTGAGATTCATATAGTGCTGGTGCGAGGAGTTGACGTCGATTAAATTTTGTGAAAAGCAACTTGATTTATCGAATAAAACTGTTAGAGATTGGAACAATTACCTGCGTGAATTATGTGTCTTGGATATGGAGAATAAACCAAAAAAGAAGGTAGGTGGACCAGATTGCATTGTGGAAATTGATGAAAGTGTTTTGAATTTTGAAAGCGTTTTGATTTTAAATGAAGTGTTTTATATATTTTATTATTTGGAACAAAAATTTTAAGTGTAGATTGGCGCCACTTAAAAACCGCCAAATCTGTAGCTGCGGTTGGCGCGTGTGCTCTTTATTGGCGTAACTGTCGCCAAGGTACCGTTAATACGTAAGTACCTAATATAATGACTATTTTATTGCTACTTTGATTTATTTGTAGAATATTTATTTATAGTAAATAAGAACATAAATATATATTCTTTTAAATAATTATTCTGACAAAATATTTATTATTATTCTGAGATTGTTGTTATAACGAATGTCGGCCACTAATACAGAATGTAAACAAGTTGTTTTGATGTTGCCATTCATGAAAATATGAAACAAACAAGAAAAAAGATTTTCTACTTTATTATTAACTTAGATTTAATTATCAAATGATTATTTTCTTTTTATTGCTGTTGACATAGTTAAGGTTTTATGACAACAGTTATTTGTATTCGAGCGAAAATAATTTTACCTTTTATTTTTAGAACGTTAGTTCGTAGCAAAACCGCGGCTCGAACGCATTAATTTTTTCTGCGGTTTTGTGATGTTTCTTTTTTAATGCTGTTGACATAGTTAAAATGTTGTGGCAACCGTTATTTGAATTCGCGCGGGAAAATGTAATTTTTGAATTTTAGAACGTCAGTTCACGAAAGAAATTAATGGAATTAACTCGAATGGAACTATTAAATATTCTGTTATATAATAATAAGTGTGTAATAGTTATGTTAATTCAAAACGTTCCAGTTATATCAAATATTCTGGAACGCATTAAATTTTTCTGTTATTTTGTGATGTTGTTCTTGTTTTCTTCATTCATTTGGTATGTCTATGAAAGGAAATTTTTAGTGAATCAATAAAAGGATAATTTCCGTCTCCAACAAAGATATATCAGAATAAAATGTAGGTTATTTTCTTGTTTATTTTCTTCTTTTTTAATTAATATTGTTTTATCATTCGAATTCGGCTTCGTAAAAAAGATTTTTTTACTTAATAATAATAACAATGAAAAAAAATTGGCGTATTAGAGAATAGTTCTGAATAATTTTATCGTAACAGCTATTATTATCGTTGTTAAAATGATATATTTTTGTGAGTTAATAAAACAAAATTTTATATAATAATTTGGCATTAAAGCTATAAAATTTGGAGAGGAGCAAATTAGAAAGAAAATTTTACCAAAATAGTGATACATTTTGCGATACATAACAACATTTGAAATGATACAAAATAGTGATACATAACAACATTTGGCGTAACAGCAATTCATTAAAATTTTTATATTATAGTTGCAAACTATTGGCGATGAAGAGGTATAATTTGGCGATAACGCAATTTAGATATAAATATTTGGGCATAATAGTGCTAAAATTTGGGTTTAAAGCGATAACATTTGGCGAAAAAGTCTTTTAGGAATAAAATAACCCGATTTTATCACTAAAATGATAAAATCGGGCGATAAAGGAATAATTTTTACTTAAATTCAAAAAATAAAATTTCACTTAGTGAAAAATTTGGCGATAAGGCGATAAATTTTGGCGTAAAAGCAATTTAAAGAATATAATTTGACTTAACAGCTATTTGGTTACTAATGTTGGCGTAATAGCAATTTTGTGCGATAAATTTTGTTGAAATTGCAGTTTACAACGACACCAAACTTCAGCAGCCATTTTATTTGTTTACTTGGCATCCTAGTATTGGATTTTGGCGTAATATGGTTTTATAGCGAAAACTAACTGCGGAATTCATTACTATGTTTACTTGGTGACTTGGTATCCTGGAATGCATTTCCCACAAAGGATACAGGATTCTAGATTTTTACCTTCGATTTTCCTACATTAACTTATTAAGTAGAGATAAAACTATGAATTCAATGATTTTGCTAAAGCAGAAAAGAAATGAAATAAGTATACGACAATCAGGATTTCAGATTTCAGAGTAGGAACAGCAACCGTTTTCCAAGGAGAAGGAAAATTTTAAACAAGTATTTTGTATATTAGTATTTTTATATTATATTTATATATTTATTAGCAAGTATTTTTTATATTATTTATTGTACTTTTTATATATTTTGTATATATATTGCAAATAGTAATAAACAAAAATAATAGTCCAACACCATATATAGAAAGGAAAATGGAAAATTGCAAGGAAATTCGTTTTCTATTTTAGCACTTAATAGTGTGATGTCATATGTATGTACATATTTATATTAATTGTATTTATTTAATAAAAAGTAACTAAAATAAAATTTTTCTTTGTTGACATAAGTAGGAACTGACTTTAAAAAATTTTTTTTTATGTTACTTGTTTTTTTTAATTTGAAAATAAAAATAACTCAGAAAGTATACACTTACCACAGTTTTCCTCATCTGAGCCATCGTTACAGTCACGCTCTCCATCGCATCTCCAATGGAGAGGCATACAACTATTCTCCGTCGCACAGTGGAAATGATTGTCAGAGCATTTCTTAACACTATTTTCTACAAAAGAATAACATGAAATGTTGTTGTTATCGTGTCCATGGATTTAAAATATAATTATTAAAGTTAGATCAAGTCAAAAGTCTTCAAGATAGCGGCCGCTAGCAACGGCGCCGCTTCACTCTACAGGGCTTCTCTTAAGTTGGCCTCGATTGGCACCCTATCCAATTGCAAAACATGGGGAGGGAGTGCTGGGCACTCTAGAATGTGCTTATGTGTTAGGAAAGTGTTGGGGCAATTTCTGCAGGGGATGTATTCCCAGGTCTTGTCTGGGAGAATCTTCATCCCTTTGTAATGATTAGTTCTGAGTCTGCTAATAACTGATGTCTTAAAGTTATGAGAAATTAGTCTGCTTTTGGCAATTGCTTTAGCATCTGCAAGTATGATGGTAGTTCTGGGTTGTTCATTGTCTCTGGCTTCTTTGGCTAAAGAGTTAGTGCATTCATTGCCCTCAATGTTGACATGTGCAGGAATCCATTGAAGATGACATGATTTGTCTCTACAATGTAGAGCGGGGATGGGCAAACTTTTTCGGTCGCGGGCCAAAAATCGAAAATTAAAAGTTTGGGGAGGGGGGACAAGCAGTAGCTACACTATACTTTTAATAATTTCACTACCATTCACAATGATACTATATGTCCGCAATCTTTCCATGCGCAATCAATAATATTAGAACTTGCGCCAAAAGAAAAGGCCGCTGGCTGGAGCTTAAAATGCGCAATCTGCCACATGTGAGGTCTAATTCATCTATATTGGATTCCCATATGTCTGCTCCCCGAGAAAGTGATAACGCTTGTTGGCGCCAATCTACAGCTATAACTAACAAAGAACTTCCGCTTTTAACACTTTACCGATTGAAAGCTGTCTGTTCTTGCTATTTACGTCGATTTATGTTTTGTAAAACAAAAATAGAAAAAGTAAAAAGATCATCAATCCTTTGGAAAAAAGGAAGAAAAAAAATAATATTTAATCAAAATAGAAAAAGAGATGGATATATAATATGTAAATATATATTTCTTTTAATTTGCCTCGGACCGGCAAATTAAAATTCTATCCGCGGGCCGGATAGAACCTTCCGGCGGGCCGTAGTTTGCCCATCCCTGGTGTAGAGTCTCGAGCAGAACATTTATCGCAGAAGTGATGTTAGTATCTCCATTTTTAATTGCTTGCAGAGCCAACAGAAGTCAGAAAAAATCACTAACCCGTCAGTGAGGCCTGAAATATTTGAGTCATTTAGATATAAAGCAACAGCCTCTTTAATTGCAATGAGCTCACCGGTGAAGTAATAACATGAAATGTAAAAGGAATAATAAATCAATCGAATTATATATCTTTTTTTTTCTATGCCAATCTTTGTTTTGTGATTTTTTACTTTATTGAATGTTTTAGTAATTAATTCTGGTGAACGAGGAGGCTGATTTCTATAATTATTTTTTTTTATTCAAAAACATCTTTCGATATTTTGCGACAAATTACAGTTTTTCAATTCCTTCTATTAGCTCGCACTCTCCCTATATATATTTTGTTCAAATTTTCAATCGCTCATAAAATGCTATTTATTCATCCACTCAAGTTCAAATACATTTTTTTTCAACTTGTAGTGGATGACACTGGATGTTAATGCAGTTTTTTCGAATATTAATTCATTCATTAAATTTAATTAATTAATTATATATATTTTTAGATTTAAGTTGCATATATCTACCAATAGATGGCGCCAGATAAACTTTAAAAAATGAATGAAAACTATTTATAAAAGTCTTTCTGCAATAAAGTGAAAAAAAAGTAGGAATTGACTTTAAAACTTTTTTTCTATATTACTTGTTTTTAATTACAATTTTCGAGCTCATTTTCATTGTTGCTTGGCACTTCATGGCGAATCCAATACGGCGAGATACTGGCAAGCTGGAGTACTCTTGAGGCAATGACTTCGGCCAACTTTGTTGAACTCTTTTGTGTGCATTTTCTTCTTTATTTTGATTTTTTCCCATTTTATGCAAAATAAAGAAGAAAATGCATAAAAAATATTCTAACTACATTTAAAAACATATATCTTATCTATTATTACTTATATCTTCAAGAATCTCAAACACTCGGGGCCGTATTTTCCTATAGGCTAACTAGGCTTCAGCCTAGGACCTCAAGATCAAGAGGGGCCTACATTCAAATTGTTAGTAAAATTAAAATTGCACTGTTCTAAAAACAGTCAACACTAAAACACTGAATAGAAAATAAGGAGAAATTCTACACATAGAACTATTAAACAAACACAAAAATGTATTGGTTAAGATCAGCGTTCGGCTCATTGGGACTGTTCGTTTGTATAGACTAGATTGCACCAAAGTATGGTTGATACGTTCACTGATTGCTATGTATAATATATACGTGCCTTATGCTACTAAGCTCTGGTTTGTTCTTGCATTAATAAAGTGCAGAATAGTGTTATTATTTGAAGATTTTTAATATTTCAATTTTGTTTCTTTGTAAATGTTGTGTGTTATGTTTGATGAGTTATTGTTACAAGAACAATGTGCTGAGAATAAATGTCCAAATAAGTGTTCTCGACTTTTTTTTAATTTATTATCCGTGCTACATTTTTTATAAAGATTAGTACCCATCACAACATTTAACATATTGATATATATCAGAGTAATGATGTATTTTATTATCTCTCATGTGATTTACAAACTTAAAAATGGGAGGTGAAAGGGCCTCATAAATGGAATAGCCTAGGGCCTCTTATCATCTAAATCCGGCCCTGCGTTTAAGCATTCTTACGATGCAAGTGAAATGTATACAGAGTGCTCAAGAGCGATTCCAGACAGAGATCTGTGTGAGGATGTCAAACTAACAGGTGGGCTGAAAAGTTCCTAGGCTGACGCATAGATGGCGCTACTAGTATTAAATCCATATGATTTTTAGTTAGCAATAACCTTCAAAAGACGCGTGTATAAATTTGACAGCTGTTGCACTATTAATATGTGAGCTATAGCATTTTTAGTGAAGTTATAGCATTTTTAGTGTTCATCACGTGCAGTCCATTCGACTGACTGTCGATTGGACTCATCATTGTCATCGTGTCATCATTGATGTTTCATCCATTGTCACATATCGACGCAAAAATTCGGGTTTATTACACTTGAACAGCTCCAAACACTGCTTAAAATCATCAATTCGTAGTTGTTTGGGTCGATTGTGAGTTCGCGCGGCACCCACTTTGAACAGAGCTTTCGTATATCCAAATATTCATCTGTCTGTGAACACAAGTGCACAAGAGAGATTATTTATGGGCATTTCAATTCTCTCTACTCATTTTACGTGTAATGCGAAATCAGGGCCGGATTTAGATGAAAAGAGGCCCTAGGCTATTACACTTATGAGGCCGTTTCACCTCCCATTTTTAAGCTTGTAAATTACATGAGAGATAACAAAATACAACATTACTGCGATATATATTAATATTTTAAATGAAACATGTTGTGATGGGTACTCATCTTTATAAAAAAATGGGGCACGGATAATAAATAAAAAAAAAAGTCGAGAACACTTATTTTGGACATTTATTCTCAGCACATAGTACTTGTAACACTAACTAATCAAACATAACGCACAACATTTATAAAGAAACAAAATTCAAATAATAAAAATCTTTGACTATGAAATAAAATATGCAATAAAAATTATCCTATTTTCTATCAAATTAAATTAAATATATTCAATACATTGAAGATTAAAGCAAATTCAATTCAGATAAATTTATTTCATAATTTCTCCCTATTTTCGATTCAGAGTTTAAGTGTTTCCTGTTTTTAGAATAGTGTCATTCTCATTTTGCTAACAATTTGAATGTAGGCCCCTGTTGATCTTGAGGCCCTAGGCTGAAGCCTAGTCAGCCTATAGGAAAATCCGGCCCTGCGAGCAATCACTTAATCATTTGCATCTGTGCTTAACGCAAACTTTCGTACAGAGTTCTGTGGCGATTGAAAAACTCCTCTGTTTTGCACTAATTTTTGTGAAAATGCGTGTAATTTTATTTCGTTTGTAAATGTGAATAAAGGCTTGTTCCCACCGAGGCGAGAGGCGACGACGCGACATGCGGCAGGCAAGAAACTTTTTTCGTTCTCAGAAAAGACCAAGGGCAGTTTACGACGTCTCCTATGAGTGCTTTCCTAAAGTCAAGAAACACCATGGCTGTTACTCTGAACAAGCGTAAGCGAGTTCCGGTAATGGGCCTAAACGCTCACTGAGACAATTTATCTCAATGTGTATCTGATGATTACTTTGGCTTAAAAATTATTGATCTTCCACTAAATAAGACGAACTGGCGCAGAGGTAAAGTAACGGATCTCAGACCGCGAGGTTGAGGGTTCGAATCTGAACTCAGCTCCTTTTCGCATTTTTTATTGCTACGTTGCGCATTAATTTATTTATAACTTTCGGACTAGTAATTAAGTTAGGTTTTTATTGCACGCTTTTTCACTCCTTTTTTTTTTTTTTTTTAAGGAAAATAAAAGGATTGGAAATAAAAAAAAATATAAGATAAAAATTATAAAAATAAAAATGCAAATAAAAATAAAACTTATAAAATCAAAAATGAAAATAAAAATTATAAAAATAATAAAAAGAATTTCGGTTCTGAGATCGACCTTTTTTTTTCTAGGGACATTTAACAATTTGCTTTTCAGATCCTTCATTGGCTCCTACCATTCAGCATAATCCTTTCAATGTATTGTAATCAAGTTTGTTTACGTTTTCATTAGTACTATGGCATCGACAACTGGTGCCTAATTGTACCGAATTTAAAACTTAACTTCTTTTATTTTGTATTTTACTTTTTTATCAATAGTAATTTTTAATTTTTTTGAGTACCACTTTAATTTGAATTTTTAGAAACTTTATCCTTTATTTATTTACTAACATTAAAGCAGCCATTAGAATTCCTAGCATATCTATCAATTAAGATGAGGAGGTTTAAGGAGTATTTCCCCCTGTTGGTACTCCGTAAACGGTACCCCAATTGCCAGAAACGTTTTTCGACCCCTTCACAGCGAAATGTCAGAAATAGCATTACGCCCAGTGAAGTTCCGCTTCGAGTTGAAAATGGGTCAACTCGAAGCGGTGCATTTCAAACCCGTTTCAGGCGAACGCGGTGAGGCTAGTCATTGGTCAAATCTTGTCGCTTAAACGTTTCTCGTCTCGATGACAACGAGCCTTAACTCAGAAAATGTACACTTACCACAGCTTTCCTCATCTGAGCCATCGTTACAGTCACGATCTCCATCACATCTCCAATTGGCATGAATGCATCTACTGCCTCTCAAACAACGGAACTGATTTTTAGAGCACCTCTCAGTCGTATTTCCTACAAGAGAATAAAACGAAATGAATTAAAGAATAAATACTACTATGCCCCCAAAGTTTTTTTTTTTTTTTTTCAATGCAGCTGGCAAACAGACCTGGACGTCTTGGATGCCTTAAGGCAAGAGCTGCACAGACGTTACTCACTTTGCATTACCCAGGGGGCGCGTGTAACTTGATGGTAAGCCACGGACGCGGAGTAACAATGCACCCGCAACGCTCTACGATCCTCTTAGGACCGGGACCTACGGTTTTAAAGTGGATTCCGAACCACTACAAACATCCATGGCACCGCACGGTCTCGAACCCGAAACCTGTGGCACCGAGCTCTAAAGCGATGGAACCCTGATATAAATATCAACGCATCCATATTAAAATATGCTAATATGAAATGATAAACTTACCACAATCAATTTCATCTACACCACCATCACAATCGGATTCACCGTCACAACGCCATTGATTCGGAATGCAGTGTCTGATAGAACACTGAAATTGGTCGGGCAGACATACCTGCGGATCAGACTCGCCGTAGCATGGATGCAATTGAATAAATCCAATAATCAGGACTCGAACCACATTCGTCAACAGATTCATTTCTGACAGTAAAAACCTACATCCAAAATCGCTATTGAAAATAAATAGGATCTAGTCCTAGTTTGGAAAATGTTTTGGACGAAACAATTACCGCAAATAGCTCACTTCGAAAAGGAAACACTGCACAGAACGCGAGTCTAGCACAACATTGCAAACCGGAAAAGTTATTGGTAATGCCATATCCGGGCGCCGACAGTTTATAAGATTCTGATGTATTGAGACAAGAACTTCACATGTTTGTGGCGAAAACAGCTTTATTTCGATAACAAATATGGTTAAATAATAGAGAGTTTTTGCATGCCGTATTTTTTTCTCCCTAGCGCACATGCTCATAGGAAATTGCGCATGCGTATAATGTTTCCTATGAGCATGCGCGCTAGAGAGAAACAAATACCGTATGCAAAAACTCTCTAATATCTTAAAAAGCTGTACAATTTTATCAAATTTTCAAAGTAAAATCAATATTAGCGTATTATTTTTACCTTAAAACTAATAAATTCAGGGACTCTTTAACGAAATAGGGAAAACGAAGTATTTAGTTAGGGATTGTTTTTCATTTTAGGGATTCTATGTTGTTGTTGTCGTATCCATCATAGAAGGTGGGAAGAGGGATGCAGCTTCTGTTCTGATGGAGCACCCGTGGGTAGAAGTCTGACTTCTGCTCCGTGGCGCTCTTACAGTCAGAGGAGACCGGGACCTACGGCTTAATGTGGATTCCGAACCACTACAAACATCCATGGCACCGCCGGGACTCGAATCCGTAACCTGTGGCACCGAGCACTAGACACTCGGCCACTCAGGCCCTTAGGGATTTTATTTTAGAAATATATAAATATAATGAAATCAATAAAAAATATTTATCTTTCTAATGCGATATTTGCTTCTCCACTCTTTAGCTTTTGCAAATCGATCTCCATTTGGGTATTGGCACATCTTAATGGGTGATGCAGGTTAGCGTCCGTTATGTTGGAGCGTGTTTTGTGTTGCGTTAATTTCATTTTCGCAAAAAAACGATTCGCAGGCGTAATTTAAACCAAAAAGCTATAACAACTTTTGGACCAGATTTCCTAAACGGAAAAAATTTCTCTTTTGTGAAGTAAGTATTGTAAGAATCTAATTTTAAACTCATAACTGTAAACCCGAACTCATAAATAAAGCAGGCAACATCTGTCATACGTTCGCAAGAATATTATATTAAAATCAAAGTTAATATTTCTTCAGAATTTCGGCAGTTAATTTTTGAATATATGTAGGATTTGTTTGTGTGGTAATCAGCAGGCGGCGACACTTCACGGTTGCTTGTCTTTGACAGAGCCTGTTTACAACGTGGGGGAGTATTCCACTTTGAACTCTGACCCCACGAGAAGGGGACAGGACCCCGTAGATGAAGAAGGAAAAAGAACGCTGGCGGGAGCGAGATTGGGCAGGCTGCGTCAAGCAGCGAGAGAATAGAGAGTTTTTGCATACCGTAGGACGTCCGTTAGCTTTTTCTCCCTAGCGCGCATGCTCATAGGAAACATTATTATAGATACGCATGCGCGCTAGGGAGAAAAAGCTAACGGATGTCCTACGGTAACTAACGTACGGTATGCAAAAACTCTCTAATATCTTTAATCCCTTAATTAATAACCAATGTAAATATCTGTAAAATATGGTATCATTAAATGGCTTTATTTAAAGTAACGTCCCGTTACTGCGTTTTGTCTGTCAAATACCCTAGACACCCACTGCAAAAGTACAGCTATTGTTAGAATGGTAGAAAAGTCTACAGAAACTGTAGGTTCGGCCGGGATGAATCTATTGGAACCGGTGTAAATCTACATATATGGATGCACACATAATGTATTTTTTTCAATGCACTGGCATGACTGACTTAAGTGTTAAATCTAACTTCTATGAAACCGACAGCTAGAAAAGTTCCGCAGTTATATCAGCGGAAGTAAAAAAGGATGTGTGGGTGTGATTCATGCGGAAGTAGAAAGGAATTAAGCATGATTAGAGGAGGGCAATCACAAGGATGATTAGCTCATTCAAAATGCTGCGGGGAAGTGGATCACAATTTCTCATTTCACTCTTTAAAAAATAAAATAATATCGAATGCCGTATAACTCTTTTTTTCGTCATCAGATACAAATTTGTCTTCATGTAAATAAAATTAATTAAAAAATTAGAGGCAAATCCTTCTTCGGGACTGCCCTCTCCCATTTTGGATAATGCGGAATCTACTACTATTACACCACACCACATCCTCGTGCCTAGAGCTGAGCTGCCCCTTTACAGTTTGGGAATGATGTGGGGGAAATGTCTGACTGGACTTTGTGACGCTCTACTGTCATATGAGAGCGTTCACTACAAACATCCATGGCACCGCCGGGATTCGAACCCGAAACCTGTGGTACCGAGCGCTAATAACGCTGAATCTACTACATAACTCAATGGTATATTATCAGTAATTAATAGTAGTTTCATTTATTCCAATTAAATACGTTCACAATGGGGGACTGATGGCCGAGTGACTAGCACTCTGGCGATCAGGACCACAGGTTTCAGGTTCGCGTTTTCGGGATGCCATGGATGTTTATAGTGGTTTGGAATTTACTTTAAATAGTAGGCTCCGGTCTAATATAGTTGTACGGGCGAAAGGCTGTCAACCCTACAGTGTAAAAAAGAAAACATCTCCTGTTTCGAAATTTGCCAGTAGGCAGACGGCTTTGGTTCACAATGGGGCTGTTGCGCCAATGTAGAAGAAATGCGTTCACAATACTAATTTTCAATGTCATAGAGGCCTGATGGATAGTCAATCGGGTTAGGCGGCCTGATGGTTCTGGCGCTCGTTACCACAGGTTGCGGGTTCGAATCCCGGTTGTGTCATGGATGTTTGTAGTGGTTCGGAATCCACTTTAAGCCGTAGATCCCGGTCTCATATAACCGTAGAGCGTCACAGAGCCCAATCAGTCTTCTTCTCACCCGCATCATTCCCAAACTGTAAAGGGGCAACTCAGCTCTAGGCACAGTGAAGGGGTGTAGTAGTAGTCTATCGGGTTATCTAATTAGAGAAATTATGTTCGAAACTCAATAACCGAACTGAAAGCTCCCGTCCCATGCCTGGTATAGACAAGATAAGTCATTCGGTTCGAAGAGAAGGAACAAGTCCAATCTCAAAGATGCACCCCACGTGGTACAACCTGAGTAACGCGGAATCTGCTGCGACTTGACCTTTGATTGTGTGGAAAGATGAACATCCGATTTAGAAAGGACGAATCAATTATATGTTAGGGATGCTAGTCAGATATACGTGGCTCAAAGATGTTCTGTGGGAAGAAAGTTTAATAATTAGTGTGGTTATTTCATTCGTCTAATCTTTCATTTGCTATTATGAAATTAAAAATTTTAAATAGTAAAATTTAGAAATATTAAATCTTTTCCGAAAATACCTTCCTCTCCTGTTATGCCGCTCTGTTTGAGTCAATCCGACTTGGCTGCTTGCAAATTTTCCACAGAGTCAGTGGTCGAACTATACATACCTCGTCAGCATTTTAAGTTGCAAAAAACAGGAATTTTTATTGAAAAGACACGACAAATACTCTATTGAATTTCTTACATCAGAGATGATTAATGTCGTGTATTGCTTGTTTATAAGAATTTATTCACAAAAACCATCGATTACAATAATATCATCACTTATGCGAAACCTGAGTTACGCGGCTCTTGGCTGTTTCATTTTATTTATTTTGGTAATGCAGCCGCTTTTTCTAAATTTTCCTTGTAAATTTCTGTTATTATTTTAAATTTACTGAAAAATATATTATTCCTATAGGAAGCAATTTGTGATTAAATTCATCGATCTAGTTTATGATTAGAAAACTAATTAACAGTTAATGTTCGGGGCCTGATGGCCGGCGCCACAGGTTTCGGGTTCGAGTCCCGGTGTCATGGAGGATTGTAGGGGTTCGGAATCCACTTTAAACCGTAGGTCCCAGTCTAACATAATCGTAGAGGGTTGTGTAACTCCATGTCTGCAGCTTATCTTCAAGCTTCACGTGCCCCCGGGTAGTGTTAAATGAGTAACGTCGGTGCTGATCTTGCTTAGAGCGTAAATGACAACTGTCTAAATATTTGACAGCTAAATTAGGAAAAGAAAAACAGTTAATATTCATGTTTGGTTTTTTTTTTTAATTTATAGCCACTACTTCATCCTTTTTTATGAGATCATCTTCCAATGTGTGTGTGCGTGTGTTTTAAATTCGGTTTATAAATATATTTTATTTTATATATTCGTGTGTTTTGTTTGCGAAAAATTTTCAACACAATCAATATTTTCTCTTTTCTTTATTCTCAAGCATTTTATTTATTCATTTCTAAATTTTTTTTTTTTTCCGTGTGGTTGTAAGCGAAGAATGTAAAAATTTTTTAACGGAAACAGCCTTTATTTAAAATAATTATTAAATATTATATGTCATATTAGACCAGAATCTACGGCTTAAAGTGAATTCCGAACCACTAAAAACATTCACAGGACTCGAACCCGAAACCTGTGGTACCGAGTGCTAGAGTACCAGCCACTCGGCCATCAGACTCTCCAATCTCTTTATGATATTGGGAATTTTATGTATTATTTTTATAATTACATAAAATAAATAAAATAGAAACTACAATCATACAAATGCTGAAGTTTTATTAGTCACTTTTATGTTCAAGTTTTATTGGTTATTTTTATGTTCAAATTGAATTATTATTATTAGTTTATTTTTGATTAAGTTCAAGTTTATTAGAAGTTATTTTAATGATAATAACTTCTCAATATGCTCAACGATTTTCAGAAAAAATATTGTATATATATATTTTTCATGATAAATATCCGATGGCATACATTTTTTACAATATCTTTTTTCTTAGTAGCAATCATTAAATTAGTAATATTTCATCTGTTGTCCTGTTTTCTGTCTTCACACAATGTGTACCACTACTACTCCTACACAACACCACATCATTGTGCCTAGAGCTGAATTGTCCCTTTACAGTTTGGGAATGATGTGGATGAGAAGTCTGATTGGGCTCTTTGACGCTCTACGGTCATATGAGACTGGGACCTACAGTTTAAAGTGGTTTCTAAACCACTATACAAACATCCATGGCACCGCCGGGATTCGAACCCGAAACAAATGGTAACGAGAGCCAGAGCGCTAGCCACTCGGCATCAGGCCCCTCACAGTGCGTACCAAGACATAATTTTTCCTTCAAATGCAATTCTTGATAATAGTTTTTACTTAAAATGTTGCCCTAAGACAGTTTCATGACCAATATATTTTTTAATAAATTAGAACTTTTTGATTGTCCATGTAAGAAATTTTTTTTTTTTTAAATTCTACTCCCATTTCATTGATGAACGGTGATAATTGAAATTGTTTAATTATTTTTGAAATAAGTAGTAGTAACCATTAAATTACTAATATTTCATGTGTTGTTCTCTTTTCTACCATCACAAACGGACCAAGACATAACTTTTCCTTCAAATGCAATCTGTGATAATAGTTTTTACTTAAAATGCAGTACTAAGAAAGTTTCCTTTATATCATGATCAATTTTTTTTTTTTTTTTTTTTTTTTAAATAAAATCGAACTTTTGGATTATTCATCTAAGAAAAAACATTTTTTAATCCGACTCCCATTTCATTGATGAAGAGTGATAATTGAAATTGTTTAATTATTTTTGAAATAAGAAAATTAAATATTTATAGTTCATTTATCATTAAATTTCTATTCATCTATTTCTAAAGCTTCATTTGGTAGAAAGATAAAGTTGCAAAAAATTTAGAAAGAGTATTTTTTCACCTTAAAAAAAAATTCTCATTAAATACAATTAAATGACGGAGAACAAAGAGACTTTTTGATATCAGAAGTACAACACATTCTTCGCTATTTGTATTCCTTTTCTCTTATTTTAATTAAAGTAATTATTTTTAGCAGTAAACTGCTTGCTTTATTTCATCAAAAAATAATAACTTTTATTTGCTCAGATTTCATTCTTGTGTGTGTCCATTGCCATCCATCAATTTAAAAAAATGGTTAAATATATAATGTAAAATAAATAAAAATTTGATGCTTAACCTTATAAGGAGTTTGAGTATACGGTTAAATTTTTATAGTAGCCAAATAAAAATGGTTTCTAGTAATGTATTTTTTAATTTTCATGCCTGAAAAACGAAAGAATTGTTCACAAAATATATAATAATCTAAATATGTATGAAATTTTTAATATATTATTCAGCAATAGTCATGGCTATTCACAGAAGAACACTTTTAAAATAATACACATTTTGGGCAATCCAGTAAAATATGTAAAAAACTCTTGGAACAAATATTAATCAATGGCTAATATCTTTGACAGCCAACAGAGTTGAGATTGATGTTAGGAAAATATATAAATAATTATTATATATTGAAAAAAAGTTCACTTATTTTGTAATAAATTACAACACATTGAATAAAATATTTTTATAATATTTAAATTCATACATAGTTTGACCACTAACTATGTGAAAAAAATAAACATCTGGTTTAAAGGTGGAAATGGACAAATTGATTACTTCTTAGGGATGTTAGTCAGATATATATATTTATATACAAAAAATTGTGAAATAAAAAAAATTTAATAGTAATTGAGGATTTTTTTCATCTAATTTTTCTTTTGATATTATGCAATTTACAATTTTAATTATTAAAAATTTTAATTATTTTTATTGTACTTAAAACCTATCTAAAAATACCTTTCTCTCCTATTACATTGCTCTGTTTAAATAGAATGTTTGCAAATTTTCTGCACTATCGGTTGTTGAATTACATTATATGATGAGGCAGGCCACAGACTGTGCATCCCAGACGTATATCAATAAAATATTCTTTTGATATTCATTCACGAAAGGTAAAATATTCATAGTAAAATCATACAAATATTTTTATATCCATAAAGATGCCCTCCCAGTTTTTAATATTTTAAAGAAAATTATTAAGTGCTAAACATATTACGACAACAAAATGAATATTTAAAAATTATGCTAAAAAATGAAAAAAAAAAATTTCTAAATCAACTGTTCCTATTCTGATTTATTATATTGAAACAGTTAAAACTAGTGTATCATAAAGTTCCAAGTTAAATCGATATATTACAGATCCATATTATTAAAAAACAAAGTATTGCCTATTAAAAAAATTGTTTTCATTTACATATGGGAATGAAGTAGTATTTAGTAAATAATACAGACTATTTGAATAAATATGAAGATATTATATTTTGAAGAAACTTTTGAAAGAATGACAATAATATAAAAATATATATGTTGAATTAAATATATTACTTAAATATATACTTTATTCAACTTGGCTTTTTTATTGGAAATTTTTTTAGTGGATAGTGTAGCCACCATCAATTGGCAATTGAGCTCCAGTGATCATGCCAGCATTATCACTCAGTAGAAATATAACGGATTTCACAACATCTTCTGGATCTGGACAGAAAATAAACAAATTAAATTTTAAGGTTTCAAATTCAAAATTTAAGTGATATTCTATGAATGTAAAATATTTATTGAAATATGAAATATCTTAAGCTTTTAAATTAGGTATTTTTAGTTCAAATATAAAGCTTTTTATCACCAATATAAATGGTGAGATATTCCATTTCTACTACAGAATTAAAAGAAATTTAAAATTGTATATTACAAAATAATAATATAGAAAATAATTTTTTTCTTTTACTTCTTACAATTTTTATCAACATTTGCAGCCTTATTTGAATTGATTAAATTAAGGAACAGAAAGTTAGCAAAAGTACACATATAATTTTCTCGCATTTTAAATATTGTATTATTATATGTAGTTTTTACATAATCTTCAAATATTAATTTAAAAAAAAAACATTAATATCCATTAAAATATTGTATTTATTGCAATATTTGTTTCTATAGAAATTATTACAAAATATTTTTTTTAACAAAAAAAAATTATAATTTTTTTTTTAAGTTATACAAAGCATTTAATTACCAAAACACTACTTTTTTTTAGTACTTAACTACCTAAACCTGAGTTGAATATTCAACTAAGGGTTTGGTAGTTAAATGCTAAAAAAAGTGGGTTTGGACGGTTGAATATTGAATATTTCTTTCCAAACATTGTAAACAAATATTGAACATACAGGACAATTGTTAAATAGCAAATAACAGCAAATTTCATTTAAGGGAACAGTTCATCCATAAATAGAATCTTGTAAAAAGATTTAATTTTAATTTCTTTTTATGCAATAGCCCTTCTTGGAATAAATTTTAATTTTAATTCTTAAATTAAGTAAATAGAGGTACTGAGATATTTTTCTTTAGGCACTCTTAAAAACACAACCTTTGCCTTTGTAAAAAGATTAAGTAAAGCAAATAAGACCATAGTTACAATTTAAAAACAGTGGCTATGGTTTAAAAAAAATTTATAACAATAAAAAGCAAACAATTTTTAAATACCTTCTGTTGATGTTACACTGCATTTATGCATGTGTGATATAAATATATAGATAAGTTTAAATTTAAAAAAAAAGATTGTTTAATAAACATACCACAAAATTTTCCTAATGGAATTTTGGCTTTAGTAGCTTTGGCTTTGGTCTCTTCTCCCCAAGCCTTGATTCCCATATCTGTTAAAACCACCGTAGGATTCACGCTGTTCACTCTTATCTACCAATGACAAAATTTAAGATGAAGCAATTGAACCATAGTGCGTAATAATCAATAAAAACTATGTTACATTTAAATCTGAAACTCTCATTACGGGAAAAAAGAACATTGCACATCATCTATATATTTACATTATTTATTCATTTATTTTATTTACTTCAAATTCAGCCATAAATATAATTTTTATTTTTGAATCACAAAATTAAACTTTAAAATTACATGTTAATTTTAAATAGATTTCTCAAACATGTCACTTAAGATTGAAAAAAACAGCCAACCACTTTGTACCATCTAGTCACTGAACTCACAATTTAGTATTAGTATTACCAAAAAATGCACAGTTGTGTCAAATATCGACAAACAATATACAATAAGTAATAGTCTTTCAAGGTATTATTTCAAATATTTAAAATTTGAATAATTATTGAAGTGAAGGTAATTAGGCTACATTATTTAAAATCATATCTGTTTTAATGAAAGAAAAGATAAAAGAAATTAACATTTTACATTATTAAATTTGTAATATTAACTCTTTGAATTTATGGTAAATAAATGTTCATATTAAGTATATTCCCCCTAAACTTATTTAATTTTATGTCCAGGTAGTGAATAAAGACTTTTAAACGTCTAAAGGAATGATAAATCATATAAAATTCTAGAAGATTTGCTATACATTAATAGCTGAGGTAGATATTGTGCTATATCTATCTATCTATCTATATATATATATATATATATATTATATATTATGGATGCATTATCTCCTATACAGTCATACAATCACTTTTTAAACTATTTTTCTGTAACTGAACTGTAATTTAGAAATGAAATCACTTTAAAAGTATTCAATAATCAAAATGAATAAAAAATGCATATTAAAATAATTTTCATTATTTTAAGTTTAAAAACTAGACATTAAAATACAATGCAAAAATTTTTTAGATATATTAAAAATATTAAATATTATTGTCATTTTAAAAATCTTAAACAGCAAATTTAATACAGAGCTGCATAATATCTTAGAGATGTTTTTTTTTTTAATGTATAATACATTACTAGAACTACAAACATTTTTAGAAATATATATAAGTTTAATTTAATACTTAATGAAATGCAGTTATAACTCAAGTTGAAATAATTTTTCTTGCACTGCTTGAATTTAAATATTCAAACAACTCAATAACAAAAGTTAAAAAACATTAGCAATGAATTTTAAAATCAAAATTACTTTGAATGGACCCAACTCTAATGCCATAACCTTCGTTAGTTGGTCAAGAGCTCCCTTAGAAGCACAGTATGTAGCATGAAGTGGTAGAGCCACAAGTGCAGCCTGACTTGAGATATTCACAATAGAGCCACCTGTACCTCGTTCTTTCATATCTTTTGCTACAATCTATATAAAATACAAGTAGAAAAATTAATTTTATTACATCAATTTATTTGAAGTGCTGCAAACAAATATACAGGAAAAAAACGTGATGTAATGTAAACTCCATGATTGTATTAACTATTGTACGATCGATTAAAATTATTAATAATCATTTTTAAAGTCTCAAAAGATATATTTTAAGCAATTATTTGAATAATTTAAATAATTTTAATTAAAAATGTATCATTATAATTTTTAAATCTTTTATTTAAGTCCTCTGATAAAAGTTTGATCTCAAATACAGAAAACTGATGTAGTTTAAATTATTTACAAGAAAAAAAGGAAAGAATACAAATAAAACAGAAAAAAAAAAAAAAAATTGAAGGAAAAAAAGAAAGAAATTAAGTTTTTCAATAATTACAAATACCTGAGAAATATTTATTACTGCTTTTACATTCACAGCAAAAACACTATAAAAAAAAGAAAATTAAATTTTAATAATGCATGCACAATATTATGGAAAAATTCTTAGCAGATATGTAAATAATTGTTTATTTTTAATCAATTAATAGTTTCAAAATTATTTATTTAATTTGCTTAATATTGCTACTTTATTATGTGCAATGCTTTTGTTCCATTAAAGTATACCAAATGTATATTGTACATAACTAAAAAGTTTCACAAAATGGGCAATGTTGTCTGATGAGTCCTTTTGAAGCAGCAAGAAAAAGACTTCTTGCACAAGACAACTATTAATTTTGCATGTGTCCAATGAATCCTTACTTTTGCATGTGTCAAATGAATCCTTAATTTTGCATGTATCCAATTTATCCTTACTTTTGCATGTGTCCAATGAATCCTTAATTTTCTATGTGTCCAATATAATAAAAACTCAAAATCCTTCAGTGAGCTCTACAAAGAGATATAAAGGAGTTTCATAGTCAATTTGTGAGTTGATTTTTTCATCAGGTTAATTTAGCATATTTGCTACCATCCTTATAAGCAATTAATCTGTAGAGTCTTTAACTGTTTATTGAGTTCATATTTGCTATTTAATAATTAAAATGGTAGTTGAGTATCAAGCACATGACAGCAATTGATCCCTGTCATTGCCACCGTTGCATGCCATTGGTGAATTTTTAAATTTTCAAATGTTATTTGGGAGGAAAATGTTAATATGTGATGAGGTTATTATGAATGATAAATGATAGGAATGAGGTTAATATACAAGTACCATTAATTTTAATAAAACACTAAAAAAAACAGTGTTTTCAAACAAAACAAAATCATATTGGTATCCATATACATCCATAAGATAGAAGGCATTTTTAATATTCATAGCAAAATTAATATACTAAATGATGCAAAATTACTATACTATGTAATTCATGAAATACATGCAAGAAAATTCTTAATCACGATCAATGTAAAATTAATCAAAATTCATTTTTACTTATCAAATTCTTCTTCAGTAACATTGCCAACTTCTTGGAGGCTTCCAATTCCTGCATTATTAACAAGTAGGTCAATGGGTCCTAATTGTTTAACAACAATTTCAGTGTCTTTCCAGTTAGAAACATCAACAGTAACTATTTCAATTGATGGAACCTTTAAAAAAATTTTTATTTTAAATAAATTTTTTTTAAATATAAAATTTTCTAAAATTGTATATTAATGAAAAATTTCTGTTAGGAACAACAGTGTTCAGTGTTCAATTTCTCATCAAAAAAAAAAAAAAATTAAAATTAAAAATGTTTTTTAAAAGAAGTATTATTACCTAAATATATTATAAATATGTGAAAAATATATATTAAGACTCAAATATTTGTTTTAAATTAATTTTTTTCTCATAAATACATGTCAGTTAAAAAAAAAAACATGTCATATAAAAATATCTTAAGATATTCACAGTTGAAATATATGTTAAGTAAAATAAGGTATAATATAAGTAAGATATATTGCTTATTTTTACAATAAAACTATGTATACAATATATTGCCTATTTTTGCAATAAAACTATGTAATAAAATATATTATATATTTTTGAACATAGGTATTTAAAACAGTTTATAAACTTTGTTTATTAAAATGATTCTATTAAATGATTTATGTTGTAAAGCATTAGGAAGGACCAATAATTTTCAAGGGAATTTTGCTTTTTTTTTTAATTTATGTACAAACCTTTTCACATAAATTTAAGCATATATAAATAATCATTAAAATATAAGTTTACTTCATTCTTCAAAGTTATCAAGTGTTCTTCTGTTCGACTGAGTGCTATAACATGAGCTTCAAGCTTAGCAAGTTCAATTGCTAAAGCTCGTCCAATACCTGCAATACAAAAAATAAATTATGTTTTAAAACTTTAATCAATTTACAACATTTCTATTGGTTAGATAACATAAAAAGTTTTGTAAAGTTCATACAAAGAAAACTAAGCTTATTATCAATCAATATAATATACAAATAACAAAATTTAATTTTTATTTGAGCACACACAAAAAGTCTCAAAATAAAAGTAATTTTTCCATTACCAGAAAATACTATTATCATATTATTAATCAACTCTTAAAAATGTTATATAAACTATATATTGTTAGTTCAAATACTATGATAAAAAAATCATCACTGAAATTAATAGCATACTTAATCATGAAATAAATTACATAATTATTAAAAATATAAATATATGTAAGATTAAAGTGATATGTTAGATTGATTTAAAAATGTTATTTAATATATTAAATATTTAATTAAAATACAAAAAGTTTAATTTAAGAATTCTAAGCAGCAAAATTAAAATTAACTGACACACATGAAAAAGCATTGCAAATAGTTGATAAAAAAATAAATAAAGTAATTTGAAATTAGTCAATAAATTTTTGTATTTTAACATCAATTTTGTAATGATTTAACGAATTGAACATGAATAAATTTGTGGGCTTTAATTATTAATAATTTTGAACAGATCATAAATAAAAATAATAACTTATACTAAGGATATCTGTTAGCAAACAATTAAATTTATGTATGTATGAAATTATAGTTTTCAAACCTCGTCCAGCCCCAGTGACAAGAGCACGTTTACCACGGAACATCTTATTCAAATGTGTAAAATCTATTCAATTAAATCACACTCTACACATTAAAAATTACTGCTTTTAATAAAACCACCACAGATCAATTGTTGCTACAAATCGTAACCCCAAGATAAACAAATTCGTACTTGGATATCTTGCCGCGGCCTATCATAACTTGAGTAGTTATTCTGATCAGGAACTCGTTCTAGATAATCTTACATTATTTGTCAAGTTTTGAAATTTACCCGCCATTCGGGATTTTATAGATAATCGTATTTATTTATTGATTATATTTATTCGACATCAAAGCAGATTAAAAAAAAAAAAAGAATTGTCATATATCTTAGCAAAATAACAAATATCAACTCATGTCAGTTCGTTAAATTTTCTGGCAAATAATAATAAATAATTAAAAGTTATTGAATGATTGAGCTAAACAAAGCTGGAAATTGAAAAATTTACAAATCTGGATTATTTGAAAATATTATTTATTTATTTTTTAAAAATAAAACTGATGAAAGAATTTTTAAATATAAAATTAAATTTCAAAAAATAATAATTATTTGTAAGAGCTTGATTTTATTACAAAAATGTATTTTATTTTCATTAGTATTCAGAATTCTGTTTTTTCAAATTATTTCTGTAGTAATTGAAATTGAAAGAATACAATAAATTAAATACGTTTTTTAACCTTTTTCTCTGATTTAATAAAAAAGTACCATTTTATAAACATAGATGGCAGCACAAGACTAACTTTAATGCCCATATAGTTGTAACTATAGCAGTAATTGCTTTCAGAAAAGAGGAGATTCGATGGTTAACATGGCAATATGTGTAAAGCCACTGTCATCACTAGTCAAGTTAAATTGGGGTATCAATACGCAAATTTGGAGCAGTTACCTTTAAAAATCCTTCCAGACTGTGTAAAAACAAGGAAATGTAAAATAGTAAATAACTGAGGTTTCTTCTTTGCATTATTTGCAACTACAGAAGTACAAATACATTTCAGAGATTTAATTTAAATTTGAGTAAAATAAATTTAATTTTATGCGTTGCTTGGTATTTTTTTTAATTATTTCGTGTCAATCTTTCTAACTCGGGTCGTATGTATTAATTTAATAAATTTGCGGAACTAATTAATTAAATGTATTTTTGGTTGGAATAGTCATACTACTAAAATTTAATATCTTCTAAAGGTTTTAACTGATTTGCCCATCAATTGTTCAATTTATTTATATGGGATGATTTTAAAGGGTTTTCCATTAATTAAATAATACTTCGGTAACATTTTTGTCAGAGTGAATTAACTTGATTTATAATTTTCTTGTTAATATCAGTGGACCTTATGTGCCACTTATGTATCCCACGAACAGCCAGATCACCGACAGGTGATAAGGATCGAGTTTTCCAGCGAAAATTTTAGGGATAGCTGACCCACAGTATCGTACGGGAGAAAATCCGGAAAATTCTCACCAACAACCTGACTATCGATGCGAGAAGATTTATACATGTATGTCACGATCACCATCGTGTCTCCTCATTTCTGAAAGCAATGACTAGAAAAATACCTCCAGCGGATTTTAACCTCGACTTTCCCGCACATTGCAATTGGGCCACTAGTCGGGATGGATATATAGCTGTAAAAAATAAAAAAAATAAAAAATAATAATAAAAAATCTCATGATGTCTAAAAACATTTATTTTAAAAGTTTGTAGTCTCAACACGAGAAGAAATATATATAGCACAATACTGCGTATTAGTTGGCCTACAGACTCTCACTCGGGGAGTATATTTCGCGCACAATGCGCCTAGCTGAGTCTCGGGTTTTCGGCTTAGAAGTGTAGTCCTTCCACGCATCTATAATTATCTGTTTTTAAATGTGTTAAATATTGTATGTGCAGGGTGTTTGTGCGCATGTCAATAAAACTGTGAGTTCTCCACAACCTGTGTCTCAAATATTTCAATACAACCACATCCAGTTACAATCTGGTTGCTCAACCTACACTTTATAATACATAAAAATTTTAAAGAAAAGATTAATTTTATCTTTGAAATACGATACAATCCATATAAATAAGTCATAAATTATAAAGTTCAATCGAAATATCTTTTTTGGTCATAATTTTTATGATTACATGTTGCTCTATCTAACTACAAAAGTCTAGTTGATGTCATTCTGCATATATGAATAAATAAGTAACCGTAAAAAAAAAAGTTTTCGAATTATATCAATTAAAAAAAAAGTACTATATATTTTTATATTATATTATTTATTTTTTATATTGTTATTAATTCCTTACATTCAGAAAAGAATTTAGATTAAAAATATTAATTATATTTATTAATTCCTATCATAGAAATAATATATATATATATATATATATGAATGGATTGCATTTTCGTTTAAAATAACTTTTGTTAAAATAAGGCTAACCTTCAATATCTCTAAGTTATCTAGAGCTAATAAAAATTAACATATTCTTACTTTTATAGGAAAAAAGTGTTTTTATATTAAAATTTTTAATTAGTTCATAAAGATGTTAATAGAAAATTACAAATTAATTATTTAGATTATTTTAACCAATTATAATAATTCTACAATGATAATAATGGTTTTTTTTAGTTATTATTGAACTTGAATGTAAAAGCATAATCGATTTGTTGAAAAAAAAAATTTATTGTTTAAAAAAACTTCTCATTCACGGTATTTTATTTAGTTATTTATTTTTAGATGAATTTAATTCACTTCTCTCAGCTAAAAATTATCATGCCAATTAACAAAGAAAAAAGGCAGCTATTGAAGTAAACTTATCGTCTTTGAACTGAGATATGGAAAATATCATCATCATCATCAGCATCGTCACAACAAGCCCCATTGTGGGCCAAGACCATCTGTCTACTGGCAGATTTCGAGACAGGAGACGTTATCTTTTTACAGGGTACTTTTGTACAGGATACGTTATGTTTTTTTACTTTCTACGGGTTCTTACGAAATTAATTGTCAGTCATACGCACAAAGCTCTACAATCATATTAGACTGGGATTTACGGCTTAAAGTGGATTCCGAACCACTACACACGGCTCCGGGTTCGAGTCCATGGCACCGCCTGGACTCGAAATCGAAACCCGTAGCACCGAGTGCTAGTCACTCGGCCATCAGGTTCCTATGGAAAATATAACTTGGAAAATTTCAAACTGACCTGAAGAATATAATGCCCTGATAACAAAACAGCACACTCACTTTTGGAGATTTTTAACGAAAGAAGAATAAGTACATTTCATTAATTTAAGGTTGTAGTATGTAAATTGGGCAACCAGATTGTAATTGGATGTGATTGGGTTAGGATGCTTGAGGCACAGGTTAGAGAACTCACAGCTTTATTGACACACGCACAAACACCACACATATACAATTAGTGACGTACAATAAGTAACACATTTAAAGACATATAATTATAGATTCCTTCGAGGATTCCAAATTCTAAGCCGAAATTCGGCTTTTCGCAGGGTGGGCTAAATATACTTCCTCTCCGGGTGGGAGTCTGTAGACCAACTAATGCTCTGGGAAACCCTAAATATATTTTCTCTCAGAATGGGAGACTTTAAACTAAACATTTCTTAGTGGGAGCCCAGGTCGTGCTGTACTTCCTCTCGGGTCAGAGTCTTGAGGCTGACTGGCTATTTCTCCTGAAAGCTAAAGGAGAGGGGGGCTTTTGTCAGTGTGTGGGAGGATGCACGGTTACAAATTATAATTTTTAAAGTAACGAGAAATATCTAACATTAAAAGAATATTTTTAATCTCGAAAATTCGTGTGTAATTCGTTTATGGAACTTCTATTTGATTTTATATTTATTAAACAGAATAATAATTTCAGAAATTAACTTTTTGTGAAAGTGTAATATCATATAAATGCTAAATGTTGAGTATCTGTATCAGTTACTAGATATTCTTCATATTTAATCAATCCTTTTCTTAAAAATATGGCTTTAGTCATATTTGTGGTACATATTTTATTTCAACCCATGAAAACGTCGTTCTTATATATGCCGAACAATGTTTGTGGGTAATTCTCAAACACATCAGCGGACATTTTTAAAATGTTCGTCTATTCCATTAAAATACGATGTAATTATTTCTAAGAGTCTATTTTAAAGATAATACCCCTTTCTATTTTCTATTATCGAATTAAAATTACTGAAAATTTGAAAACTGTATACATTATCCTAACATCAAGCAATGGTTATAGAAATTACGAAATATCTAAAAAAACAGGATTACGCTATAATATTTAGACACTTTTTTTTAACTCGAATTCAATAAAAATTCACAATTTTTCATCGAATAACTACCTTAAAAGTGTCAAATAAACGTTAATCGAAAATCTTTAATTGTTATTTTCGCCGAATACGTGACAAAAAGGATCATAAATTACCTCGCAGTTTCCCCTCTTTCGTCATCATTTAGTTTATTCGCCATAATCGATACTCTGGACAGTTGCTATGGAAACCGAGCGAAAGGTCACGTGATTTATCATACTACATGACAACAGCTTCACTTTCAGGAATACTCGAAACTCAGTTTGATTGCTCAAGGCGTCGCTAGGTGTCTCTCTCTCAAACGAGAACTATTCTTTACAGTTGTCATTTGGTAGTGAAATCTATTTTTAAATAAATATGTGATATATTTATAGTTAACATTTAATATTTATAAATATATATCTATATACCTGAATAGAATAATATTTATGAGAAAAATATTCAATGAAAATAAGTTTTGTGATTGGAATTCCACGTTCTATGCTTTTACAAAGAACATTCAAATACATGTAAATATGAAATAATAATTTAAAGCTAATTTGTAATAATTTCAAATAATTTTATTAATAAAATAATTTAGAATAATTTAATTTTGATTTGAAATAATTATTTAATTATCAACTTAAAAAAATTATTATTTCTTAACATTTTTTTTTGTTAAATGATGTACAAGATATTAAAAATATTGGACATACTTTTTGTTTTACGTTATATTTAAGAATTTAATTCGTTTTTTGTTTGAAATTTACTGGAATGAACCTTAGTAAATAAAAATATATATTTAACAAAAACTTATAATTTAAAAATTATTAAAAAAACCTTATCGAGTCAGAAATATTTATGCTCAACATATAGAATGTTTAAAAAATTACAGGTCATATTAAAATAATGTAAAAAAACTCTATGTTTTGGAAATTTAATTTATGTCTCACATTTTGGCATTTTGTTAATAAATATATTTTATTTCTATATCTTCAATTTTTTTCATAATTTTCTAATATGATTCATTCTATCTAATTCAATTCTTAGATACTGTATCAAGCAATCAAATTCTCTTCATTTAAAATAATTAAATATTTTTAAGTAAAGCTAATATTCTAATGTTCTTCATTTAGTTCAACATTATTAGCCAATATTCTAATGTTTTTCAACATTATTAGCCAATAATCTAAGGTTCTTTAATTATTCTAATGTTCATAATTTAGTTCAACATTATTAGTCAATATTCTAATGTTCTTCATTTTATTCTTCTAATAAAAATATGAAGAGAATGAAGAATATAATAAAATTAAATGAATATAACAAAGAAATGAAAATTAGAAGAATATAATAAAAATTAAAAACATATAATAAAAAAAGAATATAATATAATTTTAATTATTCTAATGTTCTTAATTTAGTTCAACATTATTAGTCAATATTCTAATGTTCTTCATTTTATTCTTCTAATAAAAATATGAAGAGAATGAAGAATATAATAAAATTAAATGAATATAATAAAGTAATGAAAATTAGAAGAATATAATAAAAATTAAAAAAATATAATAAAAAAAGAATATAATATAATTTTAATTATTCTAATGTTCTTAATTTAGTTCAACATTATTAGTCAATATTCTAATGTTCTTCATTTTATTCTTCTAATAAAAATATGAAGAGAATGAAGAATATAATAAAGTAATGAAAATTAGAAGAATATAATAAAAATTAAAAAAATATAATAAAAAAAGAATATAATATAATTTTAATTATTCTAATGTTCTTAATTTAGTTCAACATTATTAGTCAATATTCTAATGTTCTTCATTTTATTCTTCTAATAAAAATATGAAGAGAATGAAGAATATAATAAAATTAAATGAATATAATAAAGTAATGAAAATTAGAAGAATATAATAAAAATTAAAAAATATAATAAAAAAAAAGAATATAATATAATTTTAATTATTCTAATGTTCTTAATTTAGTTCAACATTATTAGTCAATATTCTAATGTTATTCATTTTATTCTTCTAATAAAAATATGAAGAGAATGAAGAATATAATAAAATTAAATGAATATAATAAAGTAATGAAAATTAGAAGAATATAATAAAAATTAAAAAAATATAATAAAAAAAGAATATAATATAATTTTAATTATTCTAATGTTCTTAATTTAGTTCAACATTATTAGTCAATATTCTAATGTTATTCATTTTATTCTTCTAATAAAAATATGAAGAGAATGAAGAATATAATAAAATTAAATGAATATAATAAAGTAATGAAAATTAGAAGAATATAATAAAAATTAAAAAAATATAATAAAAAAAAAAAAATATAATATAATTTTAATTATTCTAATGTTCTTAATTTAGTTCAACATTATTAGTCAATATTCTAATGTTCTTCATTTTATTCTTCTAATAAAAATATGAAGAGAATGAAGAATATAATAAAATTAAATGAATATAATAAAGTAATGAAAATTAGAAGAATATAATAAAAATTAAAAAAATATAATAAAAAAGAATATAATATAATTTTAATTATTCTAATGTTATTAATTTAGTTCAACATTATTAGTCAATATTCTAATGTTATTCATTTTATTCTTCTAATAAAAATATGAAGAGAATGAAGAATATAATAAAATTAAATGAATATAATAAAGTAATGAAAATTAGAAGAATATAACAAAAATTAAAAAAATAATAAAAAAAGAATATAATATAATTTTAATTATTCTAATGTTCTTAATTTAGTTCAACATTATTAGTCAATATTCTAATGTTCTTCATTTTATTCTTCTAATAAAAATATGAAGAGAATGAAGAATATAATAAAATTAAATGAATATAATAAAGTAATGAAAATTAGAAGATTATAATAAAAATTAAAAAAATATAATAAAAATTAATTTCTTTTAAACGGAGAATATAATAAAATTATATTCTCCATTTCGAGCATTCGAACACCATTAACACCTGCACCATTATCTGCAAAATATTAATTTAAAAAAAAAAGTATTTTTAACTGTCTACATGAATAATGATTTCCATGTAATAAAAGTCCCTCAAAAACCTTTACGAGTTAGATAAAAACGGAATCTAAACAATATGCGAATTCAAAACGGAAATCTGATAAAATGTTTTAACGATTTCTTGGCATAAAACCAAGAATGTGAAAAAACAAAATTTTTTGCAGATCTCATACAGGAGTCCGCTGATAAAAACCCCAATGAAAATTAAGACATGAAAAAAGATCTTTCAAAAATGACTCGTTTCAAAATAAAGTATCTCACTTTGATAAATCTGGATGTTTAGTATGCGAAGAATGTCGTAAAGTTAGGTTTCAAAAAGCCCGTGCAAAAGATGTCTTTGTTCAAAAAAAGATGTGAATCATTTGCCACTTCGAGAATTGTAATTTGTCTAGTGGCTCTTGAATTTAATCAGTAGAGCAGCAGACAGCATGGCTCTCTTCCAAATGACCTTGGCAACGGGGAAAAAATGTTAGAAAATACAGTCACCATAATTTATTAAGATCACATCCGTTCTGGTCTTGTTAAGTAGTTGAAGATGAATAAACAGAAACCAGTGTGCCACATTCCATCTCTTCCCGCCGAAAAAAAAAATTTTTTTTTTTCTTTTTTTTATTTCTTTCCTAATTTATAAAAAAAATGCAAACTTTTTGAATATGTTAATTTAATTTTGAGAGATAAATAAATTGAAAGGAGCATTTTATTCTATTTTTAAAAGATCTTTTATGATTTTTTTAACGTCTCTAGTTTTAGTTACCGATTAATGCAGAACATTCTCTTTATACAGGGTGATTCTAATTAAAATCCCATTTTCAAAATGTTGTAAAAAAAGAACCACTCTTCACAATGAGTTCAAATTTGAACTGAAGATACTTGAAGAAGGGAGAAATGGTATGGTATAAAAAAAAGTTCCACCGATTTTTCCCATCCAATTTGGCATGACCTTGCCGTGGTGGAGGAGCTCTCCACTGACAGTATCATAACTGTCGAAATGACTTGAAAGTAATTTTTTCTGTCGAATCCTGGCGAATGTCATGGACGTTTGTAGTGGTTCGGAATCCACTTTAAACAGTAGGTGCTTGTTTAATATGACTGTAGAGAGTTGCTCATAGGGCTGACAATCCTACCCTGTAAAAAAGAAAACATTTCTTGTCTCGACATCTGCCAGTACGCAGATGGCCTTGCCCACCATAAGGATTTGTGCCTATGAACATTTGGTTTGTCGCTCTACGGTCATCTTTTCACACTTTAGGCTAATTAGACTGGGGTCTACAATTTAAAATGGATTCCGAACCACTCAAAAACATCCATGTCACCGCCTAGATTCGAACCTGAAGTATTAAAGGTTAGAGCTCTAGCCAACTGACCATCAAGCATTCCAATGGAGAAGAAGAAAGCAATATATAAATAGCATTGTTTGTATAACAATTATGTTTACAAACAGTTGTTTTACATTCAATAACATTGTTTGTTTTTTGAACTGCAAATTTTATAACTATCATTTAAATAACATTATTTGTTTAATATTGAACATTACTTTACAAGTAGCATTTAATGAACAATGTTTTGATAAATAATATTTAAATGCTATTATACACTTTTAAAGATATATATATATATATATATATATATATATATATATATATATATATATATATAATTTTACTGAAGTTAGATAACACCAGAGTTATATCTGCTTGTATTGAATATTCTTTTAATATTTAAATCGCTAAACAAATATTTTTACAGAATTTGTTAATAAATGTTTATTATTAACTATTAGTTTCTTAGGAAATGTTTCATTTAAACTATTAATAAAAATGATTTTGTTTAACTGTTGTGATAAACTTGTGGTGGCTCTTACTAATGGGTTGTATTAAGTGAGAAACAAATAGCAGTATAAAGAATTTTTTAGAATGCTTGTAGAAACCTCAAAGATCATCAGGAGTTCATTTCGCAAACTCTAATGGGTTCTGCATTCACGTCGGCTTCCTTGTTAAGAGTTATTAAATAGGATAATGTCCGAGCGATAACACAACGTTAATTAGCCGCTTGTCTCATTTGCGATGGTTGTATTTAATTTCTGAATGTATCTTCAATTTATAACATTTTTAATTTGCGGATTGAAAAAAATAACCTCATTTTTTATATTAAAAGCTCATCTTTTTAATTTTAAATTTATTATTAAATTATATGGGAGTCATAGCTCTAAAGGTTCAATAGGAAGACAATCTCAAAGCTCAATGGTCAGCTATTTGTTACACAGTTAAACATAAGATATACCGACGCTTAACAACGAAATAAAGTATGTTAGATAAATATTCAAAAGGGTATGATGGCCGAGTGGTGCTAGGTGCTACAGGTTTCGAGTTCGAGTTCAGGCTGGATGTTTGTAGGGGTTTGGAATCCATTTTAAATCATACATCCCGGTCTAATATGACCGTAGAGCGTTTAGCGTAGGGCTGACAACGGAATAGGATTAACGAACTTGGTCACCATCGGTAACAGCTATGGATGTTTGTAGTGATTCGGTATCCACTTTAAACCGTAGGTCCCAATCTAATATGATCATAGAGCGTTGTGGGAGTAGTGTTAATTGCGTCTGTAGCAAATCTCAAAGCTATGCGTGTCTCCTGGGTATTACTAAATGAGTAACAGCCTTTGCTTAAAGACTAGAACTCTGGTGCTATGTGCTATAGGTTCGAGTTCGATTCCTGGAGGGACCATGGATGCTTGTAGTGGTTCAGAATCCCCTTTAAACCGTAGATCCCGGTCTAATATAACTGTAGAGCGTTCGGCTGACAACCCTACCCCGTAAAAAGAAAACATCTCCTGTCCCGAAATCTGTCAGTAGGCAGACAGCCATCGGGCTGTTGCACCAATGATGATCTTGCACATTAAACCAACTGTAGTGCTCAATGTACTTGATTTTTTCGGTTTTTTGACGGAAAAAACGACTTCCAAGTCATTCAACGGTTGTGACACTGTTAGTGGAAAGCCCATCAACCGCGCCAATGTCATACCAAATTGGATGGGAAAAATCGGTGGAACCTTTTTTTGATGCCATACCGTTTCTTCCTTCTTCAAGCATCTTCAGTTCAAATTTGAACTCATTGTGGCGAGTGGTTGTTTTTTTACAGCATTTTGAAAGTGGGACTTCAATTATAATCATCCTGCACATTGCTTATATCATATATTAAGTCGACACGACATAGTGCAAACATACCCGCGCTCCATGCACACATGTACTAGTGAAAATCTTTGCTGATGAGGACAGGGAGATAAGAACATGATTGGTATTGGCACATGGAGGATAATTTTTTTTTTCTTTTAAATTTATAAAATAAATACATTTTCTGCATTAAAAAAATGTCAAAATTATTTGTTATTTATGGCGGAATTTTCATGGGCCGAATTCTGATAAAACAAGTAATATAAAATTGAGGGTAACGAAAAAATTGACCTACTAACAAACAAGTAATATTAAAAAAATTTAAAGTCAATTCCCACTTTTTTTCCCACTATATTACAGAGAGTCCTTTATAAATAATTTTCATTCATTTTTTTAAGTTTATCTGACGTCATCTATTGGTAGATACATGCAACTTAAATCTAAAAAAAAACTAAAATTAATTAATCAAATTTAATTACTGAATTAATATTTGAAAAAACTGTATTAACATCCAGTGTCATCCACTACAAGTTAAAAGAAAAAACGTATTTGAACTTGAGTGGATGAATAAAAAGTATTTTATGAACGATTGGAAATTTGAACAAGATATATATAGGGAGAGTGTGAGCTAATAGAAGGAATTGAATAAGCACTCCCACATTGAAAGAAGAAAAAATAAAATATTTCATTGAAATTATCCATGCACTTATTATAATTATTATAATGCAGTCATTCTAAAAGTTTAACGGATGACCTTCAAGGTAAACGTGAATGTATTGAAAATAAGCAATCTTGTTGCAGAAAAAAAATTAGGCACAGTTTTGCATCTGAAATCCGTTATAAAATATTTAAATATATGGAAAAAAAAGTTATAAGCATAAGCTTTAATTAATAAATTTAAGGTTAATTATTCTCTTTAGATATATTTTGAATTTATTTGTAACGGTTTTAGATGTGCGTTGGTAAGAATTTCTTGATTTTAAAGCACTGAAGATTATGGTGACATATCTTGTCATATTTATAACAATAAATATAGTAACGGTAATAAATATATGAAATGAATATATCGCCGTTTCTTTGTAACGGCAATATATATTGTGGCAATTGAAGGTGACAACCTTTCACAAATATATATTTGTAAGTGTAACTATGACTTTACTTATATGAAGTTAAAAGTTTAGTAACAAGTTTTTTCTTTATTAAAGAAGGTTAACACAAATCAGTGCTTTCTGACCTCTATATATGTTTTCGTCCCCCCCTTCCCTCCCACTCGAAAAATTGCATGAGTTGTTATTTAATCATCGTTAGATGCAGTAAACATACAAATTATTTTCAAGAAGGAAACTAATAATTATGGAGTTTAGAATATTTTTATTAGTTAAAATTTTTTTTCATCTTAAATTTGAAAATAAAGGAAAAAAATTCTAGAAATCTTGCTGCATTATCTTTAATAAAGAAAAAAGGCTAAATACATCAAAGATAAGTTTTGGACTTAGATCTCTCTGCCACTCATTGAAAAGTATTCACTATTATCTATTTCTAATAAAACTGTTCGCAATAAGCAAGTATCCACACCATTCTAATGTAGTATAGTGTCTCTTCGGGTTATAGCCGCCAATACCTATCGAAACTAAATACTAGTCCTTCAAAATGAAATTCTAGGAAGTATCATGCTGCTTCGTACAACAAAATTCAGTAATTCAAAAACATCTCAACCACAAAGCCATCGACTCCCACGCCAACAAGTTATCTGGAAATCTATTCCAACACCATAATCAATTGTTCGTATCCTGTTGTTCTAAAGTAACTGGCAATACAGAGACAATTAATCTTTATGCCATAAGCAAGCGCTGTACCGGCGTTACTCATTTAGCACTACCCAGGAGGTGCGTGTAGCTTGAAGGTAGTGCTACGGACGCGAGTGACACAGCCCCCACAACTCTCTACAATCATTTTAGACTGGGACCTACGGTTTACAGTGGATTCCGAACCACTACAAATATCCATGGCACCACAGGGACTCGAAAACAAAATTTGAGGCACCTAGAGCCATCAGGCCCCTATTGTTCATATCGCAACATCATGCTATTCAACACTAGAACCAATCGTTCAAATCCTAACATCATCTTATTCAACTATTTAATAAATCACTCAAATAACATCATCCCATTCAACAACACAATGAATCGTTCAAATCCTAACCATCCTATTCAACACCATAATCAATCGTTCAAGTCCTAGCATCCTCCTATTCAACAACATAATTAATTGTTCAGATACTAACATCATTCTATTCAACACCATAATCAATCGTTCAAGTCCTAACATCATCCTATTCAACAACATAATCAATCATTCAAATCCTAACATCATCTTATTCAATCGTTCAAATAACATCATCCTATTCAACACCATGATCAATCGTTCAAATCCTTACATCATCCTATTCAACACCATAATCAGTCGTTCAAGTTCTAACATCATCCAGTTCAACAACATAATCTATCGTCCAAATCTTAACATCAAGGTCTAAACAGTCTTCGCAAATAAAGCCGTATCAAAACAAACGCGCGAAAGTTTTGAGCGATAGCACATCAAACCAGTTTATTGCAATTTGGACAACTGGAAATTGAAATACACGAGGTTTTGCTTATTGACAGTAAGGGAAGAAGAATTGCCGTTCGGTCTGATGTCTATTTTCTGGTTCCAAATCAAACGAATTTCTGAATAAAATTAGAGGTACAGTAAGGGCGTATAATAAGGCACGTCACTTCAAACTTTACACACCGGGAAAATAGAAAATTGTTTAGAAAATGTTTCAAATCTGGATGCAATTTAATAGGAAAAGGCATAAATTCATTTATACGATTACGAGTACTTCACTTAGAATATAATTTGTCTAATTTACAATCAACAAAAACAACATAACATTTGAGGAATTGTTCAGAAACAATTCCACAATAACATAAAAAAAATTTCTCTCGCATCCACTGTATTCAATTTTTACCTCCTCTTTTTTAAAATTCTTGTTATATCTTAGGTCTATCCTATAATATTAACCATTTTCTGTAGTATTCGATTAGTACCAGTACCAGCCGATTAGTAAAAGTACTTATCGACCTGCATTCGAATAATTGTGTAAATCACAACGGAGTCAAAAGTGAAAAGTTTTGGGATCATACCGCAACTAATACGCTCAACCGTTGGATATTTAATTGGAAAACTGAACATCTTTCTGAAGGGGGTAGGGGAGGGGGTTGTCCAGTGGACGAAAGCGAGACACCCAAATAGCCCTCGTAACGAGCTGACATTGTCAATAGAGGGAGGGAGGTTGCCAGCAACAAACAGCAAGGGGACACCAGCGCCCCGCGCAACTGACGCTGGGGCTATTTCGGGAAAATCCAGCGCCGCTAAAAATAGCCCGTCGCTTCAGTTCCTGGAGAGCAAATATAGAAGCCGCATTGCCACACCCCCAGGGGGGGGAGATGGAAGGGTTGGCGAGAATTCGATCGCCAAACGAGCAACAAGTCTCTTCTAGAGAGGGTTTGGGGACAAACGGAAAGTAATAAAGTTCAATTATGGGTCATTTGGGAAAGAGAGGGTATATTAGCATTTAAGCTGGGGTAATAGCAAAAGTCTATGATGAATTTTGGACCACAATATGCTGTAGTATGCATGGTTTTAAGTAATTCAATTATGCATAAAGTGGAAAATGCGCGCTATTGCCTTGTTTTGTTTGTTAATGTGAATAGTTTTCAATTAGCATCTCCAGGGCAGGTACCTAAAGGATTCATAACTTCCAATTTCAGCTCTAGTCTTTCTGACCTATAGACTTATTATAATTATCCAAGGCATAGGTATGGCAGCCCTCTAGCGCACACAGCCCTATGGCTTCCCTCTTTTGACACTGCTTGGCTATTCGGTTGCGAAATACAAATCTTATTTGCTTTAATTTTACTTAAATGGTACAGTGGTCTATATCCTGTAGTAATGTGCACAGTTAACGTGAAGGAGGTGTCGAGTTTGAATAAATGGTGGTGTTATTGCGTTCAGAAACGGGGTTTGGTTTGGTTTCTCACTCTACGGTCATCTTGTGCACACTTTGGGCTAATTAGACCGTGTCGTACAGTTCAACGTGGATTCCGAACCACTCAGAAACACCCATGCCATCGCCAGGATTGTAATCTGAAGCCTGTGGTACCAAAGGACAGAGCGCTAACCACTCGGCCATCCAGGCCCCTCTCTTATAGAGAGTTTTGGGGACAAACGAAAAGTAATAAAGTTCAATTATGGATCATTTGGGAAAGAGAGGGTATATAAGCACTTGAGCGGGTGTAACAAAAGTCCGGGATGAATTCTGGACTGCAATACGCTGTGTGTGCATGGTTTTAAGTAATTCAATTATGCATTGGACGCATAAAGTGGAAAAGGCGCTCAATTGTTTTGTGTGTTAATGTGAATAGTTTTGAATTAGCATCTCCAGGGACGGTATCTGTAGGATCAGCATCCTGTAATTTCTAAATTAGATTATCTGGCTTATAGATATAATATATCTGCCCATGGCATAAGCATGACAGAGCTCTAGCGGTTTCGACAGTGCTTGTTTATTCGATTTCGAAATAAAGATCACCCTTGCGTTATGTTTGCTTAAATGGTACAGTGGTCGATACGATATCCCGTGGTAACGTGCATAGTTAACGTGTAGGAGGTTTCGGGTTTGAATCCGTTGATGCCGTCAATGCTTTCAGAAACAGAAACGAGGTTTGGTTTCTCACTCTAGTGTCATCTTGTGTGCACTTTGGGCTAATTAGACCGGGACTCGGTCATTCAGGCCCCTCTCTTCTAGAGAGTTTTGGGGACAAACGGAAAGTAATAAAGTTTAATTATGGGTCATTTGGGAAAGAGAGAGTATATTAGCGTTTAAGCGGGTGTAACAAAAGTCCGGGATGGATTCTAGACTACAATATGCTGTGTGTGCATGGCTTTAAGTAATTCAATTATTCACTGGATGCATAAAGTGGAAAAGGCGCGCAATTGTTTCGTTTGTTAATGTGAATAGTTTTGAATTAGCATCTCCAGGGACGGTATCTAAAGGATTCATATCTCCCAATTTCAGCTCTGGATTTTCTGACCTATAGACTTATTATAATTATCCAAGGCATAGGTATGGCCGCCCTCTAGCGGTTTTGACATTGCTTGGTTATTCGGTTGCGAAATACAAATCTTATTTGCTTTAATTTTACTTAAATGGTACAGTGGTCTATATCCTGTAGGAATGCGCACAGTTAACGTGAAGGAGGTGTCGGGTTTGAATCCATGGTGGCGTCCGTTACCGTCAATGCATTCAGAAACGGGGTTTGGTTTGGTTTGTCGTTCTACGGTCATCTTGTGCACACTTTGGGCTAATTAGACCGGGACTGATTCCAACCTGAAGCCTGTGGTACCAAAGGACAGAGCGCTAGCCATCCAGGCCCCTCTCTTCTAGAGAGTTTTGGGGACAAACGGAAAGTAATAAAGTTCAATTATGGGTCATTTGGGAAAGAGAGAGGTTATATTAACATTTAAGGAGGTGTAACAGCAAAAGTCCGGGATGAATTCTGGACCGCAATATGTTATGTATATATGGTTTTAATGTAATTCAATTATGCATTGGACGCATAAAGTGGAAAAGGCGCTCAATTGTTTCGTTTGTTAATGTGAATAGTTTTGAATTAGTATCTCCAGGGATGGTATCTAAGGGATTCATAACTTCCAATTTCCGCTCAGGAATTTTTGGCCTATAGATTTAATTTAACTATCCAAGGAATAGGTATGATAGCTCTCTAGTGGTTTCGACACTCCTTGTTTATTCGGTTTCCGAAATAAAAACCGTTGAGTTATATACTGTGGCAACGTGCATCCTGTGGTACTTCAGGTTGGAAACCTAGCAGTGGCATGGTTGTTTGTTAGTGGTTTGGAATCCGATCAAATTGGCCTAAACTGTTCACGAAATGACCGTAGAGTGACAAATAAAATCAATCTTCTGTTCTGGCTCGTCAACGTAATTGACAAAAGCTGTTAAATAATTCATCAGATGTTGATTATTTATATTATTATATACGGTTATCTTGAAATTCCATTGCGTAGTTTTTCTTTGTAGAATCTGTAGGCACTTCTAAGACTTGTTTTTTTCCACATGTCCAATGATAATAATCAGAATTTCCATTCATTTGCATGTCATATTCTGATGGAGCTAAAATTTTTACTATGCAACTTTTCTGAAAATTTACAAATTTTCATCCCTGTAGTCGCAATTTTTATGATTTTTTTTTTTTTGATCAACCTGATTGTTCAACATATACTACTGTGCACAAAATGTAAGACCAATTTTATTTTTTTCAAAAACTATTTATTTTTCCAAATTTATTTCATCGCTTTCAGAGTGAATCCCCTCCGGACATAATGCACTCATGCCAAATTTTTTTTTTCCAATCCTCAATGCATGCTAAAAAATCGTCGGCAGGGATGGCCTTCAAAGAGAGCGCCGATTCAAGTTGAATCTCTTCAATCGACTCAAAAAGGTGTCCCCGGAGTGGTCTTTTGAGTTTAGGGAATAGCCAGAAGTCGCACCGTGTGAATACGATGGTTGTAGAACGATATGGGTTTCATTTTTGGCGAAAAAGTCACGAAGTATCAATGCAGTGTGAGCTTGTGCATTCAGTGTTTCCGGTACCAATCGAGATTTGACGCGTTTGAGGCCCGAAATGGAATTGACTGACCCTTTTGAAATTGCAACATTATCAGCAAGGTCTCTAATTGTAAATCGATAGTTTGCAAGCACCAAATCTTTAAATTTTGAACGTGAGCTTCATCGGTTGAGGTTGGGGGTCGACCAGAGGGCTCTTCGTCATCAACGCGTTCTCTATCTTCCTTGAACTGTTTATACCACTTCTAAACATTTCTTTCCGATATAGGAATGCTCACCGAATGCCTTCTGCTACATTCTATACATTTCCGTAAACAAAATTGAATGCAGGTTCTTTGCTCAATTAATTCAGACATTTCAAAGATCGCCGGAATCAGTTTTAGCGTCTCACAAAGTCAAGCGTAACTGAAACACCCCTGAATAGTTTGACGTGAAATTTCACACAGCTGTCGGCAAACTAAAAAGAAAAAAAAAAAAAAAAAAAAAATGAAACTCCATAAGCCCCGGGAATTTTAAATTGAAAATGGGTCTTACATTTTGGACACAGTAGTATAATGTTCCTGGTGTATACAAAGTGCCTGTTCTCAATCAAACTCTTGGAGCAAGACCAAAACTGATAAGTCTCGTTTCACTTCGCTCTGTCAATTACGAGTTTTAAGAGCATTATACTGTTGAGATAATGTCTAAATTTCTTACTAAATACTTTTTCTAGAATAAGTCCTTGCATCCTTGAGTGTAAAATTTCTTGGGAAATCCTTCTTTAATTTATTTATATATATATATTTTTTTCCCCTTTTTTTTTTATTTCTGCAACAAAGACTAAAAAAAAAACCCACCACGGTGGATTCATTAGCTAAAGATAAGTTTTAAGTGCAGCTGTTTCGTTTAATTAAAGTGTACAAAGATTTGCCAACTTGGACTATTATTAGTGTTTTCAAAACAAAAACCTGACAAGACGCGCTCGCGACACGCTGTAACTCGAACCGAACAGACCTCTTGGTGACCTTCCAAAATTGAAATAGTGCGTTAAGGGGGGGGAATGAAAAAAAAATATCGTGCTCAGATTTATAAAATAAAACCGTTTCTCAGTGTCAAAAAGAAAGAAAAAAATCAGTGTAAACTTTACGATGTCTTCTTTTTTCTTCCCCACTCTTAGAAATATTGAAATTGTTTATATACATTTTGTTTTAATCTATCTCAGCATTTCTTTAAAACATAGATATATTTAAAAAAAATAGCCGACTCGCAGCTCAGTGGCAACGTGCGCCGCTGGTGAACATTACGACTGAACTTCCATCCGCTGGCAGCTTTGCTGTAGACACCGTTTCAAAAAACGAGGTTTTGGTTTTGTTTGTCGCTCTACGGTCATCTTGTGCACACGTTAGGCTAAACAGACCGGGACCTACGTTTAAACAAGGATCCGAACCACTAAAAACATCCATGGCACCACCGGGACTCGAACCCGAAACCTGTGGTACCGAGCGCCAGAGTGCTAGCCACTCGGTCACCAGGCCCTCAAAAAACGAGGAGGCCCTTGATGACGTTTGTGATGCCTCGTTAGTTGGACTATCCGGTAGGAGTTTTCTCCCGTGCTATAGACTAATGAGTAGTTCCCCTAAAAAAGTCCCCCCCGGAAGGCACTGCCCTCCTTCTTCAGAGACATGGAGCCAAGCCGGACTTCCACCTACAGTTGCTCCATCACAACAGAAGTTGAAATTTTTTTTTAATTAATTAGCCTAAATTTTTTTTATATGCGAATTATCGATAATAAGACAAAGACTAATTCTTTAGTACATACCAATGTTGGAAACGAAAACAGGAAAATTATAATGTTGTTTCATATCTCTCTATAAGAATTCATCTACTCGACTCGTGGCTTAGTATCAACGTCACCGCTGGCGAGCATTAGGGCTGATGTACAATCCGCTGACGGCTTTGTTGTACTGTTTCAAAACACGAGAAGATTCGATGGCGTTTGGGATGTTCAGCATCTTGATTTATGAGTCGGACTACCTAATGGTTTTTTCCCATACTACACTCAAATGAGGGTAGCTCCCCCTAAAAAAGTCCTCCCGGAAAAGCACTGCCCTCCTTCTTCGGCGTCATGGTGACAAGAAGTCAGACTTATACTTACAGGTGCTCCATTTTGACAGAAACTGCCTATTAGTTCGGTAGTTATAATATTCAATAAATACATATTATTTAAATGTTAAATATCCAAATTTATTAAAATCGATATTCGACATTTTAAATTAAA
The DNA here is from genome assembly GCA_021605075.1 of Caerostris darwini. Lineage (NCBI taxonomy): Eukaryota > Metazoa > Arthropoda > Arachnida > Araneae > Araneidae > Caerostris > Caerostris darwini. The sequence continues at coordinate 362,451 of BPLQ01005772.1, read as the reverse complement.
ATTGTAATGGGAACAATAACGTGTTGTTAATTCTTATCCCACTTGGTAGACAGCAACATCTATACCAAGTTCAGGAACTCGTGTGTTGTCATGGAAAGAGGGAAGCAGATTCCACTGAAATGGATTACTCGTAGGCAGAAGTTGGACTTAGCTACGTGTCGCTGTGCCTTCCGGGAGGATTCTTTTACGTTGAACTACCCCACATTTACGTATAGTATGAGAGGAAACCCGGAAAACTCCCACCAGGTCATCCGACTCATGAGGCAAGATTCTGGCCATCACAAACGGTATCGAGTCTCCTCGTTGTTTGAAACTGTGTTTACAACAAAGCGATTAAACCTCCTCTCTAATGCTCACCAGCGGCGCACGTTGCCACTGAGTCATGAATCGGGCTGGAATAATAATTTATGGCATTAATCGTTTTAAAAATTTATTCACTTTTCTTTTTTAGTTTTTTAAACTAATGGTTATTCGATTAATTAAAGTAATGAGTTAACAAAAACAAAAAAGTTTAATGATTCGAGAATATATACATAAAGACACTGAAGTCCAGTTACGACAAAAAAATTAATAAATAAATAAATAAATAAAAAATAAAAATAAATGAATTACTGCACTGACCTTTCTTAACTATTGAAAGTCAAATCTTTGAATTCCTTAAAACAAAGTATATTCTTTCAAATTAACTATTTTTTTTTTAAATTTAATTCACGTATGATTCACCCATTTTGAGAAGCATTACTTTTCCGGCGTCTAAATTTGAAATGTGATTCAAAGCATTGCAGTTGCAGTTAAAGAACGTTCGGAAGAATCACTGGTTGTTTTATACGAGTCACGAAACATCAAGTAGCTGAATCAGAAAACAAAAGGTTGTTGTGCAACTAGCATTTTCTCATTTCCGACTTACTTACTCACGTTTTAACGTATTATTTCTCTTTTTTTACTACAACTTTCGGAATGTATTACAAAGCTTTGAATTCCTAAGTCTTTACTTTACGAATTCATTTCAATTAATCACATTTCAAAAGTTTATAATTCAAGATATCTAAAAAAAAAGACTGGACATATTTTAACGTACCATTTTAAACAACAAACAAACTAAAACAGATTGGAATAAAATGTTTATACTAACGAAAGAATAAAATTACTAATGTGCTCACAGATTCACACATGGAACCAGAAGTTTTGATCTTTAATCGAAATGCATGCTAACTGCAAGCATGTAAACTGATCCCTATTAACATCGGTGGGCCTTTTGTTAAAATTATACATGTCGTGAAAAACCAACCAACTGATGGATTTGGTTTGGTTTGGGTTCATCGCTCTACGTTCATTTTGTGCACACTTCAGGTTCATTAGATCGGGACCTACAGCTTAACGTGGATTTCGAACTACTCACAAACATCCATGCCACCGTCAGGATTCGAGACTTTTAAGGTTCAGGCGGTGGCATGGATGTTTTGAAGCTGTTCTCCAGGTTTTTGAAAGCTGTAACTGCAACGGACGACCAAGCAGCATGAATATTGACGCGAGACCATTTACGCGGTTCACAATCGCCATCGATTCGTCCTGTTTTTGAAAGCACTAACGCCAACGGACGTCCAGTCAGCCTGATTATTGACACGAGACCATTTACGAGAGTCACAATCACCATCGATTCTTTTTGTATTTGAAAGCAGTAACTGTAACGAACGCATGCTGTCTCTGGACCACAAGATATCCTGCTATGCACTGTCAGGCATAAATGAGTTACAGAATTATACATAAATAATTTCCAAATTAACTGCAATGGATAAATTCATGTAGATTTAACTGTGTTAATCATATATCTTGTGCTAATCTATAAAAGCTGAAGCAACGTGTCAAAACTGCCGTACTATGATAAGTGGCATGAAAGTATCGCTTGGGCAACCAACAGATGTCACATTGAAATTTATTAACTTCCTCACAAACATTGTAAAAGACATTTTATTTTCAATTTCTTATATACAGTGTGGTTATATAATAGCTCTGCCGATATGCGAACCCCTACGATTTACCAATGCAACATATGCAAATGTCAAAGATCAACAAATGCAAATGAAAGTCAAGGTACAGGTATTTCAAATTAAGCTCTCGAGAGGGACGAAAAGAATAAACGCGGTTACAGTTACAAAATTTTGAAAAAAAGTTATAAATAAACGGCAACTCACACTTTTACGCATTGCTGACAATTCGAACTCAATGAAAAATCATTAAAGAAATGGCATCCTAGCTGAAAAAATTAGGACACCAGACAGACACTTAAAGAAAGGTATGAAAAAACCAAGAAGAACAGAAAAGGTAAATATTTTATTGTATTGCACATTTCCACGCGCCTCCTTGACATTTTGGATATGGTAGGTAGTGGGACTGGTTTGGTAGGATTGATATGTCGCACTACGGTCATTTTACGTACACTTTAGACTAATTAGACAGGGACCGTGGTTTAACGTGAATTTTTAACGTTGGATTTAAACTACAGTTTAACGTGGATTCCGAGCCACTAACAAACATCAATGTCACCGCCAGAATTCGAACCTGAAGCCTGTGGTACCAAAGACCAGAGAGCTAGCCAATTGGCCATCCGGAAGCCACTGTTTAATGTGGATTCCGAACAACTAATAAACATCCATGCCACCGCCAGGATTAGACTTTGTCGCCTGTGGTACCAAAGGCCAGGGACACTGGACAGATACTTAAAAAAGGTATGAAACAACCAACAAGGACAGAAAGGGTAAATATTTTAATGTGTTACACATTTCCACCCGCCCCCTTGACACTTTGGATATGGTAGGTAGTGGTATAGCTCTGAAGTTTATACCTTTGCAAGATACCTTTGCTTTGTCGCTCCCGGTCATTTTATGCACACTTTACGCTAATTAGACCGGGACCTACAGTTTAATGTGGCTTCCGAACTACTCACAAACATCCATGTCATCCCAGGATTTGAAGCTGAAGCCTATGGTAGCAACGGCTTTAGTGTTAGACAATTAGCCATCAGGCCGTTTTAATGTGGTGTTGTGTACCACAGTAATTCACTCATAATGTGGAATTAACTCGTCATGTTGAAGTTTCTACATTTCTATTGTCATGTAAATGAAAATAACTGGAAATTGGAAATAGAAATAACTGGAAATTGGCAATGGAAATGATTGGAAATGACGTTGAAAATTAACAAATGAATGGAAAGTTAAATTGTCTAGCATTGGGGAAAAGTATAGATTTCTCAATCTTAATAATTCAAATTTGGAGTGGCCTGATGGCCGATCGGCTAGCACTCAGGCCTTTGATACCACAGGCCAGAGTTTGATTTGGCGTCAGGCTCGAATCCTGGCAGTAGCATGGATGTTTGTTAGTAGTTCGGAATTAGCCACCAGGCCGCTGGCAAGAAGGAATCAGTTGAACATTATATCTGATGACATCGTTGATATCGGCTACAGTTTGAGATCTAGGTGTGTAGACTTAGCATTTCAGATATCACACGATCCATAAGACATTTTGAGAGTAAGATCGGAAGTCTTTGGTAGCAACGGAATCATGAAAACCGATAGATCATTCCATCACTCAACTGTCGTGTTAAGAAGCATTTGAAAGAAAATCTAAACAGTCATCCTGCCGCGATTTCCGGTTGCTTCGCAGACATTTAACACGCCGTCCTTCAGTTCCCAACAGACGGAAGAGGGTTATTTATTGTTTGTGACGGCTCTTATTCACTTCAAGTTTCCTTTCTTTTTTTTTTTTTTTTAAAGAGAGTTTTTATTAAAAGTGGAGACATTTTTAAAGATAATAACAGCGATGTATCTATGGTGATTTCGAAAACTCTGGGAGATGAATGGGAAGATTATACTTCTAATTTGTATGGATAAATTTATATTTGAATTTATATAATTAAAATAATAGTGATCATAAAATTTCAGCTATTCATATTTTCGATTTTAACGATAATAAAAAGTTTTCTGAAACAGGATAGGTCCTTTAAGGGGTTAAATTTTATTTTATTTTTTATTGTCATGATGTTTACTTAATTAAACTCATTTTCCTTAGGAATAAACAAACATTTTTTTTTTTTGCATGCAGAAGAATATTAGACTAAAGAAAAATTATTTATATTACATTTAATAAATCTATGGCCTTAATAAAAACAGTTATAGCTAATTATTAGTCATTCGCTGCAAAAATAATCACCTATTTAAAAAATAACATTGGTTGTCAATTTAGTCAGTAGCCATGTTTTTAAGGAAATTTGTTTCCAAAGCCGGATTTAAGGTCAGTTAATTAAAGAACTGTAAGCTCTTTATAATTAAAGAACTTTAGAGCTCGATTCGTCGCTCAGTGACAACGTGCGCTACTGGTGAGAATTAGGACTGAGGTTCAATCCGCTAGCGGCATTGTTATAGACACTGTTTCAAAAAACGGAAACTCGAAGGCGTCTGTGATATTCAACATCTTGCCAAGTAAGTCGGACTATTTGGTGGGAGTTTTCCTGGTTTTCTCCCATACGTAGCCACCCCTAGAAATCCTCCCGGTAATGTACTTCCCTCCTTCTTCAGAGACACGGAGTCAAGTCAGACATCTATCCACGGGTGCTCTATCACAAAAGAAGCTGCCTTTTTTCCTCCATCCACGAGTAAACTACTCAAAATAATCAAGTGTTCGTTTTTAACAAACAATTAATTTGTTTATTATTCCAATATTCATTTTAGCAACTCTCAAATTTAAAAATAAAGAAGTGTTAATGTTCAACAAACAACAAATTTGTTTATTATTCATCTATTAAATTAATAACTCTTAAATTTCACTCAAAATGTAATTTTACTTATTCTTTTCCCAAAATTTCTTTCCAGAAAACTCTTTTAACAATTTCATTTAACAAAAGTTGCCAAAGAGTCTCACGAACCATCGCCAAATGTAACCCTTCTCCCCCCCACAACAAAAAATCCGAGCGTCTCGGTTTTACGTGGGCGAGTTCTCCCGATGACGTACCCTCCATTCCCGTGACGTCGTTTCCCGTTACGTCACTGGACCACGTGACTGCAGACAATTTTACGAGGAGGCGACAGGACTTTTCTCGGAAACGAAGCGGTACTGACTGAGAAAACACATTAACGCACTGATGTTTCGTGATTGCTATTTTTTTGCTGCAAATAGAACACAGATGGAACACGGGTTTTGGAACAAAATGAAAGTCAATGGGGGGTGAAGAGAGTGATTAGATGATGTTTCTGGAATCTTCTACTTGTTCGGGGAAAAAGAGGGGGAGTTTCTACGATGAATCTGTTGGGTGATAACATTGTAACAAGATTTTTCCGAGAGAAATGTTTCTACTTTTGGAGTGTGATTGATATAGGTGTGTTTTATTAGTAACCTTTCCTCGTATAAGGGTTAATAGTTTCTTAAAAACGCTTCGTGTTTGCGTTATATGAAGTACAAAAATATGCAAATAAATAGAAATAGGTTACAAAGGACCGATTAAAAGAATAATAATCAGAATTATGAAAACAAATGAGAATTAATAATAAAAAAAATTATAGAAAAATATGTGTATGTGGAAATGTTTTATTATAATATTTAACATAATACATATAACATGATACATGATATTAACATATAACATGATGTTTAACATAATACTGATACTGATATTTAACATAACACTGTTTGTTTGTTGTTTCTTATCCCACTTGGCTGGCCAAGCCCACGAGCTCATACCCATGATTGAAGGGGAAGGAAGCAGCTTCTGTTGTGATGGAGCACCCGTAGGTAGAAGCCTGACTTTTGCTCCGTGACGCTCTTACAGTCGTAGGAGACCGGGACCTACGGCTTAAAGTGGATTCCGAACCACTACAAACATCCATGGCACCGCCGGGATTCGAACCCGAAACCTGTGGCACCGAGCGCCAGAGCGCTAGACACTCGGTCATTCAGGTCCCAAATTTTGCCAACGGCACGCGGTGTTCCCAGGTGGTCACCCACCCAAGTACTGACCGCGCCCAATGATGCTTGACTTCGGTGATCTAACGAGAACCGGTATATTCAGCATGGTACGGCCGTTGGCCAACATAATACTAATACTGATATATAATAGCCTTACTCATGGCTCAGTAACATTAGGGATGATGTTCAGTCCTCTGGCGGCATTGCTGTAGACACAGTTTCAAAAAACGAAGGTAGCTCGAAGGCGATTGGAATGTTCAGCATCTCGCCTCGTGAGTCGGACTACCTGGTGGGAAATTTCAGTGTTTTATTCCATACGATACTCAAATACGGAGTAGTTCCCCTTAAGAAAGTCCTCCCGGAAGACACTGCCCTCCGTCTTCAGCGACACAGAGCCAAGTCAGACTTCTAACTATGGGTGTTCCATCACAGCAAAAGATCCCCCCCCTTCCCTTCTTCCATGACAACACATGGAATTCATGGACTGGGTCTAGATGTTGCTGTCGGCCCAGTGGGCTAAGAAACAACTTATTAAGAAGAAATTATTAATTATTATTTATTTCGATATTAGAAAGAAAAGAAATATAATATTCTCCGGGAGTTTTTCGGGTTTACTCCCATACGATACGGAAACGCGGAGTAGTTCCCCGTAAAAGTTTTCTCAGAAGGCACTGACTTCCTTCTTCAGCGACTTGGATCCAAGTGAGATTTCCACCTACGGGTGCTCCATCACAACAGAAGCTGCCCCCTTCCCTCCATCCATGAGTAGACTACTCGTGGGGTGTCTGCTGCCCCTCACTGTGGGATAATGAGGATTAGTCACAACAGCGGCATACTGATATATTTTGGCACTCTGAATTATTGTTATTGTTACGTCGAAACCCAGTTCCCCCTGCTTAGGGGAGGTCAACGCCCTATGTCCGGAAAAACATCCTGTTTGTGGGGGTGTCTGGCCCTGCCACACGCAACCTTTCTCTTTGGTCGCAGTTGCTCAACTCCTTTGTTTATGCAGTCATCGCGCTCGAGGATCGACTGCCAACACAACCATTCTCTTTGGTCGCTGAGTTTCAACTCATTTTACTTACATTATTTCTTTCTCTCCCTGGCCCTCACCCCTTACCAGACACCCCCACAAACAGGATGTTTTTCTGGACATAGGGCGTTGACCTCCCCTAAGCAGGGGAACCTGTGGCGACGTAACAATGCCCTTTCCCGGTATAAATACTGAAGAGTTTGGTTTGACATTCACAACTGAGTTTCGAATCGCGTACCCTTGACTCAGAAACCCAACGCGCATCCATCAGGCATTCCGACCCCTGAGGTAAAAACGAAGGGTACTTGATTCGATTCCCGATAAGCGAGGCTGAACTGAAAGCTTTGGACTATGTTGTGAATGAGCAGTGTAAATCAATAGGGCCTTATGGCCGAGTGGCTAGCGCTCTGGCTGTCAGTACCACAGGTTTCCGGTTCGAATCTCGTCAGAGCCATGGATGTTTGTAGTGGTTCGAAATCCACTTTAAGCCGTAGGTCCCGGTGCCATATGGCCGTAGAGCGTCACAGAGCTCAATCAGACTTATCACCCATATTACTCCCAAACTGTAAAGGGGCAACTCAGCTCTTGGCACAGTGATGTGGTATGGTGTAGTAGTGTAAATCAATAGATCATAAAGTTCTTCCGTTAGGTTTGGGTAGGTATGTAGAAATCTGCCAGGTTCCAACTAGTGATGACGAAGTATGGGTTTATGGAAAAAGCCAAATGTGGTACACCCTGAATAACGATGGATCTGCTACCTATCTATCTTTAAAATTCTGGAACTAAACTTGATCTAAAATTGTTATATGCCAACAAAACGAGGATAGCCAATAAAACAAAGTATTTAAAATGCTTTGCAAATGTATGGTAAAGGTCATTTTTTTTTTTTTTTTTTGACATGGCCCTATCACAAAGAAAATGGCTAGAACATATCCTCCATGCCAATAAAACTGTACTAGCAAAGTTATATACATAAGATGAAAAAAAAAAAAAAAAAACAGTAAAATCTTCTCTTTAAACTTTACACACCGCATGTAAAATTATAAGAATATACTTTAGAAACCTTTTGACTATCATGCATTACGTAGTAACATTACATAATATTTTTTTCACCGTTATTTTTTAAAACAAATATTAAATAATAATCAACTGATTTAGGGATTTTTTTAATTTTTTTCCCTGACGAAATGAGAGAAAGATTTGGGATCAAAGGATTGGATGCCATCATTTGAAATTGAACATTAGTGAGTTTGCTCCACAAACAATCAATCCATCGAAGGACATTTTCTAAGAGAACTTATATGGGTAATTTTCCACATTTGCGTGTCGTATGGGAAGAAACCTTGGAATCTTCCACCAGGCAACATGATTATCGATGCGTGATGCTTTGCACCACAGAGTACACTACGCTATACATACATTGTGGCGATCTCCATCAAGTCAACCTCGTTTCTGGAAGTAGGAACAGCAGTACCTGGCCCCCAACGGATTCAAACCTCAGCCATCTTGCATGCTAGTTGCGCTCGTTACCATTAGCCACGAATTAGACGAATTCAAGAAAAAAAATATTCTCCTAATTTAGTTTGTTTAAACTGTAGGTTCCGGTCTGTTTAGCCCTCGTGCGACAAACCAAGACAAACAAGGTTTTGATTTGTCGCTCTACGGTCAATTTGTGCACAATTTATGCATATTATGCACTTTATGTACCTACAGTTTAACATGGATTCTGAACCATTAGCAAACATCTATGCCACCGCCAAGATTCGAACCTGAAGTCCTATTCTCCTAGAACAGAATTGGCCAATAATACATCTCGAAGGCCAAATCTAATTAATGAAAAACATCATTAGGGACCAGATGAATATAAACAAACCCAAACGTAGAACTTTCCAGATGACAGATTTACAGGTCTTACAGGTCTTACAGGTCTGACAGATTTACAGGACAGGTGTTTGGAATCATGTAATGAATTAGTTCATAAGCCTAACGTGTTTATCATTAGCTCATTTTTCCCAATGTTTGTAAAAATTAAGTATCTATTTTTAAATTCTTAAAACCTGATTTATGAATGTCATGTTAAGCTTTATAATACAGTACTGAAGCTTATAATAAATAAAAGAAGAATAGAACTTATAATAAATAAAAACTTTTGTTAGTAATATAACATTTAACTCGGAATCTTCCGCTAAAGATCGTCAACTTTGCCCTTAACCACAATGATGATTGTTCTCCATCCTAACTTTATTTAGAGTAAACACATCATTTCATCCATTTAAAGAATTCTCAGGAATTCATGTTAGCCAAAAAAATAATCCATTGTCTTGCATCTCCTGCGCGTCATGCGTTGCCATGGTGACGAGAAAAGAAAAGAGCTCTTGACCTTGGACTAAGCTTCTTAAAATAGCCAGACTTTTTCCCAGCAAGTTCTTGAACTGGTTACAGCTTGCAGTATCCTCATATCTCGAAAATCATTCCTTTTTTTAACCATTTGTAGGAATTTAAAATATTTATACAAAATTATACATTGAATATTAAACGTAATTTATATAACTTTGAAATATACCAAAATGTTTTAAAGCAAAAATCATTGAAATTTTTTTTGTTTTGTTTTGTAATAAATTTTAATAATTTGTTGCTTAATGTTTCTTTAAAATCATTTTCAAATCTTTTTATTAATTCAAGATATTTAATTAAAATAATTATAATTAATTTATACAAAATTATACATTGAATATTAAGTGAAATTTATATAAATTTAAAATACAACAAAATATTTTAAAAACAAATCATTGAAATTTGTATTTTTTTTGTAATAAATTTTAATTCTTTGTAGTTTAATTTTTCTTTAAAATTCTTTTATCAATCCAAAATATTTAATTATAATAATTATAATTAGTTTCTACAAAAATTATACATTGAATATTAAGTGAAATTTATATAAATTTAAAATACAACAAAATATTTTAAAGCAAATCATTGAAATTTGTATTTTTTTGTAATAAATTTTAATAATTTGTAGTTTAATTTTTCTTTAAAATCCTTTTCAAATCTTTTTATCAATCCAAAATATTTAATTATAATAATTATAATTAGTTTCTACAAAATTATACATTGAATATTAAGTGAAATTTATATAAATTTAAAATACAACAAAATATTTTAAAGCAAATCATTGAAATTTGTATTTTTTTGTAATAAATTTTAATAATTTGTAGTTTAATTTTTCTTTAAAATCCTTTTCAAATCTTTTTATCAATCCAAAATATTTAATTATAATAATTATAATTAGTTTCTACAAAATTATACATTGAATATTATCTCCCTTTATATAAATTTAAAATACAACAAAATATTTTTAAAGCAAATCATTGAAATTTGTATTTTTTTGTAATAAATTTTAATAATTTGTAGTTTAATTTTCTTTAAAATCCTTTTCAAATCTTTTTTAATCCAAAATATTTAATTATAATAATTATAATTAGTTTCTACAAAATTATACATTGAATATTAAGTGAAATTTATATAAATTTAAAATACAACAAAATATTTTAAAAAAGCAAATCATTGAAATTTGTATTTTTTTTTGTAATAAATTTTAATAATTTGTAGTTTAATTTTCTTTAAAATCATTTTCAAATCTTTTTATCAATCCAAAATATTTAATTATAATAATTATAATTAATTTATACAAAATTATACATTGAATATTAAGTGAAATTTATATAAATTTAAAATACAACAAAATATTTTAAAGCAAATCATTGAAATTTGTATTTTTTTGTAATAAATTTTAATAATTTGTAGTTTAATTTTTCTTTAAAATCCTTTTCAAATCTTTTTATCAATCCAAAATATTTAATTATAATAATTATAATTAGTTTCTACAAAATTATACATTGAATATTAAGTGAAATTTATATAAATTTAAAATACACCAAAATGTTTTAAAACAAAACGTTGAATTTTTTTTTTTTTTTTTGTAATAAATTTTAATAATTTGTTGTTTAATTTTTCTTTAAAATCATTTTCAAATCTTTTTATTAATTCAAAATATTTAATTATAATAATTGTAATTAATTTATACAAAATTATACATTGAATATTAAGTGAAATTTATATGAATTTAAAATACAACAAAATATTTTAAAATAAATAATTGAAATTTGTATTTTTTTGTTATAAATTTTAATAATTTGTAGTTTAATTTTTCTTTAAAATCATTGTCAAATCAATACAAAAACAAATCAGTCCAAAATATTTAATTACAATACAATCAATCAATACAAAAACAAATCAGTACAAAATATTTAATTAAAATAATTATAATTAATTTATACAAAATTATACATTGAATATTAAGTGAAATTTATATAAATTTAAAATACAACAAAATATTTTAAAATAAATCATTGAAATTTGTATTTTTTTGTAATAAATTTTAATAATTTGCAGTTGTTGCATATTTCCTTAAAATCATTTTCAAATGTTTTTTTTTAATTCAAATTTAATTATTAAAACTATATTAATCAATTTTAGGATCCCTATTTATTATTTTCAATGTAGGTTGAATATTAATGTACTTTTTATAAATTAAAAATACATCAAAATGCTTTAAAGTAAATTACTGAAATGTTATTTTTTTTTTTTTTTTTTTTTTTTGTAATAAATTTTAATAATTTGAAGTTTAATATTTCTTTAAAAGCTTTTTAAAAGGTTTTTTTAATTCAAATTTAATTATTACAAAATATATTAATCAATTTTATGATTACTTTTATTATTTTCAATATACGTCGAATATTAAATATACTTTTTATAAATTTAAAATACAGCAAAATGTTTTAAAACAAATAATTGAAATTCATATTTTTTGTAAAAAATTTTAGTAAGTTGCAGTTGGATATTTCTTTAAAAACATTTTCAAATGTTTTTATTAATTAAAAAAATTTAATTATTAAAAATATATTAATCAACTTTATGATTGTTTATTATTTTCAATATACGTTGAATATTATATGTACTTTTTATAAATTTAAAATACATCAATATGTTTTAAAACAAAACATTGAAATTTGTATTTTTTTGTGATAAATTTTAGTAATTTGCAGTTTAATTTTTCTTTAAAAGCATTTTCAAATGTTTTTTTTTATTCAAAAAAATTAATTATTAAAAATATATTAATAAATTTTATGATTTTTATTAATTACTTTCAATACACATTAAATATTAAATATAATTTATATAAATTTAAACATACATCAAAATGTTTTAAAACAAAGCATTGAAATTTGTATTTTTTTTGCAATAAATTTTAATAATTTGCAATTTAATATTTCTTTAAAAGTATCTTCAAATGTTTCTAATTCAAAAAATTTAATTATTAAAAAATATATTAATCAATCTTACGATCTGCATTTTTAATTTTCAATAATTTTCATGAAAACGAAATTAATAAAAAAAGTACTTATTGCTAAAATCTTACAGTTCTACGAGTTTTATAACACTGCCTACTAAAATGAGATTAAAATTAAATTTCATATCAAGATTTTCATCACAAAACGAAATGCAAATTAATTTTATTTGAATAAATATTGTTGGATTATTAACCGTCATACACAATCATGCATGAAATTGCCCGATTTTTAATACACAAACATATTTCGATTTAAATCCTTTTACTTGTTTGAATTAAATTTCAAATCAAACAAATCGATAGACGATCGATACCATATCGATATCAATCCATTGTAACTCAGTTGTCCAATGGATTGGAATATGATTTTTGGTAAACTAAAATTGCTAATTATCATCCAACAAAATATTAAAATTTTACTAAGACAAAATATTGATTCATTTATTAAAGAGTCAATAACCTCTTCAAAATGTAGAGGATGATGATCATCATCATCATCATTATCACTCAAGCATCATAGAAGTTCAACCACTGTCTAAATCAACTGACTAATTTATAGTCTGTTGATTTAGCCAGTGATGACCTTCTGTAAATGCATGATCCATACATGATAATTCTTAGTAAATATATGATCTAACAGTTGGGCTAACATTTTACGTCGGAGGACACATAGATGGCGCTACTAGTATTAAATCCATATGATTTTTAGTTAGCCCTAACCTTCAAAAGACACGTGCCTAAATTTGACAGTTGTTGCACTATTAGTATGTGAGTTAAAGCATTTTTAGTGAAGCAACTTTTGTATGTTTGAAAAAGTGGATAAAAAGGAATTTCGTGTGTTAATAAAGCATTGCTTTCTGGCAAAAAAAATACTATTAAAGTCAAGGCTCGGCTTAATAAACATTATTCGGACTTTGCACTAGGTAATGAAATGGTTTGCTAAATTTAAACAAGGCGAAATGAGCACCGAGAACGATGCACGCAGTGGACGCCCCAAAGAGGCTGTTACCCACGAAAACATCAAAAAAGTCCACAAAATCATTTCTGATAACCGTAAAGGGAAGATGATTGAGATAGCTCAGACCCTAAAGATATCAAATGAACGTGTTGGACATATCGTGAATGAATATTTGAATATGCGTAAGCTTTGTTCAAAGTGGGTGCCGCGTGAGCTCACAATCGACCCAAAACAACAACGAATGGATGATTCTAAGCAGTGTTTGGAGCTGTTCAATCTTAATAAACCCGAATTTTTACGTCGATATGTGACAGTGGATGAAACATGGCTCCATCGTTTCACACAAGAGTCCAATCGACAGTCAGCCGAGTGGACTGCACGTGATGAACACTAAAAATGCTATAACTCACTAATAGTGCAACAGCTGTCAAATTTATACACGTGTCTTTTGAAGGTTAGGGCTAAATAAAAATTATATGGATTTAATACCAGTAAATCCATCTATGTGTCAGCCTACGAACTTTTCAGTCCACCTGTTATATGATGATATTTAGTAAATATACGATCCATATGTGATGATTCTTAGTAAATATACGATCCATATGTGATGATTCTTAGTAAATATATGATCCACATACAATGACCCTTATTAAATATATGATCCATATATGATGAGCATTACTAAAGTATTTGCACTTGTCTGTTATATGCACTCGTAATGTTTTAAATTCCCCATTATCTTTTCTATTATAGATTATGATTAATTATTTAACGTTTTTAACTTCAACGTTTAACCTATTAACGGATTATTGCTAATATACTTATATTTTTTTTCTCGGGACACCATCATTTAACTCGTGTGAAAATTAATTTTTTTTTTCTGTACTTAAAAAAAAAAAGAGTTACTTTGTATTACTCTAAAACAAACACAAGTTCCTTCGTGATATTGCACATCTGGCAACAATCATATCACTGCGAATTTCATTCTATAGCGTTGTTGTACATCTGGCAACAGTTATTCCATCGCGATCAAGTCGAATGTCTATTGAATGCATTTGATTCTTTAGTATGTAAAAGAAGATAGAGGAACTGCATGTTATTTGCTGCTTATGACAGCTGCTTAGCCATTATTTGTTCCAGTAAGAGTTAGAATCAAGACAATTTTTAGTGGTAATAGCAACATGTTTTTTAGGAAGATTTAGAAAGCTCTTGCGATAAGTCAGAGCATGATAGTTCTGACCCTAATGTGCAATATGAATGAATTTCAACTTGAATTTCAATACTAAAAACATATAAAAAAGGATGGAAAATTATTCTAAAACAAAATTCTATTTGAAAATATGTTTCATGGGAGGATCTCGAAAGCTCTTGGGATGGGCCAGAACCATGATTGCTCTGATGCTGAATGTGCAGTATAAATGGCTATACTTGAATTTCTATATTAAAACATGTAAAACAGGATGGAAAATTAAATTAGTGTAGTAAATTATTCTAAAACGAAATTGTATTTGAAAAAATGTTTCATAGGTGGATCTGGAAAGCTCTTGCGATAGGTTAGAACTTGATAGTTCTGATCCTAATGTGCATTATATAAATGGGTATACTTGAATTTCTATTCTAAAAACAGGATGGACAATTATTCTAAAACAAAATTGCATGTGAAAACATGTTTCATAGGAGGATCTCGAAAGCTTTTGTCATAAGTCAGAACATGATAGTTCTGATCCTAATGTGCAATATGAATGGTTATACTTGAATTTCTATACTAACAAGTAATATAAAAAAAATTTTTAGGTCAATTCCTACTTTTTTTTCACTATATTGCAGAAAAGTCCTTGAAAAATAAAGGTGAAATTTTCCTTTTACATCTGCGCCGTCTATTATTAGATACATGCAACTTAAATCTAAAAAAAAAGCTAAAATAAATTAATTAAATTTAATGAATGAATTAATATTTGAAAAACTGCATTAACATCCAGTGCCGTCCACTGCAAATTAAAACAAATGCATTAGAAGTTGAGTGGATGAATAAAATGTATCTTATTAATGATTAAAAATTTGTGCAAGATATATATAGGGAGCGTGTGAACTAATAGTAGGAATTGAAAAACGTATGAAACAGGATGGAAAATTATTCTAAAACAAAATTGTAATTCTAATAATATTTGTGAAAACGTATCCGTATAAAAAACGTATCATAAGAGGATTTGGAAAGCTCTTACGATAAGTCAGAACATGATAGTTCTGATCCTAATGTACAATATGAATGGTTATACATGAATTTCTATAAAAAAAACACGAAAACAGGATGGAAAATTATACTACAATAAAACAGCATTAAAAATATCCTTTAAGGAATTAATTCCAACCTATTTAACAATGATTCTGATCGAAATAATGCACGTCTCACAATTTAATTTAACGAGTTGTAAGGGGGGAAAAGCAGCAAGAAAAACTGGGTCAATGATTTAAAGTAATCATTTGCACAGCTGTTTCCTATTCTGTAATTATTTTTAGTTTTGGAATTTCCCCCTTTCCCCTCCTTCTCCCAGAGCCGGGTTTTCCCAAACATTCTGCATATCTCTACTGGCTTTCTTTTTTTTGAGACTTCAAGAAAGGGGGAAAAGTAGACCGGCGGGAAATCTTTTAACCAGCATTTCAATTCATTTGCATTCACTGGTGGTTGGTGTTCCAAAAAACGATGGTAAGATGTTGTATGGTTTCTTCTTTTTTCCAGTTCCGCTAGATTTCTCTGCCATCTTTCTTTTCTTTTTTCTTTTTTTACTTTCTTTTTTTCTTTTCTTCTTGTCATTGATAAGAACTAGATGTGCTGTCCTTGGCGGGAAAAGTTGGGCAATGGGGATATTCATTACACTTAACAACCGATCTGTTTATTGTATAATTCACTTGGATAGATGGTATGCATAACGTAAGGAGAATTATCGCATGTTTTATTTTATTATTATTCTTTTTTCTTCTTTAGGATTTTAAACAACCATTGTAAAAGGAGTCTGAAATTTATTTAACTGGATAATGATTGTTTAAACTTTTATCAAAATTTTTTGAGTCAGTTTTCATTAGATTAAATATGCAAGTTAATTAATTTTATTTCCAAAAAAATCTAAACACAATCGTTATGTATCAAATCAGCATTATGTAGCTGAGCGTTTTATTTGAATATTACGTTTTATTAAAATTTAAGTGTAAAACACAAGAGTATTTTAAAGATTTGCATATAATTATATTAAATATCGTACATAAAATGTAATGCTTAAAAATATTAATCCCTGAAATATAATTGTAAATATAAGAAAAATTAACATAGCATCAAATCATGCGCTTTTTCTATAACGTTTCGTCTCCCAGAAACCCGCGTCTAATGCAAACTTTCATTCCCGCATTACACGTATTAGCAATGGCCATGATTTGGACTAAGTATATTAATAAGTTTATTTGCAATTATAAAATATAATCGGAAATAATAAAAATAATAAAATATAATCGGAAATAATAAAAATAATAAAATATAATCGGAAATAATAAAATATAATCGGAAATAATAAAAATAATAAAATATAATCGGAAATAATAAAATATAATCGGAAATAATAAAATATAATCGGAAATAAAATATAATTTATCGGAAGGCATTCGGTGAACATTCCTATATCAGTAAGAAATGTTTAGAAGTGGTATGAATAGTTCAAAGAAGGCAGACAACGCTGACGAAGAAGTTGAAGACGAAGAGCCCTCTGGTCGACCTTCAACCTCAACCGACGAAGCTCACGTCCAAAAAATTAGAGATTTGGTGCTTGCAAACCGTCGATTTACAATTAGAAACCTTGCTGATGATGTTGGAATTTCAAAAGGATCGTTCAATTACACTTTGGGCCTCAAACACGTCAAATCTCGATTGCTACCGAAAACACTGAATGCGCCAGCTCACACTGCATCGATTCTTCGTGACATTTTCGCCGAAAATGAAACCCATATTCTTCCACAATCACCGTATGTGGTTATTCCATAAACTTAAAAGACCACTCCAGGGACATCGTTTTGAGTGGATGGAAGAGATTCAACGTGAATCGCCGCACGATTTGAAGGCCATTCCTGGCGATGATTTTTTAGCACGCATTGAGAATTGGAAAAAACGTTGTCATAAGTGCATTGTGTGCGGAGGTGATTACTTTAAGGCGATGAAATAAATTTGGAAGAATAAATGAAGATCTTTGGGAAAAATATTTCATTTTAAGTGCCCTTTTTTTTATTTCAATAATAAATTCTTTAACACGTATCCGGTTATGAATGAGCTCATCTCGAGACACTAACACTCATCATGAGAGACGTATAAAAGAATGCAGCTCGTTGAACATCCTTGGCCTTAAAATACTCGTTCTGAGATAAATGAGCACAACCAGAACCGTTCATTACCTGTCTGAAATAGTTCAGTTCGGGCATATTTCACACTGAACGTTATTCTATAATAAGTTACTGTTATAAAATATTTAACTCTTATCATAAGGTATTGCATTTGTTGTACATTTTTTGAAACGGCTAAAAATAATTTTCGCGTTCGGTGTAATGCAAATTATATTTCTTATTTTGCCCCATTCGTGGCTCAGTGGCAATGCGCGCCGTTGGTGAGCTTTAGGGTTGAGGTTCAGTCCAATGGCAGCTTTATTGTAGGCACTGTTTCCAAAAACGAGGAGTCTCGATGGCGTTTTGGGATGTTCCGCATCTTGCCTCGTGAGACGGACTATCTGGTGGACGTTTTCCGGTTTTCTCCTACACGATACGCAAACGCAGGGCTGTTCCCCCGGAAGGCACTGCCCTCCTTCAGCGTCACGGAGCCAAGTCAGACTTCTACCTACGGGTGCTCCATCATAACAGAAGCTGCCGCTCTTTCCCTCCTTCCATGAGACCACATGCGTTCTTGGACTTGGTCTAGATGTCGCTGTCTACCAAGTGGGACAAGAACAAAAGCCTATTTATATATAATTCATGTAAGAGATTATATAAAGTGATAGAGTAATACATAGTAATAAACCTCTTAACTGATTATCCCAAAGTTATTCATCTCTCATACTTGTATCTCTTCGAGGCACCATGAGTTAATTTTTAGCTTTGGACTAAAACGAGTATTTTGAACTAGCTTGTATTATTTTAAGGTAATCACGAGTTCTTCCATGATATCTATGAATGCTTCAATCAGTCTATCGTGCTTTCTTGTTGTTTTACGGATATTTTATACAATGTCCTTCAAGTTCCTGTTTGAATCTGTGTGTGACTCATCCTCAGTATTCTGCAGAGTGAGATATTCACCCCTTGGGTAGTCCACTCATGGATGAAGGGAAAGGGGAGAGCTTCTGTTGAGATGGAACCCCTTAGGTATAAGTCTAACTTGGTTCCGTCACGTTGAAGAAGGAGAGCAGTGACTTCTGGGAGGACTTTTTAGGCAGAAGTACCCCACATTGCGTATCGTATAGAAGAAAAACCCGGAACACTCCCACCAGGTAGTCTGATTCACGAGGCAAGATGCTGAACAGCACAAACGCCATCGAGTCTCCTCGTTTTTAAAACAATGTCTAACTCAAAGTCGCCAGCGGATTAAACCTCTGCCCTGATGCTCACCAGCGGTTCACCAGTGGTTCCGTCACGTTGAAGAAGGAGAGAGTGACTTCTGGGAGGACTTTTTAGGCAGAAGTACCCCACATTGCGTATCGTATAGAAGAAAACCCGGAACACTCCCACCAGGTAGTCTGATTGAAGAAGGAGAGCAGTGACTTCTGGGAGGACTTTTAGGCAGAAACGTACCCCACATTGCGTATCGTATTTAAGAAAATGTCTAACACTCCCACCAGGTAGTCTGATTGAAGAAGGAGAGCAGTGACTTCTGGGAGGACTTTTTAGGCAGAAGTACCAGCGTATCGTATAGAAGAAAACCCGGAACACTCCCACCAGGTAGTCTGATTGAAGAAGGAGAGCAGTGACTTCTGGGAGGACTTTTTAGGCAGAAGTACCCCACATTGCGTATCGTATAGAAGAAAACCCGGAACACTCCCACCAGGTAGTCTGATTGAAGAAGGAGAGCAGTGACTTCTGGGAGGACTTTTTAGGCAGAAGTACCCCACATTGCGTATCGTATAGAAGAAAACCCGGAACACTCCCACCAGGTAGTCTGATTCACGAGGCAAGATGCTGAACAGCACAAACGCCATCGAGTCTCCTCGTTTTTAAAACAATGTCTAACACAAAGTCGCCAGCGGATTAAACCTCTGCCCTGATGCTCACCAGCGGTTCACCAGTGGTTCCGTCACGTTGAAGAATGAGAGAGTGACTTCTGGGAGGACTTTTTAGGCAGAAGTACCCCACATTGCGTATCGTATAGAAGAAAACCCGGAACACTCCCACCAGGTAGTCTGACTTCTGGGAGGACTTTTTAGGCAGAAGAGGCATCGTAGAAGAAAACCCGGAACACTCCCACCAGGTAGTCTGAACAGCAGAACGCCACATTGCGTATCGTATAGAAGAAAACCCGAACACTCCCACCAGGTAGTCTGATTGAAGAAGGAGAGCAGTGACTTCTGGGAGGACTTTTTAGGCAGAAGTACCCCACATTGCGTATCGTATAGAAGAAAACCCGGAACACTCCCACCAGGTAGTTGATTGAAGAAGAGAGCAGTGACTTCTGGGAGGACAGGCAAAGTCGCCAGAAGAAAAACCCGGAACACTTAAACGAGGCAAGATGCTGAACAGCACAAACGCCATCGAGCCTCCTCGTTTTTAAAACAATGTCTAACACAAAGTCGCCAGCGGATTAAACCTCCGCCCTGATGCTCACCAGCGGCGCACTGATTGCCACTGAGCCACGAGCTGGGCACTACTTGCATTTACATTTTTTTTATTGTTTTCAAAATGAGTAAAAAGTGAAGACACCATTGTAGGGTGATCTCGAAATTTATGATAATGAATCAGATTAGATTTGGTTTGATTTGTCGCTCTACTGTCACTTTAGACTAATTAGACCGGGACCTACTGTTTAACATGAACCACTCGCAAACATCCATGCGATGGCCGAGATTCGCACCTGAAGCCTGTGGTACCAAAGGCCAGAGCTCTAGCCAATTGGCCATCAGGCCGCGATAACGAATCAGAAGATTATATGTTCTGATTATAATCAGAATATAATTGGTGGTAGAAAAAAAAATCTATCACTAATCAGATTCTGGATGATAGAAAATCCGAATGTGATTTTAAACAAAATGGCTGTATTTCTACTTAACATTTTTTTAATAAAAATAAATAAAAACGTATTGATTATGAAATTCTGGTATTCCACGTTTTCAACAAAATTGCATGTTCAGTAAAAAAATTGCATTTGAAAAACAATTAATCCGTCCATAGATTAATGTAATCATATAATTAAGTAATGATATGCAATTAAGATAAAACCTCAAGCTTCATTTAAAAAATCGTAACCTATCATAAACCGCAAGCATCGTAAAAGTAAACACCTTCTAGAGTTTCCGGAGAGAAGACGATCGCTGATAAACAACCTCAACTTATGCATATTAAGGCTCAGATGGTTACAAATGACCTCGAATGATCCTGAGCGGCCGAGGGAGGAGCGGCCCAAAAGGAAGACGATCGCCCTTCCTGTGGGTGGAATCTTCCCATTTGTGGTTGAATCGCTTATCAAGAGCACCCAACGAATTGGGCAGATACTTACTTCACCGCACCTTGCCGGCTGCACTGAGTCATGGCATGTGGTGAAGGAAAAGGTTGTGTTGAATATCGTTGATGGAAATTTAATCTGTTCTTTTTTTGCTTGGCCATCTGTGATTTATTTGAAAGACAGAACAAATTAGAGATTCACGCACCTTTTGCCTATTGTTGTTTTTATGGTAACCCACCACATGTTAATTTTCACGTTAATGTAATTAATAGATAGGATTTAACTTTCTGATTTTGATGATTGATTAAAACATAATAAATAATTTCTCTCTAAATTTAATAAAAAATGATTATTAATAACAACAAAAATGTTTTTTATTCATTGGTTTCAATTTTATAGCAAACTAGGATATATAAGACAGGGATGCAGAGATTTATAAAAACAGCTGGAAACGGCATGTACTCATTGTATCTTGACCAACGGTCACGAGAGTATGTTATATCTTGACCAATGAGCACGCACGAACAATCACTTTAAATTTGGTTCAATTTTTGCAGTAACTGAATTTAAAATTAATTAGGAAAGTTACAAGAAAGGGTTGCCACATGCTAAGAAGCCCCTTTAAGAATTTTTTTTTACTTTTAGTGACTATTACAAGAGGTTTGGATATATTTCTATTAACATTTATATTCGTCCAGTATTTCCCATTGATCCCCCTACGTACAGATATTTTTTCTGTTTGCCGCCCAATTGAATCCTGGTTTCAAATCAACTCTTAACATGTTATATCGATCTTTTAGGACAACTGGTTTAAGGTATTGTAACCGTGCTTCCTCCTACGCACTGCAAGAGTGCCCCCCTGTGGCGTTCAGGAGAGATGACCAGTAGGAAGTACGCTGCCTCAGAGAAGTTTAGTTTATAATCTCTCATCCCGAGAGGAAATATAGTTATTTTCGTCTAAGAAGTGGAATCCATCCACGAATCTTTAATTAGATAGGCCTGAATGGCCGAGTGGCTAGAGCTCTGGCGCTCGGTACCACAGGTTTCGGGTTCGAGACCCGGTGGTGCCATGGATGCTTGTAGTGGTTCGGAATCCACTTTAAACCGTAGATCCAGGTCTAACATAATCATAGAGCGTTGCGGGGGCATTGTTGCTTCGCGTCCGTGGCTTATCTTCAAGTTACACGCGCCCCCTGGGTAATGCAAAGTGAGCAATGTCTGTGCAGCGCTTGCCTTAAGGCATCCAAGACAAGTGTCTAAGTTTTTGCCAATACACCAATACATTTTTATATTTGTCTACTAGTCATATGTGTAGGGGCCTGAATGGCCGAGTGGCTAGCGCTCTGGCGCACGGTACCATAGGTTTCGGGTTCGAGTCCCGGCGGTGCCATGGATGTTGTAGTGGTTCGGAATCCACTTTAAACCGTAGGTCCCGGTCTAACATAATCATAGAGCGTTGCGGGGGCATTGTTGCTTCGCATCCGTAGGTTATCTTCAGGGTACACGCACCTGCTGGATAGTGTTGAGTGAGTAACGTCGGTGCAGCGCTTGCCTTAAAGCATCAAAGACAATTGTCAGCTGCATTAGAACGAAAAGTCTTTAATTATACGTCTTTTAATGTGCTAAATATCTTTAATTGCATGTGTATGTGGTGTTTGTGCGCGTGTCAATAAAGCTGTGTGTTCTCAAACCTGTGTCTCAACCCATCCCCGCCCAGTTACAATCCAGCTGCACAGACAACGATAACACTACAGTACTAAATTCGTTTACTTCTTGGAGCAATTTTACATTTTTTTATTTGTTCTGTATTCATTTAATTGACAATTTAGTTCTTAAAAATATTCAAAATATTTAATAAAATATTCTGAATAATTTTTAAGAAAAAAAAAAAATTCAAAAACCAATCATTTTAAAAGTGTTCTGCAGTTTAGAAATAATATAATTTTTTTTTTTTTTGTTCGAATAATAGAAACGTGAGTAGGCATTAACGTTGCTTGTTGCCATGTGGATTCTATTGTAAATATTTTAAGGAGGAAAAGTGCTAAAATACATGAAATATGTTATTTAACTTAATATCAGATATTACAATTTTCTTCGTCTTTTTTTAACAACTTGAATCTTAGAAAAAAGTTTAGAATAAAAAAAGAGGGGGAAAAAAAAAAAAAAAAAAAAAAAAGAAATTAAAGAAACAAAGAACTTTTTTAGAGTTTTATGGAATGCTATTATACCAAGAATTTTAATATTATTAGAATGATATTACGATGATTATAGTTAGAATATCTTCCAAAACTGCTTAGTATGATTCTTTTTTCAATTCCTTCTATTAGCTCACACTCTCACTATATACACTGAAGTGACAAAAGTCATGGGATAGCAATATGCAAATTTTCAGATGGCAGTGGCATCGCGTAGAACAGGTATAAATGCGCAGTGCTTTCGCAGAGCTTTCATTTCTGTTCAAGTTATTCATGTGAAGAGGTTTTGACGTGATGATGACCGCGTGCAGACTTTGTGATAGATGATGACGTGATGCAGACTTTGAACGCGGAATGTTAGTTGGAGCTAGACGCATGGGTCATGGCCATTTCGGAAATCGTTAGGGAATTCAACATTCCCAGATCCACTGTGTCAAGAGTGTGCCGAGAGTATGAAATTTCAGGCATAACATCCCACCATGGACAGCGCAGTGGTCGACCGCCTGCACTTAACGACCGAGACCGGCGACGTCTGCAAAGAGTCGTAAATTCTAACAGACAAGCAACACTGCGTCAAATAACCGCAGAAATCAATGTGGGACGTACAAGGGACTTGTCTGTTAGAACTGCGCGGAGAAATTTGGCTTTCTTGGGCTATTCCAGCAGAAGACCGACTCAGTACCTTTTACTGACAGAACGACATCGCTTGCAGCGATTCTCGTGGGCACGTGATCATATCGGTTGGTCCCTAGATGAATGGAAAACCGTGGCCTGGTCCGATGAGTCACGATTTCAGTTGGTAAGAGCTGATGGTAGGGTTCGAGTGTGGCGCAGACCCCACGAAGCCATGGACCCAAACTGTCAGCAAGGCACTGTTCAAGCTGGTGGTGGCTCCATAATGGTGTGGGCTGTTTTTTCATGGCATGGACTTGGTCCTCTGGTGCGACTGGACCGAACATTGACTGGAAATGCTTATGTTCAGCTACTTGTCATCACTTGCAGCCATTCATGAACTTCATGTACCCAAACAACGATGGGATTTTTATGGATGACAATGCGCGATGTCACCGGGCCACAACTGTTCGCGATTGGTTTGAAGAACATTCTGGACAATTCCAACGAATGATCTGGCCACCTAGATCGCCCGACATGAATCCCCTCGAGCATTTATGGGACATCATCGAGAGGTCTGTTCGTGCCCAAAATCCTGCACCATCAACGCTTTCACAATTATGGACGTCTATCGAGACAGCATGGCTCAATATTCCTGCAGAAGATTTCCAACGACTTGTTGAGTCCATGCCACGTCGAGTTGCTGCACTTCGCCGTTCGAAAGGGGGGCCGACACGATATTAAGAGGTATCCCATGACTTTTGTCACTTCAGTGTATATCTCGTTCAAATTTTCAATCGTTCATAAAATACTTTTTATTCCTCCACTCAAGTACAAATACATTTTTATTTGAACTTGTAGTGGATGACACTAGATGTTAATACAGTTTTTTCAAATATTAATTCAGTAATTAAATTTAATTCATTAATTTTAGTTTTTTTTAGA
This sequence comes from Caerostris darwini, assembly GCA_021605075.1. Classification (NCBI taxonomy): domain Eukaryota; kingdom Metazoa; phylum Arthropoda; class Arachnida; order Araneae; family Araneidae; genus Caerostris; species Caerostris darwini. Next base: position 337,668 of record BPLQ01005772.1, on the reverse strand, counting down.
TTTAAGTTGCATATGTCTACCAACAGATGGCGCCAGATAAATTTAAAAAATGAATGAAAATTATTTATAAAGGTCTTTCTGCAATAGAGTGAAAAAAAGGAAGAATTGACTTAATTTTTTTTTATATTACTTGTTCTAGTGCAGCTGGCAATACAGAGGCAGTTATCTTCATGCCATGAGCAAGGGCTGCACTACTGTTACTCATTAACACTACCCAGGGGGGCCCTGTAGCTTGAAGATATGCTACGGACGCGAGTAACACTGCTGCCACAACGTTCTACGATCCAATTAGACCGGACCCATTGTATAAAATGGATTCCAAGCCGCTGCAAATATGCATGGCACCGCCGGGACTCGTACCCGAAATCTGTTGTACATAACGCCAGATCTCTAGGCATTCGGCTATCAGGCCCAGTACAAATATTTATATAATAAATTATTTCAGAAAAAGGAACTTTTTTTTTTAGAGTTTTATGAAATACTATAATACCAAGAATTTCAATATTATTAGAATTCTTCCCAAACTGCTTAGTATGTTACATTGCAAAAATAATAATAATAATAATAATTATAATCTAAATGCTAATATATTACTCGTTACTTTAAATATTATTTATAAATTTACCCAAAGTATTTCACAATTATTTCCACTAGTTACTATCGTTCCATATCACTAATGAATATATTTCAACTAATAATAAATATATTAAAACAAATAAGATGATTAATAAAAGCCGGATGCTAAAGAGAGCGCAGAGTAAAAAAAGAGACATCGTTATTGATTAGCTGAAGATAAAATTAGGACGCTAAATCTACTTAGCGATCAGTTATATTGTTCCGGCACTAAAAATTCCTTTCTAAAAATAGTCATAATGCCTTCCAGACGGCCATTTTTTTTTTTTTACAGCCAGTCACGGCTTTTTTTCTCTCTTCTAGCTTCAAACATTCTCTATCTTAACCAGCAGACTATAACTACAACTTCTCTATATAACATTAAGGATTTTATTATAGTTTTCAAGGCAATGTGTTTCACAAACACCTTTTTTTTTTTTTGTTAAAGGACTAACTAAAATAGATTTCTTCTTCAGAATAGAACATCTTTTTCTTTTACGGCTATTTTTAATTTTAATAAATTAAAAATAGCGTATTACATACATGGATTCAATACGTAGATTGAAACGCTGTAAAAAATTTTAACACTGAAATTTTAGTTTCATCTTTCCAATATTTTTTTTTTTTCTAAAACAATCTTGTATTTTAAAATACATATCTCATCCTAATATTTTCCCTGGAATTTTTAGATATATATATACCTAAAATATATAATGCCCTAAAATAGATATATACTAGATTTGGGCAAATAATGGATGTTTGTAGTGGTTCGGAATCCACTTTAAGCCGTAGGTCCCAGTCTTCTATGACTGTAAGAGCGTCACGGAGCCAAAGTCAGGCTTCTACCTACGGGTGCTCCATCACAACAGAAGCTGCTTCCTTCCCCTTCAATCATGAGTACGTATGGGCTCGTGGGCTTGGCCAGCCAAGTGGGATAAGAAACAACAACAACAAACGATTAATTTAATTCCATTGACGAGAATTAGGAGGTCGACTCCAGTTGATGAAATGAAAAATTAGCATTTACTTTTAATAATAGTACTCGACATCGACTCTAGATGGCATTTGGATAGGGAAGGCTTTTTAGCAGTTGATTTCAACAGTTATTCAACAGTGCTTCACCGTCTCGACGCTAGGTAACATCACGGAGACAAGTCAGACTTCTACTTATGGGTGCTCCATCACAACAGAAATTGTCTCTTTGCCACCATCCATGAGTAAATTGCTCATGGGATGTCCAACCCGTGCTCATAGAAAACTGAGGATTAGACACAACAACACAACATAAAATACAACAAATATTCGTTGCGCAATTTTGAAGCTGATTATCATAACGAAGCAGGGTAGGATCTTCTTAACGAAGGAAATGATGAAAAATGCAATATTTTTAAATAATAGAAAAAGTATATTTATATATATATAAAAAAAACAACAACATAGTAATGTAATTTTTGCAAGAGCAGTTTATATAAAAATTTGAACAGAAAATCACTGCAAATTTCAATTCAAATTATTTCAAAAAATATTCACGGATTATCTGGAAATTGTAGTTGGAAAAATTTATGTTCTTTGCCAAAATGATACGAATATTTAAAAATTATTCTTTATTTAAAAAAAATATATATATATATATATACTGCAAAATCGATCGCTATGGGAAATGATAAAAATAAATTTTCATATTGTTGTTCTTCTAATGCAGCTGGCAATACAGAGACATGTAATATTTATGCCATAAGCAAGGACTGTATCCCTGTTACTCATTTAGCGCTACCCAGGGGGCACGTGTAGCGTGAAGATATGCTACGGAAGTGAGTAACACTACCCTAAAAAGATTTCATATGTTGTTGTTGTTTTTCTTATCCCACTTGGCTGGCCAAGCCCACGAGCCCATACGTACACATGATTGAAGGGGAAGGAAGCAGTTTCTGTTGTGATGGAGCACCCGTAGATAGAAGTCTGACTTTTGCTCCGTGACGCTCTTACAGTCATAGGAGACCGGGACCTACGGCTTAAAGTGGATTCCGAACCACTACAAACATCCATGGCACCGCCGGGATTCGAACCCGAAACTGTGGCACCGAGCGCTAGACACTCGGCCATTTAGGTCCCAAATTTGTGAACGCCAACGGCACGCGGTGTTCCCAGGTGGTCACCCACCCAAGTACTGACCGCGCCCAATGTTGCTTGACTTCGGTGATCTAACGAGAACCGGTATATTCAGCATGGTATGGCCGTTGGCAAGATTTCATATTGTATCTTTTACGAAAATATTCATCAATTGATAAATTGGATTCATTTTTCTAATTCTTAATAAACTGAGGCTCCACGTGTAATGTGTTGCTTCTCAGATAAAATCGGAAAGTTGATTCCAATCATTATTTACATCGTTACCATAGTAACTGCGAAACAATTTATCCTTTTCAACATCGCGCTCCTTAATTTCATTAGTTACGATATTTAATTTTTGTTGCTGCTTTTCTTTTTGGGCTTTGCAGTAATTTTTTTAAACAAGAGAGAAAAAAAAACCCGATTTTTATATTTCATTATCATTTTTCATTTCATTCATTGTCATTATCATTTTTCATTTTCATTTCATTATCATTTTTACATTTCATCAGTACTCTTTTTATATTACTTATTTTACTTTATTATTATTTTTATTGCTTTTTATCTATTTTGCTCAATTAATTCTTCCTTTAAATAAATTTTCTGGGGCTCCCTAAATACAAAACATAAAGTTATTTTGCATCAAAAATATACAAAATGAAACACAATTGTAAAGTGCATATTTTTGTTATGCATGTAAAAAAAATTATGAAAATGGTAAATAAATAAAAACTTATTATTATAAGGGGCGATCAAACAGTTGGAAGACTGTTCAGCCCAAATTTGTTATGCCTGTCATGCAAAATCGGCCTGAGCATTTAAAGCTCGTTCCCACAGAGGCGTGAGGCGTTGACCAAACACTAGCCGCCTGAAACCGGTTGAAATCCACCGATCCGAGTTGACCAACTTTCAACTCTTAAATGATGCTTGCGTGTCATGGAACTTGGATTGTGCCAATAGTAGATCTGTCATCTAGTAGAAGTAACTGGAATTTCATTAGGCGTAAAGCGATTTCTAAAGCTTCGGTGTGACGGGTCGAAAGAATTTCCTTCCCTGCCGCGTGACGCGTCACCGCCTCACGCCTCGGTGGGAACGAGCAATTAGGCAATAATGCCCCTGCTTCACCAGGTTGAATATACCCCTTTAGTATTGTAAACTATTTGTTATTATAAAAGACAACAGATGGCGCCACAAACAAGAGATGTAACTCCATATAAGGCTGTTGTCTTGTACGGGGATTCCAATGTAAGAGCAAGGGCAGAAAAGGAACGCGACGGAGTTGCTGATGGCGGGTGGTGGTTCAATTAAGTATTTTTGGTACCAATAAAATTCATATATATATATCAACTGAAAGTTGTGTCAATTAATGCTAAAAGAAACAGAAGATAACAGTATATATCCCCTTTTAAAACTTCCCTTTTTGCTGCTTGAAGAAGTTTGAAATTGCTTGCCGAACTTCTACCTCCGATAGGAACCGTCGATCTTTCTAGGATTTTTTAATGAACCGGAAGCATGAAAATCGCATGGAGAGAGATCAGGAGTGCAAGGCGGATGCTCGAATGCCTTCCACTTTTTAATGAGGGTAACTGTTGCTTTACGACGTTTGCGATATGGGAACATGCACTATCAGGAAGCAGAATTATCCCGGCGTTTTAATCCACTCCCGGACTCCACTTTTGATCCTCTCAGTCAATAATCAAGTAGGTCCTGTTTGGGCACATTTGGTACTAACGTCGTCATTGTTAATGTTTCAGCATATCCCACAGATAACAAACATAACCACAGTAATTCCATGCCTCGACGTTGTCGGTGCTTACGGCTCGCGTTACGTCGGTGCTTAAAGGCTCGTTCTCACCGAGGCGTGAGGTGTGAAGCGTTGACCAATCACTAGGCTCCCCGCATTCACCTGAAACTGGTTGGAATCCACCGCTTCGAGTTGACCAACTTTCAACTCTCGAATGCTTGTCGTGTCATGGGACTTGGATTGAGCCAATTGTAGATCTACCATCTGGTAGAAGTAACTTCAACTTCTCTAGGCGTAAAGCGATTTCTGACGTTTCGGTATGAACAGGTCGAAACATTTTTCTTCCCTGCCGCGTGACGCGTCGCCGCCTCACGCCTCGGTGGGAACGACCCTTAAGGCTCGATAGGCGACGCGTTAATTTGCATACGCTGCAGCACCACCCTCACACAAAAGCTTTTTTATGGTCCCTCACATTATTATTTTGCCTTACACGAAACTCTTTGGTTTGTCGCTCTACGGTCTTCTTGTGCACACTGTAGGCTAAACAGACCGGGACCTACAGTTTAAAGTGCATTCCGAATCACAGCAGACATCTATGACATCGCCGGACTCGAACCCGAAACCTGACTCTTTTTCGGAATCACAAGCTCGCATACAGAAAAAGGATACTTCGCACACGTTTAACATTTCGAAAATTTGAAAATACACTACCAAACAAAAAATAGGAGAGTAGACAGACATTTAGAAGGAATTTAGATGGATTATCCGTTAAACATAGGACTACTTAGAAAAGAAGCAAATGTGTAGGAGGGCGATCAAGAAGGGAGGGAATCCCCATTGGAGTTGCACAGGAACACACGGCGGAAGCACGGGATGATCCTAAGGCTTCCACTCAGAAAAAGAGCAGGATGGATGGGATGGATGGAGTCGCGGAAACACAAGTACAAAAAGTCCCAAGCCTTCTTGAACTAGATCCAGCCTCAAACTTTAAACTTTTGAATTTTATACCATTTAAATTTATTTATTTATTTATTTCATTCGTTTGCAATCCTGACGACTTTGCGTAGCAAGCTGCAAAATGTAATGGAAATGTAAAAATGTACTGCAAATTGTAATCGAAAGCTTTGTAAATTTAGTAGATGAATGAAGACTCGTGAGGCTTTTATTTTATTTTATCGACATTTTTAAGGTACACTACTGTGTCCAAAAAGTAAGACCAGTTTTCAATTTAGAAACCCCGGGGCCTACGGAATTTCAATTTTATTTTCTTTTTTAGGTTGCTGGCACTGTCCTCAATATCTGTGTGAAATTTCACGTCAAAATATTCATTAGTGTTTGAGTTATGCTTGGTTTTGTGAGTTGCTAAAACTGATTCCGGCGGTTTTTTAAATGTCTCTTCAAATTCAAAACGGTGTCCTCGGAGTAGTCTTTTGAGTTTCGGGAATAGCCAGAAGTAGCACGATGCTAAATTAGGTGAATACAGTGGTTGTGGACCGATATGAGTTTCATTTTGGCGAAAAGGTCACGAAGAATCAATGCAATGTTAGCTGGCTGATTCATTGTTTTCGGTACCAATCAAGATTCGACGCGTTTGAACCACAAAACATCTTTTAAAATGGAATTTTGAAATTTCAACATCAAGGTCTCTAATTGCAAATCGACAGTTGGCAAGCATTAAATCTTTAATTTTTTAGATGTCAGTTACGTCGGTTGAGGTGGATGGTCTATCAGAGGGCTCTTCGTCTTCACCGTGTTCTCTGCCTTCTTTGAAGTGTTTATACTACTTGTAAGCATTTCTTTCCGTTATAGGAATGCTCACCGAATGCCTTCTGCAGCATTCTATACGTTTCCGTAAACAAAATTGAATGCAAGTTCATTGCTCAATTCATTCAGACATTTCAAAAATCGCCGGAATCTGTTTTAGCGTCTCACAAAGCCAATCGTAACTCAAACACTAATGAATATTTTAACGTAGAATTTCACACAGATGTCAAGGACAGTGCCAGCAACCCTAAAAAAATTAAAAAAATTCAAATACCGTATGCCTGGGAAATTCAAATTGAAAACTGGCCTTACTTTTTGGACACAGTAGTATACGAATTCGGATAGAGCTCCAAGAGGTGATGAGGGAGAGAGAGAAAAGCACTATGTCCAAGAGCTGCAGAAGTTGTAAACCGTCTGAAGCCAGAGAAACTTCTTATAAAAAATCATTTGAAGTATTTCAGCTAATAAATTGCAGGATGTGGCAAATGAAGAGGGGCCTGCTGGCACATTGACTAGCGCTCTGGCTCTCGGTGCCCCAGATTTAGGGTTCGAATCCCGGCGGTGTCGTTGATGTTTGTAGATGTTCGGAATCCACTTTAAATCGTACGTCCCTGTCTAATACGACTGTAGAGCGGTGGGCGTAGGAATGAAAACTCTACCCTGCAAAAAAAAAAAAAAAAAAAAAAAAAAATCCCTGTTTCGAAATTTGCCACTAAGCAGACAACCTTGGTCCATCATGGGGCTGTTGCGCCAATAAAGAAGAAGAGAAATGAAGAAATGGATTGTACAGGAATAGAAATCAACAGTTGTAGAAAGGCAAGTGGTTGTAAGGAGAAAATGAGAGAATACAAGGTTAATAGGATTAATTCTGCGTAAATCAAGAAATGCCGAACAGGTGTTACTACGTATAATCTGCGTAAAAAGTGCCCGGAATTTATAACTTAAAACAAACATTTAAGAGATATCGCTCCATTTTTCTGTAATTTGTTAACACTGTACTGAATGACACTGCATGGAATGGCGCTGAATAGCACTTTATTGAATGGCAATATAATGAAGGGCATTGAATGGCGATATAATGAATGGCATTGAATAGCACTGTATTGAATGGCGATATAATGAATGGCACTGAATAGCACTGTATTGAATGGCGATATAATGAATGGCACTGAATAGCACTGTATTGAATTTCTCTGAATAGCACTGTACATCACGTGGAATTTGAGCGTGACTTGTCATTAAATGTGTTGACAGCAGCAATTTTTGTAATCGAATATTTTGAACTCTGCGATTTTTAAAATGAAAAAAATTAATTTAAACAATGAGTTTGACTTCAATTTTGTGTTTCAAACGTAATTTCGTGTAACAAATCGTTAAAAATGCTGTGAATTGTGTATGTCAAAAACAAAAGCATATATGAATGATATAAGGCATACATTCACAGAAGACCGAGTAGTGATAGTTGATTTATCTCATTCTGATCAATCTTCATCTGCTACGAAGATTAAAGACATCGACGGAATCAAGAGTTTGGTGGTCCAAAATCGTCATAAGAATCTCAGAGAGTTGACTGAAAGTATCTTTTAACTCCATTCATTGCATTGCAATTGATATTTTGGACATGAAATGCGAAATGCTGGTTCCGAAAGAGATCAATTTTGTCTAGAATCAATACAAAAACTTTTGCGAAGACATCATTGTGCAAGAGCTTTTAGCCAAAAAAACTCAACGAATGTCATCGAACAGGCGCCGTATTCATCTGATAGGGTAGCATATAATGTAATATTTTCCTGCTCCCAAAATTAAAATTATCACTTCGGGGTAAGCGTTTTGACTTCATTTAATGCCATAAAAGCAAATTCGAAAAAGGAACTGAAAGCGAATCAGCGTACGAAAAAAATGTATTGTGAATTAGAACAAGCTCTGTTATAGTTGTATTGTAATAGATGGAAACTATTTCAAGACAACAAAATAAATTGTGGTGAATAAATTGATTTTTGTGTATTTTATTTAACAATTACGGATACACGGAATGTATGTAGTTAAACAGATATAGGGGGCCTGATGGCCGAATGATTAGTGCTCTGGCGCTTGGTGCCACAGATGCCACGCGGTGCCGTGGATGTTTGCAGTGGTTCGGAATCCACTCTAAAGCGTAGGTCCCGGTCTAATACGACTACAGAGCGTTTGGCAAAGGGCTGACAATCTACCCTATATAAAGGCATCACCTGTCTCTAAATATACCAGTTGGCAGACGGCCTTGGCGCACCATGGGGCTGTTGCGCCAATGAAGCATAAGACATTTTCAATACACTATTACGTATTTTATAAACTGTTTTATTATTATTTAATGTACCTCGAATATATAATATAGCTTAAATACTACTAGAAATTTAATTTATGGAATAACTAAATAAATCTATTGTAATACTTTTCACAAATATGTTCTTCTGTTGGGATCGGGTTACATATATCGTCTAAAAAGTCAGCTATGTGGCCTAAATAAATTAATTAAAAAAATTTAAAAATTGACGTAGTGATATGAAAATAGTGTGAATAAACTTTCATACCATCTTTATTGAATAAAAAAATATATATTCGTTATTTATTTTTTATAATTTTTTTAAAGTGCAAAGATTCTTTCCGGGGACTTTGTACTTAGTAATGAATTTTTTCAAAGTTCAGTTCTATTTGTTAAAGGGGCATATCAGTGTTTCAATGTTATTGATCTAGAATAAGAACACTAAATTGTGGTTTCGTATTCGACAAGACAAAAGCATGAAACATTCCACATTAAATCCGAAACATTTTATATTTGTAGTCCCCCAATATTCCACTTTAAATCGTAGTCCCCGGTCTAATATGATTGTAGAGAGCTTGGTGTAGGTCTGACAATCCTACCCTGTAAAAAGTAGTAATCTCCTCTCTCGAAATCTGTCAGTAGGCAGACGGACTTGTGCCACCATAGGTTTGTTTCGCAATGAAGAAGTAGAGGATAGATATATAATAGATTGGAATTGATTTGCTAAAGCTGCCAAGAGACGAGATGGATTATAATTTTCAATAATTTAATAGTGATAATTTTTGATAATTCCATACGGATAATTTCGATAATTCCATATTGATAATTTTTGATAATTCCATATGGATAATTTTCGATAATTCCATATGGGTAGTATCGATTTCATACGGATAATTCCATATGGATAATTTTTGATAATTCCATATGGATAATATCGATAATTTCATACGGATTATAATTTAAAAAATATACACTTATTTAACCTCAATATAATGTAAATAAGTTAAATTATCTTATTTGGATTCAATATGAACATTCATGCGTGCCTTTTGCATTTCTTTAAAGATTTCACTTAGCGATCTGATTAGTGTGGACGATCCTTAAGTGGCCACTTCCGATCCCAGATGGGAGAGATAAATTCAAGCCATCATTTTCTTCTCAACGACGAAGAAGAAGAGTTCCAGATCGCTGGACACTCGCGGGTCAAGACGTCCACCGGAAACGAACGCTTTAAAAGATACACGTCAGGAAACGGACAGGAAGAGGGGCTTCCTTCGAATCGAGTAGCTGTCGGCACTTCTTATGGTTTCTGTTTTTCTATCTTTCATTTCTGCCCCTTTGCTTTTTAGATCATTCTTGGTTTTAAAACCAAAACGCCTTATTAAAAAAAACTTTTATTTACTTAAAACCAAAACCACTATATTTATTATTATTATTATTTCATATTTTTATGATCAGCTTTTTATAATCATATAATAAATTACGACGCACACATAAATGTAAAGTATTCTTTTAGATATTTCAAAACCGAAGTGTTATGTGCATTTTTCAATATAAAAAAAAACTCATATTCCTGTTTTGTAATTTGTTTATAAATAGGTGAAAAATGAAATTCATTTAGAAATATTTAAAACACATTTAAAACCGTATTAATACATTGGGGACCTTCTATTCCCCGCTTTGAATTTTTGTAACACAGCGATAAGAACTTATTATACACTGGAGTGACAAAAGTCATGGGATACCTCTTAATATCGTGTCGGCCCTCCTTTCTCCCGGCGAAGTGCAGCAACTCGACGTGGCATGGACTCAACAAGTCGTTGGAAGTCTTCTGCAGGAATATTGAGCCATGCTGTCTCGATAGACGTCCATAATTGTGAAAGCGTTGATGGTGCAGGATTTTGGGCACGAACAGACCTCTCGATGATGTCCCATAAATGCTCGATGGGATTCATGTCGGGCGATCTAGGTGGCCAGATCATTCGTTGGAATTGTCCAGAATGCTCTTCAAACCAATCGCGAACAGTTGTGGCGCGGTGACATGGCGCATTGTCATCCATAAAAATCCCATTGTTGTTTGGGTACATGAAGTCCATGAATGGCTGCAAGTGATCTCCAAGTAGCTGAACATAAGCATTTCCAGTCAATGTTCGGTCCAGTCGCACCAGAAGACCAAGTCCATGCCATGAAAAAACAGCCCACACCATTACGGAGCCACCACCAGCTTGAACAGTGCCTTGCTGACAGTTTGGGTCCATGGCTTCGTGGGGTCTGCGCCACACTCGAACCCTACCATCAGCTCTTACCAACTGAAATCGTGACTCATCGGACCAGGCCACGGTTTTCCATTCATCTAGGGAGCAACCGATATGCTCACGTGCCCACGAGAGTCGCTGCAAGCGATGTCGTTCTGTCAGTAAAGGCACTCGAGTCGGTCTTCTGCTGGAATAGCCCAAGAAAGCCAAATTTCTCCGCACAGTTCTAACAGACAAGTCCTTGTACGTCCCACATTGATTTCTGCGGTTATTTGACGCAGTGTTGCTTGTCTGTTAGAATTTACGACTCTTTGCAGACGTCGCCGGTCTCGGTCGTTAAGTGCAGGCGGTCGACCACTGCGCTGTCCATGGTGGGATGTTATGCCTGAAATTTCATACTCTCGGCACACTCTTGACACAGTGGATCTGGGAATGTTGAATTCCCTAACGATTTCCGAAATGGCATGACCCATGCGTCTAGCTCCAACTAACATTCCGCGTTCAAAGTCTGTTAATTCCCGTCGTGCGGTCCTCATCACGTCAAAACCTCTTCACATGAATAACTTGAACAGAAATGAAAGCTCTGCGAAAGCACTGCGCATTTATACCTGTTCTACGCGATGCTACTGTCATCTGAAAATGTGCATATTGCTATCCCATGACTTTTGTCACTTCAGTGTATATGCTATTGAGACCTCGCATGTATATATATGGACCTTCTATTTCCCGTTTGGTATCTTTTTTGACATATCGAAGAGCACGTATTATGAATGCTATTGAGACGTCGTATGAATACATAGGAGACTTTCTATTCCCTTTTTAATTTTTTTTAATGGCACTTATTATATATGTTTCGATCAAACCATAATGTTTGTTTTAATATCATCAAATTCTTATGAAATATCTTGTATTAAATATTTACTAAATATCAAACTTCACGTGCATTATAACACACATTAAAAGTCCATCTTAAATTAAGCCAACTTTAAAAAAAAAAATATCATAAACAATATCAGAGCAAAGGGTTTAGTTTGCCGCTCTACAATAATTTTTTGCACGCTTTAGGCTAATTTGATTGGGACCTACAGTTTAACGGGGAATCCGAGCCACAGCCTGGATTCGAACTTGAATTGCAGTGGTACCAAAAGTCAGAACGCTAGGCAATTGGTCCTCAAGTCGCCATTGCAAATGCAACTTATATACTTTTAAGATTAAATTTATTTATTTATTTATATTACTTTTGTACATTATAACCAAAACAACAAGCACGCGTTTCTTGTAAATATAGCATTTTTGAAACAAAACATATTGATACGTAATATGCCGATACAAAACTAATGCACTCTTTTAAATTGCGAATAATAATAATAATAATAAAAAAAAAAAAGATGTTAGAAACTGACGGCTCGTGTCCAAAAAAAAAAAAAAAAAAAAAGCAATCTTTTTTTTTTTTAAATCTAAGTAAAGCAATCTCCATATAAAACCAAACTTAAATAATTTGCAATTTCAATGCAGTGCTTCAAAAACGCCCACCATTCCTTAGGAGGCATTTATAGAAAACAATATCTTGGATCGCATAAGGAAAGAAAAAACTGCCTCGTATTTTACATAAACTATATTAATTTAATGATAATTCTAAAACAAATATAATATAAAATCTAAGATATCCACCCTGAAAATAAGCAAAAAATTTCTTAACGAATAATATTTGTCTTCTTCCGAGCAAAGTATTTAAAAAAATTATTAACAGATAAAGAAGTTTTAATCCAGGCTTTGCACAGGATTCTTTAATTTAAACGTGGGCAGTATAATAAAATAACGCTGCATATATTTTTTCAAATTCTTTATATATATATATTTAATAGAAAATAAATAATGTAATATTACCTATGAAATTCAATAATTCCGTTTTTATTATATTATTTTAATTTAATATGTATTTTAGAGGGTTTGTTTGGAAATTTTGTAGTAATCAATGAGTGGTGTGGTTGTGGTCAGTGTCTGGCAGTATGGCACGAACACACAGAGTAGTCTACTCATGGATGGAGGGAAAGGGGGCAAATTCATAAGTAAAAGTCTGACTTGACTCCGAGTCCTTGCCGCCGAAGAAGGAGGGCAGTGCCTTCCGGGAGGACTTTTAGGGGGAACTACCCCGCATTTGAGTATTTGAGACCCCGGAAATTCTCACTAGGTAATCCGTCTAAGTAGGCAAGATGCTGAACTTCCCAAACGCCATCAAGTCTCTTCGTTGTTTCAAACAGTGTTGACAACAAAGCCGTCAGCGTATTGAATCCCCACCCTGATGCTCACCAGCGGCGCACGTTGCCGCAAGTCGGGCTACTGAAATGTAAACTATGCATTATTAGAAGTACGATTCATAAGTTTTTTTCCTGCAAAAATTTAGTTTCTTGTTTACTATAGAAACTGAAACACAGGCGCCACAGGTTTGAGTTCGAGTCCCGGAGATGCCGTGAATGTGTGTAGTGGTTTGGAATCCCTTTTAAACCATAGGTCCCGGCCTAATAAGATAATCCCGGTCTAGATATAGGGCTGACAGCCCTACCCCGTAAAAAGAAACACATCTCCTGTCCTCCCAGTTTGAAACGGAAAACACCCACCAGTTAGTCCGACTAACTAGGCAATATGCTTAACGTTCCAAACGCCATCCAGCCTCCACGTTTTTGAAACAGTGTCGACAACAATGCCGCTAGACAGTGCACGTTGCCACTGATCCATATATAGGGCAGTAATCAAGAATAAAAGTAATTAATGAAATGTGTCTTTTGATATCAGATTTTTTTTTATATGTATTCATGCCTGAAATTGGTAGTATGCAATAAATCCAAGTAGCATTGTATATTTTAATGCATTATCTAGTTACAAGCACATTTACTTTGTTTAGCGTATTTGTAGAATGAAACATATTTTGTAGAGATAGAAATAGGTAGATAAGAATCCTGAATACAGGTTAGTCACCACCACCACCATCATCATCATCATCATCATCAGATCAGGTTGGTGGGCCAAGTCCGATTTCGAGACAGGAGATGTTTTTCTTTTTACTGGATAGGGTTGCCAGCCTTACGACCAACTATCTAAAAGTGTGTAAAAAATGACCGTAGAGCGACAAATCAAACCTCAGTGTTTTGCAGAGCGGAAAGGACACCCCGTGAGTGATCTACTCATCGATGGAGGGAAAGTGGGGCAGCTTCTGTTGCGATGAAGCACCGCACGTAGAAGTATGACTTGACTCTGTGTCACTGAAGAAAGAGGGAATTGCCTTCCGGGAGAACTTTTAGGGGGAAATAGCACGCATTTGCATATATTATGGGATAAAACCCGGAAAGTCTCGCTAGGTAGTCCGTCTAAGGAGGCAAGATTCTGAACTTCCCAAACGCCATCAAGTCTCTTCATTGTTTCAAACAGTGTGACAACAAAGCCGTCAGAGTATTGAACCTCCGCCCTGACGTTCACCAGCGGCGCACGTTTCCGAGTGTCAAGCTACTGAAATGTAAACTATGCATTATTAGAAGTACGATTCATAAGTTTTTTTCCTGTAAAAATTTAGTTTCCTGTTTACTATAGAAACTGAAACACAGGCACCACAGGTTTGAGTTCGAGTCCCGGAGATCCGTGGATGTTTGTAGTGGTTTGGAATCCCTTTTAAATCGTAGGTCTCGGTCTAATAAGACTGTAGAACACTGGACATAGGGCTGACAACCCTACCCCGTAAAAAGAAACACATCTCCTGTCTCGAAATCTATCAGTAGGCAGACGGCCTTGGCCCATCGTGGGGCTCTTGCACCAATGAAGAAGAGATTGTTTTTTTTTTGCACACTTTAGGCTGAATATACCGTGACCTACAGTTTAACGTGGATTCCGAACCACTCACAAATATCCACCGCCAGGATTCGAACCTGAAGCCTGCTGTACCAAAGGGCAGAGTGCTGGCCACTCGGCCATCCGGCCGTAGAAGTATAGATTAAGCCATAAGTATTGGCAATTAGAAACTGAATTATTAAATCTGAATCATCATTCAAAGCATTCGAGTGCAATATATGATAGATCGCTGTTAATATCACTCAAAATGTCTTAAATGCAAACGGATATAAACAATAACCGACTTCAGCTCCACGCCGACTTTAGGTACTGTGGGACATCCTGTTAAATATCCGTAGAACGATATAAAACCACAACAGTATGTCAGTTGCCAGATGCAAGTAGGCCCAGTTACTAGGCACAAAATATTCGTTTTAAAGTGGAATAAAAAAAATTCCTTTTTGAACTAATCCATTCGTTTTGTATCCGAAAGATACTAATATGATATCCGAATATACTCGGTATAATTCCTTAAGATTTTTTTAAATTTGACAATCACACTTTATAGAAATGTCATGGAAGCAAGAAATAATAGTTTTCAAAAATTTAATTTGATAATTTCCAAAATAAACCTAATATTCTTCCTTTGAAGAAAATAAAATTTTAACATGAAGCCTTCCAATCCATCCATCTTAAAATGCCATATCAATCACATCTTAAATCTAACGTTCACCACTGCAACCCGTTATTAACTATTCAAACACAATCATCATGGCTGCCTCTATTCACACTTGGAGCAAGCACAACAAGCAAAAAAGAGAGAGACTTCATATGTGACCCACATCTCCAAGACATCCAGTCTGTAGTGTGTGTCTTCCCTTCCAAGCCAAACATCACACACACCAAGTCGGGCTGTTTTCGCAACCTGGTTTTGCGGAATGACATACGCGCTGAGAGGGCTCGGGGAGATAGCAAGAAAGGGGAGTGCTACTGCCGGTGATGAATGGGGTGTGAATAGATGGGAGGGTAGCGGGGTCTCTGACCTCCCCGAATGCCATTACACCACCACACTAGGATGCGGAACTGGCTGCTGCACTGATGGGCATCGTGCTGTTGTCGGTGGACTCTTCTTCTCAGTTATCAATTGGGAATGGGGGTCGTTATATTCATATTGCGGATGGCGTTTCCAATTTATTAAATTGATCGGGAAAATATGGGATTGAATGGGGTGAGAATGGTTATGAATTGATAACAGCAATTGTTTAAAGAAAACTCGCGGTCAAGTGCCTTTTGAAAAGGGGCCACTCCTGGCATCTTCAATATCGTTAAGCAATTTAAATTTTTGAGTACTTATTTTATTAAAAAAATAAATAAAATCTTATTTAGATAAAGTCAATGAAGTTTTTATTTCATTTCAATAGCTCCATCTACATTTTGCTTTTTTATTTTCCCCAAAAATTTTTGAATCAAGTGATTAAAATGGGAATGCATAAAACGGAGGCACGCATGCTGGTCTACTGGCCTGTCTCACCGTATGTTAAATTTTTACTTTGAAAAAAAATATCTATCATATTATTTTTAAAAAAATATTTTTATAATTTGACAAATAATCATCCAGTTTTAAATTATTTTAGTACAAAAAAAAAAAAAAAACCTTAAATTTATGTACTTTAATATATTGCAAAAGTTTTATTCAAATATTTTAGAAACTATAAGATCAGATTATTAGTCAATATTCAATAACATACTATTCTGTATTCGGGCCTGATGGTCGAGTGACTAGCACTCGGTGTCACAGGTTTCGAGTTCGGAATCCACTTCAAGTCGTAGGTCCCGGCCTCATATGACTATTACCTACAGTTTAACGCGGATTCCGAATAACTAACAAACGTCCTTGTTACAAGGCAGGATTCGAATCTGAAGCCTGTGGTACGAAATTCCAGAAAGCTAGCCAATTGAAACTGTGGCCCCCGGAAACTGAGGATTAGTTACAACAACTCCATCTATGAAACCACACAGGATCTTGGATTTGGTCTAGATGTTGGTGTCTACCAACTGGGATAAAAAAAAAGCATTTCAGTAATAAGAAAATTGTTTTGAAACAAAACCTTATTTGAAAAAAATCTGGTAATTAATTTATTTCTTCTGCTTACAAATGTCGGGCATTTAATGTGGCATAATTCACTACTAAAAAAACATTTGCAGTTGGTCCACAGCTACCCAGAATGCGTCACAAGAAGTTGTAAACTGCACCTACATTGTGCCATCTTATTTTAAGACTCAGTTCTTCAAGAGTCATCTGGCCAAGGAGGATGGACATCCTTTCCTATATCCTCTTCGTATCCAATCAATGGAGTTTCCGATATATGGATGTGTCGTGCCCATCCCCATAAGGAAATAACTCTCCAGGAGTCTTCAGGCCCTTATTAATCTTCACGAAAACACCTTATTTCAAATAAAACTTTCCTTCCAATAAAGTTCAACTCTTCTAAACTTTTAAAGTGTAACTCATCTCCTCGACTTTGTAACAACTCGGGTCGCGAAGTCTTGCCTTCAGGTATCGCTCGCCACTTAACAAGCGTTGGCAAAACGATCTGTGATAGATCTCCTGTCGCGATAAGTCGCAAGCAGAGACACCACCTCACGAACAGCTGTAATTAGAAGCAGTCCTTTGGGAAAATGATTTATTTCGGATATCTGAGGTGAAGAAGCGCCCGATGTCTCTTTAAGGCGGGTCATTAGAGTAGGCCTCTGCGCAGTTTGTCATCGATGATTGGGTGGACGATGTTTAAGATTTAGGTAATAGTTTCTTACTTTTTTTTATGCTGAATATCAATGCATTGAAGGAACAATTATGAATAGTTTTTACATCTTAAAACCAAACCAGAAAAAAAAAAAAAATCAAAGGAGCTAAAAGTGTCCATTAGTAAATTAAATTAATTTTTTTACGTAATTCAAAATTAATATTTATTTAAAACAAAAGTAATGAGAAATATTTATCAAAGCGTCTTTATCGATCACTTTTGCCTACATTCTGCAAACGCTTGTTAAGGAATTTAGCACTTAAATCATTAGCAGAAGCAGCGCTAGAGCCCCATTGTGAGTCAAGGCCATCTAGCTACGGGCAGATTTAGAGATAGGTGACATCTTTTTACGGGGCAGGGTTGTCAGCAATACGTCCAACACTCTACTGTCCTATTAGACCAGGACCATACATTTTAAAGTGGATTTCGAACAACTAACAAACGTCTGTGTTACCGCCAAGATTCGAATGGGAAGCCTGTGGTACCAAATCCCAACTGGTCAGCAGACAGCTCCCGGAAACTGTGGATGAGTCACAACAACTCCATCTATGAAACCACACAGGATCTTGGATATGTAGCATTTCAGTAGTAAGAAAATTGTTCTGAAACAAAACTTTGTTTGAAAAACAACTGGTTAATTAATTAGTCTGTCGGGCATTTAACGTGGCATAATTTACTACTAAAAAACATTTGCAGTTGGTTCAGAGTTACACAGTATGTGTCACCAGAATTTGTAAACTGTATTTACACTGTGCCATCTTATTTTAGGATTTAGTTCCTCAGAAGAGTCATCTGGTCAAGGAGGATGGACATCCTTTCCCGTATCCTCTTCGAACCCAATCAATGGAGTTTCCGATATATGGATGTATCGAGCATATCACCAGTCAATTTTCATAAGGTACTTTCCAAGCATCTTCAGGCCCTTATTAATCACTACGAAAACTTATTTCAAATAAAACTTTCCTTCCAATTAAGTACGACTCTTCTAACTTTTAAAGTGTAACTCGTCTCCTCGACTTTGTAACAACTCGGGTCGCGAAGTTTTGCCTTCAGGTATCGTTCGCCACTTAACAAGCGTTGGCAAAACGGCCGCGATAGCTCTCCTGTCGCGATAAGTCGCAGCAGACACCACCTCTCGAAAGCTGTAATTAGAAGCTGCCTTCAGTCTCTCTGAGAAAATGATTTATTTGGGATATCTCAGGTGAAGAAGCGCCTGCTGTCTCTTCAAGGCGGGTCATTAGAGTAGGCCCCTGCGCAATTTGTCATCGATGATTGGATGCTTAAGATTGAAGTAATAGTTTCTTATTTTTTTATGCTGAATATCAATGCATTGAAGGATTAATTACGAATATTTTTTATATCTTAAAACTGAAATAGAAAAAGAAATCAGAGCAGCTAAAACTGTTCATTAGTAAATTACATAATTTAGAATAAATATTTATTTAAAACAACAGTAATAAGAAATATTTATCAACGCTTCTTTTCGATTACTTTTACCTTCTATTTTTTTTATTTCTTATCCCACTCGGTAGACGACTTTCAAGACTAAGTTCGAAGTTACGAAGACCAAGTTCAAGAATTGGTGTGGTCTCATGGATGGAGGGAAAAGGGAAGCTTTTGTTATGATGGAGCACCCGTAGGTAGAAGTCTGACTTGGATCCGTGTCGCTGAAAGAGAATTTTTAAGGGGAACTACCTCGCATTTATTTATCGTATGGGAGAAAACCCGGAAAAACTTCCACCAAGCACTCCGACGAATGAGGCAAGATGCGGAACATCCCAAACGCCATCGAGTTTCCTCGTTTTTTGAAACATTGTCTAGAACAATGCCGCCTGCGGAAAGAACCTCAGGCCTAATACTCACTAGAGGCGACCGTTGCCACTAAGCTACGAGTCGGGAGCGCTCATTAAGTGAAATCCTACTTTCTTCATTAAAAAAATAAGAAATCTTCTTTTATTTTAAGAAAATAAAAGAAATATACATTGCTTTGAATTTATTCCAATTTTAAAAGAGCGACTAACAAGTGCTTTAATTTGGAAGACATTTTTTTTTCTGAATAATTACACATTTTCCCAAACCACTTTATGCAATGCAAAATTTGTCATGTTAGGATATTTTTTTGAAATTTATTACAAATTAATGAAATTATTAAATAAGCTTTTAATTAAAAGCAAATCAATACTTACTAAATGAAATCCTTTAATCATGATTTTTTAAAAATATAGAAATTTGTCTTGAAATATTTTAAGAGAAAAGCAATAAGGAAAATACTACCATTTATTAAAAAAAAAATGAATTAAATAATATATATATATATATATCCAATATTTTTATTAAAATATTTTAAAAAGTTAGATATTTTGCGCGAATGGATATGCGCATTCAAAATATTTAATGCCATATGACAAATTAAAAATATTTAAATTATTAGCAACGATTCAAAAACTTAAACTAGTTTAAAATCCTACGTTACGAAACTCTTTTGCAATACAATAAAACTGCAGATATTTGAATATCAAATTAAGAGCAATCAAAAAGTTCCTCTTGTTTTGAAATACAGTATGATTCCAATTATTCTTATTTCGGGAAATGAGACAAGAAAATTAGAATTCCTTCCCGGAATGGCAAAATGAAACACTAACCTGAAAACGAAAATTAAAATTATTGGTCAAACAGAAAAGGCAAAAATATTCCACCACCTAGATCATCAATCACTTTTTCCCAAGAATGAAATCCCACTTTTCTTATTCTTGTAAATTACTTTTCTTCTGAGAAATCTACATTGCATAAGAAATATCAGATTACAGTTGAGTATTTCCCCTGCTATAATGTTTTGGCGCAATCAAATGGTTTCATGTTAGATATACGAGAAATAATGATTGATCAGTTTACGAATGGAGTATTATAATCTAATTTCATTTTATCAATACTGTTTTTCTATACACATTTAACCGAAACGAATTGGTGGGTCTAGTAACTAGTGGTTTGGTTTGTCGCTCTGCTGTCATCTTGTGCACACGAGGGCTAAACAGACCGGGACCTACTGTTTAAAGTGGATTCCGAGGGATGACAAGAGACAGAGACACTCAGCCATCATGCCCTCCTATAACTAATGGATCATCATCAACATTGGCGCAACAGCCCAGTGTGGGCCAAGGCCGTCTACCCACTGATAAATTTCGAGACGATAGATGTTTTTTTTTTTACGAGGTTGGATTGTCAGCTCTACGCCCAACGCTCAACAGTCATAGGAGACCGGGACCTACGGCTTAAAGTGGATTCCGAACCACTAAAAACATCGAACCCGAAACCTGTGGTATTGAGCGCCAGAGCGCTAGCCACTCAGCCATCAAGCTGCCCTAATAACTAGTGGATATTGGTCCGAAATTAAAAAAAAAGTAGAATAGAAAGCTTCTATGTCTATTAAGGGAACAAGCACGACAAATTCGTAGACTTGAAATTTATTTCGTTGAGATCAGCATCTGGTATGTCGCTCTACGGTCATTTTTTGCCCATTGTGGGCTAATTAGACCGGGACCTATAGTTTAACATGGATTCCGAATCCCACAGGATTCCCACGTGGATTCCGAATCACAAACATCCATGCCACCGCCAGGATTCGAAATTGTAGCCTTCGGTACCAGAGCATTAGCTAATTGGTCACCAGGCCGCTTGAGATTAAGGAGGAATAATCTCTGATGCTATTAGTTTAAACTTGGAATTTTAATGTGATGTTTGGTTGGTTGGTTGGTGGGTTTGGTTTGTCGACGATCATTTTATGCACACTTTAGGTTAATTAGACCGGGGCCTACAGTTTAAAGTGGATTCCGAACCACTCACAAACGACCATGCCACTGCTAGAATTCGAACCTGAAACCTATGGTAGCGAAGGTTAGAGTGCGTGCCAATTGGCCATCAGGCCGTTTTAATGTGGTATAGACTACCACCGTAATTCACTCATAATGTTGAATAAACTCGTGCTGTTGAATTTGCTAAAGATATATTGTTGTGTAATTTTTTTTCCTTTCTAATGCAGCTGGCAGACACTGAGACAGCTTGGTCTTGGATGCCTTAAGGCAAGCGCTGCACAGACGTACTCACTTTGCATTACCCAGGGGGGGGCGTGTAACTTGAAGATAAGCTACGGACGCGGAGTAACAATGCCCCCGCAACGCTCTACGATCATACTAGACCGGGACCTACAGTTTAAAGTGGATTCCGAACCACTACAAACATCCATGGTACCGCCGGGACTCGAACCCGAAACCTGTGGTACCGAGCGCCAGAGCGCTAGCCACTCGACCACTCGTTGTGTAATTGGAAAGTGGAAATCTAAATGATTGGAAATAACCTGGAAAATTAATAAATGAATGGAAATGACTGAGGTCAAATTGCCTAGCATTTGGAAAAAAAGTGTAAATTTTTCAATCTTAATAATTTAGATTTGGAGCGGCCTGATTCTTCTTCACAATTTTTTTTCTTTTTTACTTGAAGTCTAAAATCCTCTCATTCAACACCAGATCCTTCGAGATCACTCTACAATGTATCGTTGGAATCGTCACTATAAATATCTGCACTTCTACGAATTTTGAAAAACATCAGCATGTGGCACCGAGCGCTACTCACTCAGCCGTTGGGGAACTGATAGCCGGGTGGCTCAGCGCTGTGGGTATCAGTGCTACAGGTTTCGAGTTCGAATCCCAGCGGTGCCATGGATGTTTGTAATGATTCAGAATACACTTTAAACCGTAGGACAGGTTTTAATATGACTGTTGAGCGTTGGGCTGACAACCCTACCCAGAAAAAAGAAAATATCTCCCAGTTAGCAGACGGCCATGCTCCAACATAAATAGTGCCAAGGAGTTGGTTAGCTTAAAATTAAAAAGTCATTATCGCTCGAGTTAGCTCGGGGTGATAATGATGTTTACTGAATGTTCCGAGATTTAATCTGGTTTTTGCTCTACAGTCATCTTGTGCACACGAGGGCTAAACAGACCGGTACCTACGTTTTAAAGTGGATTCCGAACCAGTCGCAAACATCCACGCCACTACTAGGATTCGAACCTGAAACCTGTTAATGTTTTGAGGAGATACAAATACAAGATACTCTTTATAAAACGTAAAGGGGTTAAGCAATTCATAATCTTCTCCACATTTTCTTTCAATTTCTTCATTGTCAGTGATATATATGTAGTTTGAATGAATCCAATCCATCCAAATGCGTAAAACACCATCTACAGGGTGATCACGTCCCGGTACACGCTAGAGTGATACGAAGCCGTGTCATAAGCGGGCCCGAGGGCTCATAAGCGGGTTCTCATAAGCGGGTTCTCCTAAGCACGAAGGCGGCACCGTAGTTGACGACAGCTAATGGCGCTTGATTTAATGAAGAGGCCACCGCCTGATGCTCCCATTACGGGTATCCATCACACTGTCATTTCTCTCACTCTTTGTCTGCTGCTCATCCACTGATCTCTCTCTCTCTCTCACCCTTTCGGCGCTTTCTTTTTTTCTCTCTCTACTTTTTCTTTATAATTATTCTTGTCGCCGGCTTCTCTTTTTTTTTTTTTTTACTCTCTTTCTTTTACTTTCTTTTGTGCGTGCGGCAACGTTCGAGGAAATGAGAGGGTTTTTTTTTTCATGTTGTTTACAATTGTCATGTTTTTTTTGTGTGATGAAGAATGGTGCTTCTTGTTTTTCATTTATGAAGCTGTTCTTTTTTTCTTTCAGGGAAGTGAATTGAATTTGGTCAATACTATTGAAAACATTCGATGATAGGGTTGGACGCAGAACTATTTTTCACTATTCACTGTAATTTAACACTTTGAAGACGTATGCCAGAGATTCATGTGCCCGACTCGTGGTAACATGCGCCGCTGATGAGCATGAGGACTGAGGTTCAATCCGTTGCGAAACTGTTGTTGTTCTGTTTCTGTTTCTGAAACTGTTTGTTGTAGAAACTGTTTCAAGAAACGAGGAGACCTACGGGAGCTCCATCACAACAGAGGCTGCCCCCTTTCTTTCCATCCATGAGCAGAGTACACATGGGATGCCTGTCCCGTATTTCATGAGACCGAGGATGAGTCACAACAAAAAATTCACGTCATTTGCTGATACAATGACCATTACAGAATATATTAACTACTTTTTTGGAAACAGTTATGTTTAAATATTTTTTTTTAATTTTATGAAATATTAAAAAACATTCTGGCGCTTGTTGCCACAGGTTTCGAATTCGAGTCCGCCTGTTCTATGGATGTTGGATGTTTATATTGATTAGGAATCCACTTTAAGCCTGTAGGTTCGGATATAATATGACTGTTGAGACTTTGAAAATAGAACTTACAACCCAACCCTATAAAATAAAGAAAACATCCCCTATCTCGAAATCTGCTAGTAGTCAGATGGCTTTGGCCCACCATGGAGCCATTGCGCCAATTTTGAAATTCATTCTACATACTTTACACTGAACACCGTCTTTAATGTGTTAATATCAGTTAAAAAATATAAGCCTAAAAATATTCCCTTACCAAATTAAGTACATTTTTTTTACCAAAATGACGAACAATTGAAAATTCCCTATTAAAATTCATCCTCATAGTTTATTTACATCATTATTTAATATATTAGAAATGGGATATTTCGTGATTTTTTTTTTCATCACGGGCACAAATATAATTACGGTGGAAAATTCAAAATCAAATCCAATAAGAAATTTCAATAAATAATTATAAAAATTGCAAATTAGACAGAAATAATCATTTCGTCAATATAGTGATTCAAACATTTATTTAGTATAATAATTCAGCCAAACTTAATTGTTATTTTTAAATTTTAGGTTTAAGTTTTGTTATGGATTAATAAAAAAAATTCACAGTGCACATGAGTTCACAGCATAGCATTTGTTTAAACAGATTATCTTGTAATTTATTATAAAAGATGATCTCAAATGTGGTGAAAATTAGTTTAAAAAAATCTAGGTTCGGTCTCAAATAGGATATGACTCCATTTGACGGTAAAGCACACACGAAACAATCTTTCCCCAAACAATATCTCCAAATAAAGTGTGACCTCATGTCATTTTATCAGGCTGCCATCCTCTTCATGAGAACAGAAACCGCTCTCGAAACGGGAACAAAGCCAAAAGCCATTAAGATCATCACTCCTAATAGGTTCCCCCTTCTGATACTTTATCGGTTTCACTTCTTCCCAAAAGAAAACTTATTTAAGTATGTAGCACTTCTATTCTTCTTTCTTTCCCCTGTCTGATTCCTAACTCTTGGAAAAATAATAATGCCATACAATCGGTTTTGCTGGTAGTTCGGAATCCACGTTAAACTGCAGGACCATGTCAAATTAGCCCAAAGTCTGCACAAAATGACCGTAGAGCGGCAAACCAAACCAGCCAACTAACCCAACAAATCCTCCTCACAAATTTAAACTAATAACTTCAGAGATTATTCTTCAATGATCTCAAACTGCCTGAGGACCAGTTCGCTAGTGTGTTGCCAACTCTACCACAGGCCTCAAGTTCGAATCCATTCAGTGGCATGGTTTGACATCCTATGGCATGTTTGTTAGTAGTTTGGAATCCATATTAAACTGTAGGTCCTGGTATAATTAGTCCAAAGTTTGCACAAAATGACGACAGAGCGACAAACCAATCAATAAAATGATTCAAACATTTAGTTATTAAAATAATTCAGCCAAACTAATTATGTAATTCTAAATTTTCTGCATAAGGTTTGTTATGATTTAATAACAAAAAATATAAGTTCACAGCCCGGTATTAGTTTAAATAGATTATTTTGAACTTTATAATAAAAGATGATCTCAAATGTGGTAAAAATTAGTTGTTCGGTCTCAAAAAAGGATATGACTCCATTTCACGGTAAAGCACACACGAAACAATCTTTCCCCAAACAAGATCTCCAAATAAAGTGTGACCTCATGTCATTTTATCAGGCTGCAATCCTTCCATGAGAAAAGAAACCGCTCTGGAAACGGGAACAAAGCCAAAAGCCATTAAGATCACTCCTAATAGGTTCCCCCTTCTGATACTTTATCGGTTTCACTTCTTCCCAAAAGAAAAGTTTATTTAAGTATGTAGCACTTCTTTTTTCTTTCTTTCTTTCCCTGTCTGATTCCTAACTCTTGGAAAAATAATAACGCGATACAATCAACCTCTTGCCCAGTGTAAAAAAGCTTAACCTTATCAAGTCCAAAAATAAAAAAGTGCGTGATTTCTTGACCAAACACCCGAAAGAAGGAACGTTTTCTGAAAAATGTTTTCGCCGAGTTCATATCAGAGGGTGAGGAAGATAGCAGTTGTGGAAACAGTTGTTCCAAAGTGATAGCTTGAACTCTGCAGGAACAAGAGATCACGAATTCCCACCCACCATTGTGTTCGTCCTATCTGTCGTACTTTTTCTTATTTTTTTTCTTTTTGGAAAAGAAATTTTTTCTTTGTTTCTTTTTTGTTTCGCTTGATTTGATTTCGCTCACCGTAAGCGCAGCAGATAATGCTCCGAAAAGAGTGCTTTTAATGAAAAAAATATGAAACGATCACGCTCCGCATACATCAGTTCATCTTGCTAGATACTCCTTTTTGTTTAGTGACATTTACAGACAGTGCATTCTTGGGTTGGAATGTTCTAGCGATTAATTATATATGTATATATGGCATGTCCGGAGATGCTGCAAAGTGTAGTCCAAAGTCAAGTGGATATGGGCGATAAAGGAAAAGTCGTAAGTCTATTTACTTCATTCTATTAACATATTTAGGGAATTTAAAGAATTGTTATCCAGATCCAAGAGGTTATAGCTAGGTTTAGTTTGGTTTGTCGCTCTACGGTCATTTTGTGCCACTTTGGGCTAATTAGACCGAGACCTACTATTTAACGCGGATTAAAAACCACTCACAAACATTCATGTTACCACCAGGATTCAAATATGAAGCCTGAGGTACCAAAGACCAGAGACTATGCCTAGGACAAAAGCAGTACTTGCCAAAAATATACGAGTCATATTGATATTAAATCTTATAAAAAATTTGACAAAAAACAGAAAAAAAAAATGAATAAGAATGGATTAAAAAAAAGAATTAACAGCAGATACGAAGTGCATATTTGCCACAGTGATGAGACTAAAAATGGCCAGACATATCTTCTTCAATGGCGCAACAGTCCCGTAGTGAGCCAAGACCGTCTGCTGACTGGCAGAGTCTGAAACAGCATAGTTTGTTTGGTTTGTCGCTCTATGGTCATCTTGTGCACACTTTAGGCTAAACAGACAGGGACCTACAGTTTAAAGTGGATTTCGAGCCCCTCACAAACATCCATGCCATCGCCAGGATTCGAACCTAAAGGCTGGGATACTAAAGACATCTGAAACAGCAGATGGTTTCTTTTTGCATAGTGGGGTTGTCAGGGTTGTACGCTCAACAGTGATATTAGAGCGGCATCTACGGATTAAAGTGATTTCAAAACCACTACAAGCATCCATTGCACTGCCGGAACACGAACCCGAAACCTGTGACTTAAAGTATCAGAGTGCTAATCACTCTTCCATTAGGCCCTGACAAACTCAAAAGGTAGACACATACAAAAATCAAAAAGTAAAAACCGCAGATGCACATCATATTTGAAAGCAATATCTATATAGCGATAATCAAGTAAAATCATAAAAAAATTAGAAATTAGTTATAATATCTTTATAAAGAAATAATAGCCCTCAGAACATTATTATCGATGTCTGAATTCTACTAAAACGAATCTAGCGGCGTATTTCAATGCGATGTAGATACTTACAAAGATTCCTTCTGCTGAGAAGCGTAACGAAATAAAACATGCGTATATATATATATATATATAACAAGAAAAATTTCAATCGCTACGGTTCGTTCAAAAAGGAGGAAAAAATGTTTTATTCTTACATTGGAATAAATACAGAAAAAATAGAATTAAGTTGGTATTCTGTTTAAAAATATTGAATTTTCTTCTTATTAAAAAAAAAAAAAGTCAAGTTTTAAAATCTGCCTCAAAACATTTTCATCAAAGATTTACATCAAAGCTTTTTATCTTCTATGTGGAAGTTCGCTTCTTTGCAAAAAAAGTAAAACAAAAATATCTCATTTCGTATTTTTTTTTTAACTCAAATTGAAAGACTTTCTTTTTGATCTATGAAGAGAAAAAATATCACAAATTTACTTTCTGGAATTATTAGGTTACTTTATATGCCATATTAGATTTTAAAGATAAATATTCTCGAATCTTATTTTTTAAATTTCTGCTTTATTCTGAATGACATTTTAATAGTTTAACATTAGATCTTACATCTTTTATGGATCATATATCATTTTATTTCTTTAGAATGCTAATGGAGATGGAAGAAAAGGAATTGTTTTAATATAAAATAACATAACGTGATTTATTACAAAACAGTATATTTGGAGATGGAACAGGATGAATTGTTTTAATATAAAATAACATAACGTAATTTACTAAAAACAAACATTTTTTTCAAAAATCTCTAGAACTTGCTTTTATCACACTGTAAATAATTAAATATATTTATTTATGAAGAAAACTTAATTTTTACGGAAACATTTCTAACCTATCAGAAATTATTTCGCCAAAAAGAAAGAAATAGGTAAAAGTCTGACTTAACTCCAAGTCTCTGAAGAAGGAAGGACTTTTAGGGGGAACTATCCCGCATTTGCGAATCGTATGGGAGAAAACCTGGAAAACTCCCACCAGGTAGTCTGAATCACGAGGCAAGATGCTCAATATCCCAAACGCCATCGAGTCTCCTCGGTTTTTATAACAGTTTCTACAACAATGTCGCCAGCGGATGGAACCTCAGCCATCATGGTCACCAGCGGCTCACGTTGCCACTGAGCCACGTGTCGGGCTCAATTTTAGTAATAAAATACAACATGAATTATTTTTAGTTGTTTGACTATACCCGTTTGAGACAAAAAACAAAATTTTATAAACAAGATCAAAAGCTCTGAAAAAGATAAATGTAAGACAGTCTTTAAATCTTTACTTTTTTCCTTTTAAAACGTATAATAAAAAACTCAACTATTTTCAAAGATATTATCGGCTTAACTCTGTTCTTTCACTGTTGATCCCAATATAAGCATGGAACACTTTTATTCCTTTTTAGCGACAAGAGGGGTTTTTGTTGTTGTTGTACCGTCTTTCGCTTTCGTTTTATTTTATTTTCTTTAAATGAAACTCTGTTGAAATCTCCTGTTAATTCAGACATACGTTGTTCAGACCATTTATTGAATTTGGATCTCAATTATTATTAATGTATTCTTATTGATTTTTTAGTTCATTTATTTCCTAGAATAATATTCATGTGACGTGTCAAATAATGTGCGATGTCTGGAAATTATTAAAGTTCAGTCAAGGAACATTTAACTTCGAATGTTATATTTTAATTTAACATATATTTGTTGTATTGTATATAAGACATGTTTATATATATTATTTATAAACATGCTATATATATATTATTCATAAGCATGCTATATATATATATATTCATAAGCATGCTATATATATATCATAAGCATGCTATATATATATATTATTCATAAGATGGCTATATATATATATATATTATTCATAAACATGCTATATATATATATATTATTCATAAGCATGCTATATATATATATATTATTCATAAGTTATTCATATATATATATATATTATATATATATGATATATATATATATATAATATATATATATTATTCATAAGCATGCTATGTATATATATATTATTTATAAGCATGCTATGTATATATTAGGTTGGGGAAAAAGAAATCCATTATTTTTATATGAACTTCAGGACTTTATTTAACATGCTTCGGATTGTCCGATTTGGGTCAAATATGCACCGTTTTGTTGCCATTTTAAGGCATAATGCCTCTCATAGAAGTCCTGGTCTCTATTTGCAAAAAACTGCTAGTAGTCGATTTTCGAATCCTCCCTGATGCCAATTTTTATCATTAAATAAATTTTTGCAATGCAAGAAAAAAAGATAATAATCGCTTGGTGCCAAGTCCGGACTGTATGGCGGATGCATTAGAACTTCCCAACCAAGCTCCCGAAGTTTCTGGCGAGTCACTGTAGATGTGTGTGGCCTAGCGTTGTCCTGGTGGAACACGACACCTCTCCTGTTGGCCAATTCTGGCCGTTTCTGGTCAATCGCTATCTTCAAACGGTCCAGTTGTTGACAGTAGAGATCAGAATTTAGCGTTTGGCCATATGGAAGCAACTCATAATAAATAATCCCCTTCCAGTCCCACTGACAAATGCATAACAGAACCTTCCTGGCCGTTAGTCCTGGTTTGGCCACCGTTTGAGGTGCTTCACCGCTCTTTGACCACGATCGTTTTCGAAGGGTTATCGTATGTGATCCATTTCTCATCTCCAGTCACCATCCGTTTAAGTTGAAATGGGTCTATCTCATTCCGTTTGGGGCTTCGCAGATGGAAATTCGATCCATCATGTTTTTCTGTTAGTGGTGTGGACCCAAACATCGAGCTTCTTTTTGAATCCAGCTTTGTGTAAATGGTTTAAAACTGTTTTATGGTCGATGGCTCCTGGGCGATGTTACGACTGCTAACATGGGTCATTCGATCATTTCTCCGTGGTATCGACATTTTCGGACCGAACATTGAGTGGTCTTTAAATCAAAAATTCTGTTCAATCTACTTGAAACCAAAATTGCACCATAATTGGCTGTTACAGTACCCATAAACACCATTCACAATTTTAGGATGCATTTTCGCCTTTGTCAAAGAAAAACTGTAAAATGTACCGAATTTTCTCTTTGTTCACTTCCATTTTTAACACCCTGTAACTCCCAAACTGAATGGACCAAAAAAAAACAGAAAAAATTATTTTAGTACGCCACCTTTCTAACGAGCATAAATCTGAAATTGTTTAATTGATTTTATGTGATATCGATCACTCCATCTATCGAAAAATAATGGATTTCTTTTTCCCCAACCTGATATATATTATTTATAAGCATCAACGTATATATATTATTTATAAGGACGTCTATATATATAGCATGGCTCATATTCCTGCTATAGATATATATATTATTTACAAGACTTGTTGAGTATATGCCACATTATTAGTTTACAAGCATGCTATATATATATATATATTATTTAAAGGATGGCCATGTATATATATATATATATATATATCCCATATACTTTATATTACTTCAAGCATGCTATATATATATATATATATTTATAAGCATATATATATATAGGGCCGAATGACTGACGCTCGGTGCAACAGGCTTCGGGTTCGCGTCTTGGCAGTCTGGAATGGATGTCTGCAGGATAGGAATCCACCTTAAACCGTTGGTCTAATATGTCTGTTGGGGGTAGAGCTGAAAACCCTACCCTGTAAAGAGAAAAGATCTCCTGTCTCGAAATCTGCCAGTAGGCAGTCGGCCTTGGCCCACCATGTGGCTGTTTCGCCAATGAGGCAGATATATACATATATATTGCCATTTCAAAGACAATTGTTAACTTAAATATAAAAAAATGTCGACTCTAACATTGTTTTTTATTAGGAAGTACAATTATCTCTTTGTACAAAACAAAAAAAATCGTAATTAAGTTTTTATACAAAATTTTTCTTGTATAACGAACTACAAAAATACAATGATGAAAACAAAGTTTTTTTCAGATTGTGTATACTTTGATCTGTGGTCGTTTGACACCACAAAGTGAAATGTGTAGTATATTCAGCGTTCTTTAGTATGCACCACGAGAAGCAGGTTAGACTATATTCATTATTTCTTATCCGTTTGTTAGTCTCCTGTTATTGTTTTCAGAAAGAATTTTTTCCCACCGATGTTAATAAGGATCAAACGATATGTTTGCCGCTAGCATGCAGTGAGATTAGAGTTCGATTTCTCTGTGTCATATGTTGCAGTCACTACCTTCAAAAATGAGGAGACTGGATTTCATTTGTTGCAGTGCATTTAAGCATTTTGCCTTTACACTAAGACTTTCCGGTAGGAATTCTTGTAAGTATCGCAAAAATGTGGGTTAATGACCCCAAAAAGTTCCCTTGTTTTTGTTTTTTTAATGCAACTGGCAAATGTTTAGACAGTTGTCTTTTTTTATGCCAAAACTAAAAGCTGCACCGACGTTACTCACTTAGCACTACCCGGGGTGTGCGTGTAGCTTGAAGCTAAGTTATGGAGGCGGAGTAGTTACACCACCACAACGCTCTATGATCCTTTAGACCGGGACCTACGATTTAAAGTGGATCCCGATCGACTACAAACATCCATTTCACCACCAGGACTCGATCCCAAAACCTGTGCTACTAAATGCCAGAGCTCTAGCTATTCGGCCATCAGACCCCCAAAAAAACATTCCCTAGTAAAATATTATTTTTCCCATTCTCATCTTATAATGCCCAGACACAAAAAAAAGAACCCAGACATTAGATGGTTGACCAGCTACATTTTACTCTGCAATGTTAAGTACAACTTTTTTTGACCACTACGAATCTATCGCAATCAACAATGTAAATCCTTTATTCTCAAAAAAAAAAAGAAAAAAGTTTTAGTGTATTCTCTTAATATCAGAAGGGGTTGTCTGGAATAGAAAAACGGGGAGGTTTCTTTTCTTTTCCATAGTGTCCACGACTGGGCTCTTTTATCGCACCTAGCAGTGGTCACGTTCCAGTTTTGGGGTCACGAACTTATCGCCGAGTGCAGTTCGCCATCGCGCAAATCGTGGGAAAACCGAAGATTGCTCGCCATTTTTTTTTTCTTTCTTCTTTCGCGGTGTCGGCAATTCAAAAGTGATAAAAGATCACTTCGTCGACGACTCGGAAGAAAAAAAGTAATTCACCCAGTGGTTTTGTTTATTTGTTGGTTGAATTATAATCTTCTGCAGCCAGCAAGATAACGGGAACGCCAAGGCAATGGAGAATCCTCCAGCCAAATGTTATGATTGCAAGTATGGCGGAAAGAAATATCGCCGGCTAACGTTTGCCACAGATCTCGAGCTATTATTTTCATATTGAATTGGGAAGTAGTTATATATTTTTAATGGCATTTCATTTGAAGTGACGTTATAAAGTAAGATTATCCAATCTTATGTTTTCTTCGGATATATTTGAAGAAAAAAGATATCTCGCATTGTATACAAAATGCAATTTGCTTTGTCGCTCTATGGTGATTTTGTGCACACTTTGGGTTAATTAGACCGGGACTTACAGTTTAACGTGGATTCCGAACCACTCACAAACATTTGCTATATAGATTATACATACTGGGATTATATATTTACATATTATATAATACAGAGTTGATAGCTTTTAGAACAACAAAACATATGTTGTTGTCGTCGTATTCCTCATCGAAGGATGGAGAGGGGAGGGGACACTTATGTAGTGAAGAGCACCGGTAGGTAGAAGTCTGACTTGGCTCCGTGTCGCTGAAGAAGGAGGAAAGTCCTTTCTGGAGAATGTTTAGAGAAACTACTCGCATTCGTATGGGAGAAAACTAGGGAAACTGCCACCAGGTTGTCGGATTCACGAGACAAGATGTTGAACATCATAAACGCCATCGTTCCTTGCTTTTTGAGTTGCTTGGTGGCCAATTAACCAGCCCTCTGGCTTTTGGTACCACATGCATCAGGTTCAAAACCTGGCGTTGGCATGGATGTTTGTGAGTGGTTCGGAATCCACGTTAAACTATAGGTCCCGGTCTAATCAGTTTAAAATATACAAAAAATGACCGTTGAGCTACAAACCAAACCTCGCTTTTTAAAAGTCTACAACAAAGCAGCCAGCGTATTGAACCTTCACCCTAATGTTCACCAGCAGCGCACGTTGCCACTGAGCCACGAGTCAAGCTTTGGTAATTGATTCTGATGGGATAAATTAGGAAGCACATGAAAATATATATATAGCGAATACTTTTAAGGCTTTATACAAACTGAATGTATTTCTTAGAAGTTTCTAGTAAATTTTTTTTTTTTTGGGGGGGTTGTTTAGAGCGTTTTTTTTTTTCATTCAATGTAGTTTGTGTCATAAAGATAATATATACCGAATATATATATATATATATACTTATTATATAGCCTTCAGAACAACAAAACATGTTATAAGAAATTCCTCCGTTTCACAAACAATTAATCTGTAACTTTGTAACCTACTAAAACAAGATGAACCACTACCAAGAAACAAAGTAAATAAATCACGAACCAATATGTTACACACAGCTTTAATCGACTTCAGATATCATTCAGCTTTAGCGATTCCATTTAAGCGGTTTAATTTATGCGCGACAGTAAAACTTTGATTGGCAATTACCATTAGCTGC
The DNA here is from genome assembly GCA_021605075.1 of Caerostris darwini. Taxonomy (NCBI): domain Eukaryota; kingdom Metazoa; phylum Arthropoda; class Arachnida; order Araneae; family Araneidae; genus Caerostris; species Caerostris darwini. Next base: position 303,865 of record BPLQ01005772.1, on the reverse strand, counting down.
AGGATGGAAAACAATGTGTTCGGAGAAGCGCTGTAAATTTGAAGAATGCGGAACCCAGAGCGCCATTAAAGCAATTTACGCCGCTTTAAGTCGACTATCGGGGAGTAAATCAACATTATTTCACGAGTTAGATTCCCATTTTAGATTAACAGCACTTTAATAGCTTTATTTAAAACTTCCTGAAAGAAATTATACAGCAAAAATATATGTATTCTTTCTGTTTTTTTATTTTTTATAGGATGTGTATTTTTAAGTATTCAAAGAAATATTAAAAATAAGGTTTTCGTTGTCTTATAAAATAGTTTCTTACAAATAAATTTTTTTATCAGTGTCTTTATAGAAAAAAAAAGGATTCGTTAAAAATTCTGAATATCATTACTGATCAAATTTCATTTGGAAAATGGTGTTAAAATCTAACTTTTAACTCTCACCATACAATGCCAGTGGTAATATTGTAGCCTTCCAGTGATGGCGAGTTAAAATGTTTGCCGTATTATAAAATTACTAAAATAAGAACTATTCTATCTTTCATGCAGAAGACATAAGCAGAGAAATTCATTTATTGGAATTCCTTTCATGGGCCTGAAATGATGAGTGAAAGAGAAGTAGGACAATGATACAACTGTCCATATAAATTCTGCTGAAAGTGACCGCACAGCTCAATCAACATCTGGAATTCTCCAATAATATAAAATTAGAGGGCACCTTCATAAACAGGACATTTAAAGCAGCCATTTAATTGTAACACCAATCCCAAGCCATTAGTCACATCTGTTAATGCCAGTCGTCTACAGTGGTGCCACACCCACAAAATCTGGTCGATTGATAAGTGGAAGACAAGAAATATGGTCAGACGAATCATCTTTCTCACTTTTCCCGACAACAGGACGAGTGAAAGTTTGGAGGACACTTGCAGAAGCTTATGATCGTGATCGTCTCCTTCTAGTTGTCAAGCATGGAGGTGGATCTGTCATGGTAGGGCGACCTTGCAGCAGATTTCTGTGGGTGCAATTGTAACCCTGAAAGGAAAGATAACTGGGGAGAAGTATAAAGAGGTTTTAACTAAACAGGTCCATCCTATGATGGAAACTTTGTCCTGCAGGAGAAGAAATTTTCCAGAATGGTAATGCTCCAATTCACGCAGAGGGACCTGTCCAATCAAGGTTTGGAACACGAGGACGAAGTGAAAAATCTTACTTGACCTGCACAGTCCCCCGACCTCGATATCATCGAACCGTTAGGGTCTATTTTAGAGCGATCCATCCGGAATCGATATTCTCCACCGGCATCTCTCCCGGAACTTCACAATATCTCCAAGAATGGTTTAGTACTCCTCTAAACACTATTCAACACTTGTATGATTCGATTCCCAGGCGAATACAAGCTATATTATATGCCAAAAGAAGCCCTACGCCATATTAGTAAAGGATTCCTTATAACTGTAGAGAGTATCCATTGATTTTATAACCACCCGTACGTATATGGAATAGTTGCGTAATTTGGTTTCAATTCATTCGTTTATTTTTATAACCTTTTCGTTTGCAATGCGTATCTTTAATTACAAGACGATTCAAGGTTATATAATATAAACTACAAGAACATTTATTGAAAAGATGTTTATGGTTGTCAGAGGAAAAATTGGAATCAGGTTGTTCATAAAAATAATTCTCTATCATATAATAAATGCTGCAAAGATTAAATTTCCAACATAATTTAAGAAGTATCCTTTGAAACTTTACCTATTTATTTCACAGAAGAATTGTTGAGACGAATTGTTATTAAGACGAGTTGTTGTTAAACGTCGGCGGGCTTCATGTTTTTATGAACGCCACAAGTAACCCGAATTCTGTAAAGGTTAAGTTTTCAAACATGATTTAAGCAATATCTTTGGAAAATTGGAATCTGTTTTTTATAAAAGGGCTTCCCTTTAATACGATAACTTCTGCAAAGTGTCTTATCGAGATTAATTTTGTTTTGTGTATGACATTAATTTTGATGTGTAACATGTAAGAAACCTGTTATAATGGTTGTTTAATCTATAAAAAGCTTTATTTCATATATATAGTAAGATATATGAAACAAGTAAGTATATAGTAAGATATATGAAACAAGCTTCCATTCGTAAAATTGGTGCTGGAAATCTGTAAAAGGATTTTATTCATGGGAGAGAATGAGGTAGGAAATTTTCTTGGACTAAATTAAAGAACTAAAGAAGATTAGATTAAACGAAACTAGAACTACTTTAAAGACTAAATGATTGTCGATTCGGTTGGAGGCTTTTTGTGCTGCATCTTCTCTTTCATGGTCAAGATTTATTTAATGGCGGAATCCAGCCTTGCATGGTGAAGTCACGTCTGACAGAATGTGTTCGCGACAATAAGGCAACTTATTATACTGCCCATTTAAGAGACATTTATCCTACTTGGAAAAATTGACTAACTGTGACTAAACATGAGAAGGCAACAGTTGATCATCACCACAGACCTTTCCCAGAGGAAGAGTTGAAAACGATAGATTGATGGATTAAGCGAAGTCAGAGACACAAGCATTTGGGATGAGAGAAATATGGGGACAGTCATATTAGACAGAGTCCTATGATTTAAAGTGGATTCCGAACCACTACAATTCTCCTTGACACCACCGCGATTTGAACCTGAAACCTGTTGTACTGAGGTCAGAGAGCTAGTAACTTGGCCATCAGGCCCAACAGACAATTTTGTACTTCAAAATAAATATATCAGATTTATTTATAGATCAAATCTCTGATTTTATTTTTTTCAACATTTAATAATAAATGTTTCAATGTTTAAAAAATATTCAGAATAATTTGCAATAATTTTAATTGGCAGAAAACCTGAAAAACACTTGTTGATATGAAACGCGTTACATTTGTTTTCTCCTCAGTTCTCAAAGCAGTGACTGTAGACGCCACCAACGGATTCAAACTTCAAATCTCTTGTACGTTGATTGGTTGTTACTAGAACACGAACCGGCAGATCACGCATGCGATTGTAAAAAAATTTCAAATTCGTTACTGTAAATCAAATTTCACAATAATTACTCAAACCATACAGTTTTGGTAGGTATTGTAAAATGCATCTTTCGGCAATTCTCCATTTAATAACGTGCGCAATTATTAGAATCTCGTAAACTTATTGAAACATATGTTATTTTTAAATTAAATTTTTTTAAATATCGTTAGCGTAAACATATGTTATTTACCGGCTTCCATCATTTGCAGATACCAATTTTTTTTTTTTTTTTTTTTTTTTTTTTAGTGTTATAATATATAAGTGAAATTTTTTGTATCAATATTTTAAATCTTTTGAAACTAAGACATAAAATTTCAAGCTGTCACAAACATGTTTAAAATTTTAATCATTATTAAAATTAATTATTAATAATTAATCATAGTATATTTTAAAAAAAACCGCGTACATTTATAAGATTTATTATATATTACGTACATACATTATATGTTACGTACTTTTATATATTTTTTATCAAAAATGCAAAACAAAATCTCTATTAATTAATAGTAGGCAAACAGCGAGCTTTGGATAGCGCGTTGAGCTTCCATACTACTATTATTATTATACCATATCACTAGAGCTGAGTTGCCCCTATTCAGTTTGCGAATGATGTGGGTGAGAATTCTGGTTGGGCTCTGTGATGCTCTACAGTCATTTAAGACAGAGACCTACGGCTTATAATGATACCGAATTAATACAAGCATCCATCGTAACGCCGGGACTCGAACCCGTAACCTGTGTGAGCTTCTTCAAAACCAGACATACGACATCGAAACGAAAAATTTAATTTTTATGCGGTGACAAGTACGATAAATATGTAGGCCAGAAAATTTTTCCATTGACTTTGAGCAAAAAGATAATAGGGTTCGATTTCCTTCAATGACATTTTGCGGATGTAAGTTCTAAACTGCGCCACTATGTAGATTAGAATTATGTTCCCGGTTGCGCATTATGGAAACGCTGAATTTGCTACGTATTCGCCATTAAATGTCTAAAAGTCCAAGTGTCTAACAGACTCTTTTTAAGAAATAGCCTAAAAAAATATTTTTTAAAAGAAGTGATACTGTTAAAAAATACTCTTTTAAAAACAGAAATCTATAAAAAAATTAATGTAAAACTTCTAAAGATTGAAGAAATTTTCTGTGAAAATATTTTTTAATAGAATGATAAATTTTTTTTCCACTTAACATCAGTTACACATAAATTCATTTATACATTCGCAATCAGTTGCAATGTCTTAGATTTATGTAAGCATGAGCATTTAATTATATTTAAATAATGTATTTTTTACATTTAAATTTTTTTTACACATTTAAATTTAAATTTAATTAAATTGCATTTATTATTTACCTACATTTTATTATTTTTCCATTTTTAAATAAAAATATTAAACATGAAGATAACTAAATTGCTTAAAAACAATTTATTTTAGAGTTGATTTTTTTTTCCTTTTCTTTTTTAAATAAGACAAAATCTTTCCAATTTTGTAATTTTTTTTTTTTTTAATTTTTCCAAAACAATTTTTAACAGTAACATTAATTTTATTTAAGCATGACTTACCTTATTTGACCAATGATTTATATCCTTGCATTAAGATGAACCTATTCTAGGTTAAAATTATTCATGTCCTATTTAAAAAAATATTATCACATCTTTACACACGGCTACTATCATCATTTTTAATTTCATTCTATAAAGTTTCTTTGTTCTATTCTAATCAAAATCAACATTCGAAAAACCGAACCAGTATGCTAATCAAGTTTTTTCACACATAAGACAATAATTCTTTATATCAGAAGAATTCGTATCATCTTATCATAAAAAAAAATACAGAAGAATTAAGAATAAAAAGAATTACTTTCTGCTGTAAACCATCTTAATGTCACAGATTTTTTTTAAGCCTAAATAGCCATGAAGATGAGATGTCAAAATCATAAATCAGATTATTCTTAAAAACAATCAATCAACAGACTTCGATTGTTGCCATTCAGAAGAGAATAAAAAGAAAAAAAATTAAACATAAAAGAGTCATACTAGAACCAATTTTCCCTCGGCGGCCAAACGACATTTTATTGTTCTTTAATATCGCATCTTCTCGTACATTGGCCTGTGAATTGAAGTTATTGTTTGCTAAAAACCATAGCTTCCGAAGAAGATCCATTGTAACAAAAGAAACGGAGCAATTCATTCTTTTATTTTTTTTATTTTCCCCGTGCCGTTTATTACCTTCTAAGTGAGGATATTTCACTCCAATTGCGAATTTACTCTTCCGTGAAGAAGTTCTACCAGATAAGCCTCTGGTTTTTTTTTTTTTTTTGCTATTGTTTGTAGCTGGCGATGTTTTGATTGGCAGCAGGTGCTCATTTGCTATGACTCCATAACGCGAGAGAAAATTAAACAAATGGAAATTATTTTTTTTTTATTTGTTTGGTGTTTTTAAAATTTGATTATTTTTTTATTTGTTTGGTGTTTTTAAAATTTGATTATTTTTTATTTGTTTGGTGTTTTTAAAATTTGATTTTTTTTTATTTGTTTGGTGTTTTTAAAATCTGATTATTTTTTATTTGTTTGGTGTTTTTAAAATTTGATTATTTTTTATTTGTTTGGTGTTTTTAAAATTTGATTATTTTTTATTTGTTTGGTGTTTCTAAAATTTTATTTTTTTTTATTTGTTTGGTGTTTTTAAAATTTGATTATTTTTTATTTGTTTGGTGTTTTTAAAATTTGATTATTTTTTATTTGTTTGGTGTTTTTAAAATTTGATTATTTTTTATTTGTTTGGTGTTTTTAAAATTTGATTATTTTTTATTTGTTTGGTGTTTTTAAAATTTGATTATTTTTTACTTGTTTGGGGTTTTAAAAATTTGATTATTCAATTCCTTCTATTAGCTTACACTCTCCCAATATATATCTTGTTCAAATTTTCAATCGTTCATAAAATACTTTTTATTCATCCACTCAAGTTCAAATGCATTTTTTTCAAATAACATCCAGTGGATGACACTGGATGTTAATACAGTTTTTTCAAATATTTATTCAGTAATTAAATTAAATTAATTAATTAAATTTTTTTTTTCAGAATTAGGTTGCATATATCTAATAATAGACGACGCCAGATAAACTTAAAAAATGAATGAAAATTATTTATAAAGGACTTTCGCGCAATATAATGAAAAAAAGTAGGAATTGACTTAAAATTATTTATTTTTTATATTACTTGTTTTTTTATTTGTTTCGTGTTTTTAAAATTTGATTATTTTTAAAAAAATTATTTTTATTCATTTTATATAAACATTTAAAAATATTTAAAAATACATATCGCATAAATTATTTGATGATGATATTTGAAAAAAAAATTAAAGTAACATATTAATTTATAATATAATATCATCTTATCATAAAAGTTATTCAAACAGAATGTGAGAAGAATATGTTAAAAGTTATTCTACCAGATAAGCCTCGGTTTTTTTTGCTATTGTTTCCAGTTGGCAATATTTTGATTGGCAGCAGGTGCTCATTTGCTATAACTCCATAATGCGAGAGAAAATTAAACAAATGGAAATTATTAAATTTTTATTTGTGTGGTGTTTTAAAAATTTGATTTCTTTTTTCAATTCCTACTATTAGTTCACACTCTCCCTATATATATTTATATATCTTGTTCAAATTTTCAATCGTTCATAAAATACTTTTTAATTCATCCACTCAAGTTCAAATACATTTTTTTAAACTTGTAGTGGATGACACTTGATGTAATAATACTACAACTTAATTATTTAATAAAACATTATATTAATTTTCCTTTTCTTTATAAAATCATTTATTGAAAAATAATGTATTTGGATTGTTTGACACGATAAAAATATATATATATAAATTGAGGAATAAAATATAAAAATATAATAAATCTCAATATTAACGTTTTTATGCTTTATCATTTCAAGTAAAATTATATGATCCATTATATACTACTTTTCTATAACCGTCAATGAAATATAAAACCAATTGAAAGTCCAGAATATAAAACTAATTGATCTTGGGGTAGATTTTGGAACATGGTATGCTATCTATCATACATCTAAACTATCTATCATACATCTAAACTATCTATCATACATCTAAACTATCTATCGTATATCTAAACTACCTATCGTACATCTAAACTATCTATCGTATATCTAAACTACCTATCGTACATCTAAACTATCTATCGTACATCTAAACTATCTATCGTACATCTAAACTATCTATCGTACATCTACACTACCTATCGTACATCTAAACTATCTATCGTACATCTAAACTACCTATCGTACATCTAAACTATCTATCGTACATCTAAACTACCTATCGTACATCTAAACTACCTATCGTACATCTAAACTACCTATCGTACATCTAAACTACCTATCGTACATCTAAACTACCTATCGTACATCTAAACTACCTATCGTACATCTAAACTACCTATCGTACATCTAAACTACCTATCGTACATCTAAACTATCTATCGTACATCTAAACTACCTATCGTACATCTAAACTACCTATCGTACATCTAAACTACCTATCGTACATCTAAACTATCTATCGTACATCTAAACTACCTATCGTACATCTAAACTACCTATCGTACATCTAAACTACCTATCGTACATCTAAACTACCTATCGTACATCTAAACTACTATCGTACATCTAAACTACCTATCGTACATCTAAACTACCTATCGTACATCTAAACTACCTATCGTACATCTAAACTACCTATCGTACATCTAAACTACCTATCGTACATCTAAACTACCTATCGTACATCTAAACTACCTATCGTACATCTAAACTACCTATCGTACATCTAAACTACCTATCGTACATCTAAACTACCTATCGTGCATCTAAACTACCTATCGTACATCTAAACTACCTATCGTACATCTAAACTCGTCGTACATCTAAACTACCTATCGTACATCTAAACTACCTATCGTACATCTAAAACTACCTATCGTGCATCTAAACTACCTATCGTACATCTAAACTACCTATCGTACATCTAAACTACCTATCGTACATCTAAACTACCTATCGTACATCTAAACTACCTATCGTTGCATCTAAACTACCTATCGTACATCTAAACTACCTATCGTACCTAAACTCGTACATCTAAAACTACCTATCGTACATCTAAAACTACCTATCGTACATCTAAACTACCTATCGTACATATAAACTCTAAACTACCTATCGTACATCTAAACTACCTATCGTACATCTAAACTACCTATCGTGCATCTAAACTACCTATCGTACATCTAAACTACCTATCGTACATCTAAACTACCTATCGTACATCTAAACTACCTATCGTACATCTAAACTACCTATCGTGCATCTAAACTACCTATCGTACATCTGGAACTACCTATCGTACATCTAAACTACCTATCGTACATCTAAACTACCTATCGTACATATAAACTACCTATCGTACATCTAAACTACCTATCGTACATCTAAACTACCTATCGTACATCTAAACTACCTATCGTACATCTAAACTACCTATCGTACATATAAAAACTACCTATCGTACATCTAAACTACCTATCGTACATCTAAACTACCTATCGTACATCTAAAACTATCGTACATCTAAACTACCTATCGTACATCTAAACTACCTATCGTACATATAAACTACCTATCGTACATCTAAACTACCTATCGTACATCTAAACTACCTATCGTACATCTAAACTATCTATCGTACATCTAAACTACCTATCGTACATCTAAACTACCTATCGTACATCTAAACTACCTATCTAAAACTACCTATCGTTGCATCTAAACTACCTATCGTACATCTAAACTACCTATCGTACATCTAAACTACCTATCGTACATCTAAACTACCTATCGTACATCTAAAACCTATCGTCATCGTACATCTAAACTACCTATCGTACATCTAAACTACCTATCGTATCTATCTGGAACTACCTATCGTGCATCTAAACTACCTATCGTACATCTAAACTACCTATCGTACATCTAAACTACCTATCGTACATCTAAAACTACCTATCGTACATCTAAACTATCTATCGTACATCTAAACTACCTATCGTACATCTAAACTACCTATCGTACATCTAAACTACCTATCGTACATCTAAACTACCTATCGTACATCTAAACTATCTATCGTACATCTAAACTACCTATCGTACCTATCGTACATCTAAACTACCTATCGTACATCTAAACTACCTATCGTACATCTAAACTACCTATCGTACATCTAAACTACCTATCGTACATCTAAACTACCTATCGTACATCTAAACTATCTATCATACATCTAAACTACCTATCATACATCTAAACTATCTATCGTACATATAAACTACCTATCGTACATCTAAACTACCTATCGTACATCTAAACTACCTATCGTACATCTAAACTACCTATCGTACATCTAAACTACCTATCGTACATCTAAACTACCTATCGTACATCTAAACTACCTATCGTACATCTAAACTACCTATCGTACATCTAAACTACTATCGTACATCTAAACTATCTATCGTACATCTAAACTACCTATCGTACATCTAAACTACCATCGTACATCTAAACTACCTATCGTACATCTAAAACTACCTATCGTACATCTAAACTATCTATCGTACATCTAAACTACCTATCGTACATCTAAACTACCTATCGTACATCTAAACTACCTATCGTACATCTAAACTATCTATCGTACATCTAAACTACCTATCTAAACTATCTATCGTACATCTAAACTACCTATCGTACATCTAAACTACCTATCGTACATCTAAACTACCTATCGTACATCTAAACTACCTATCGTACATCTAAACTATCTATCGTACATCTAAACTATCTATCGTACATCTAAACTATCTATCGTACATCTAAACTACCTATCGTACATCTAAACTACCTATCGTACATCTAAACTACCTATCGTACATCTAAACTATCTATCGTACATCTAAACTACCTATCGTACATCTAAACTATCTATCGTACATCTAAACTACCTATCGTACATCTAAACTACCTATCGTACATCTAAACTATCTATCGTACATCTAAACTACCTATCTTACATCTAAAACTACCTATCGTACATCTAAACTACCTATCGTACATCTAAACTACCTATCGTACATCTAAACTATCTATCGTACATCTAAACTATCTATCTAAACTATCTATCGTGTTCTAAACTCTATCGTACATCTAAACTACCTATCGTACATCTAAACTACCTATCTTACATCTAAACTATCTATCGTACATCTAAACTATCTATCGTACATCTAAACTATCTATCGTACATCTAAACTACCTATCATACATCTAAACTACTCTATCGTATCTATCCTACATCTACCTATCGTACATCTAAACTATCTATCCTACATCTAAACTATCTATCATAGATCTGTTCTATCTAAACGTACATCTAATCTGTTCTATCTATCGTACATCTAAACTATCTATCGTACATCTAAACTATCTATCGTGCGTCTCAGCTATCTTTCATCTAAACTATCTATCATACATCTAAACTATCTATCGTACATCTAAACTATCTATCATAGATCTGTTCTATCTATCGTAAAAACTATCTATCGTACATCTAAACTATCTATCGTACATCTCAACTATCTATCATACATCTAAACTATCTATCGTACATCTAAACTATCTATCGTACATCTAAACTACCTATCGTACATCTAAACTATCTATCATCGTGCATCTAAACTATATATCGTACATCTAAACTATCTATCATACATCTAAACTATCTATCATCTCAAACATCTAAATCTATCTATCGTACATCTAAACTATCTATCATACATCTAAACTATCTATCGTACATCTAAACTATCTATCTATCGTACATCTAAACTATCTATCGTACATCTAAACTACCTATCATACATCTAAACTATCTATCGTACATCTAACTACCTATCATACATCTAAACTATCTATCGTACATCTAAACTACCTATCTTACATCTAAACTATCTATCGTACATCTAAACTATCTATCATAGATCTGTTCTATCTATCGTACATCTAAACTATCTATCGTACATCTAAACTATCTATCTCTCAACTATCTATCATACATCTAAACTATCTATCGTACATCTAAACTATCCTATCGTACATCTAAACTATCTATCATGTACATCTAAACTATCTATCATACATCTAAAACTATCTATCATACATCTAAACTATCTATCGTACATCTCAACTATCTATCATACATCTAAACTACCTATCATACATCTAAACTATCTATCGTACATCTAAACTATCTATCATACATCTAAACTATCTATCATACATCTAAAAACTATCTATCGTACATCTAAACTATCTATCATATCTGTTCTATCTGTATCGTACATCTAAACTATCTATCGTACATCTAAACTACCTATCTTACATCTAAACTATCTATCATACATCTAAACTATCTATCATACATCTAAACTATCTATAAACTATCTATCATCATCTAAACTATCTATCATACATCTAAACTATCTATCGTACATCTAAACTACCTATCATCTATCATACATCTAAACTATCTATCATACATCTAAACTATCTATCGTACATCTAAACTATCTATCGTACATCTAAACTATCTATCGTACATCTCAACTATCTATCATACATCTAAACTATCTATCGTACATCTAAACTACCTATCTTACATCTAAACTATCTATCGTACATCTAAACTATCTATCATACATCTAAACTATCTATCGTACATCTAAACTATCTATCGTACATCTAAACTATCTATCGTACATCTAAACTATCTATCATACATCTAAACTATCTATCGTACATCTAAACTACCTCTATCATGTATCTATCTAAACTATCTATCGTACATCTAAACTATCTATCATACATCTAAACTATCTATCGTACATCTAAACTATCTATCATACATCTAAACTATCTATCATACATCTCAATCTATCTATCATACATCTAAACTATCTATCGTACATCTAAACTACCTATCATACATCTAAACTATCTATCGTACATCTAAACTATCTATCGTACATCTAAACTACTATCATACATATCTATCATACATCTAAACTATCTATCATTGCATCTAAACTATCTATCGTACATCTAAAACTATCTATCGTACATCTAAACTATCTATCATAGATCTGTTCTATCTATCGTACATCTAAACTATCTATCGTACATCTAAACTATCCTATCGTACATCTAAACTATCTATCGTACATCTAAACTATCTATCGTACATCTAAACTATCTATCATAGATCTGTTCTATCTATCGTACATCTAAACTATCTATCGTACATCTAAACTATCTATCGTACATCTAAACTATCTATCGTACATCTAAACTATCTATCATACATCTAAACTATCTATCGTACATCTAAACTACCTATCATACATCTAAACTATCTATCGTACATCTAAACTATCTATCGTACATCTAAACTATCTATCGTACATCTAAACTATCTATCGTACATCTAAACTATCTATCATACATCTAAACTATCTATCATACATCTAAACTATCTATCGTACATCTAAACTATCTAAACTACCTATCATACATCTAAACTATCTATCGTACATCTAAACTACCTATCTATCGTACATCTAAACTATCTATCGTACATCTAAACTATCTATCGTACATCTAAACTATCTATCTAAACTATCTATCTAAACTATCTATCGTACATCTAAACTATCTATCGTACATCTAAACTATCTATCGTACATCTAAACTATCTATCATCTAAACTATCTATCGTACATCTCTATCGTACATCTAAACTACCTATCGTACATCTAAACTATCTATCGTACATCTAAACTATCTATCATACATCTAAACTATCTATCGTACATCTAAACTATCTATCGTACATCTAAACTATCTATCGTACATCTAAACTATCTATCATAATCTAACTATCTATCGTACATCTAAACTATCTATCGTACATCTAAACTATCTTTTCTACATCTAAACTATCTATCATACATCTAAACTATCTATCGTACATCTAAACTATCTATCGTACATCTAAACTATCTATCGTACATCTAAACTATCTATCGTACATCTAAACTATCTATCATACATCTAAACTATCTATCGTATCTATCTAAACTATCTATCGTACATCTAAACTATCTATCATACATCTAAACTATCTATCGTACATCTAAACTATCTATCGTACATCTAAACTATCTATCGTACATCTAAACTATCTATCATACATCTAAACTATCTATCATACATCTAAACTATCTATCATACATCTAAACTATCTATCGTACATCTAAACTATCTATCATACATCTAAACTATCTATCGTACATCTAAACTATCTATCGTACATCTAAACTATCTATCGTACATCTAAACTATCTATCATACATCTAAACTTCTATCTACATCTAAACTATCTATCGTACATCTAAACTAAACTCTATCGTACATCTAAACTATCTATCGTACATCTAAACTATCTATCGTACATCTAAACTATCTATCGTACATCTAAACTATCTATCATACATCTAAACTATCTATCGTACATCTAAACTATCTAAACTATCTATCACATCTAAACTACCTATCGTACATCTAAACTATCTATCGTACATCTAAACTATCTATCGTACATCTAAACTATCTATCGTAAACTATCTAAACTGTTCTATCTATCGTACATCTAAACTATCTAAATCTAAACTCTATCGTACATCTAAACTATCTATCGTACATCTAAACTATCTATCGTACATCTAAACTATCTATCGTACATCTAAACTATCTATCGTACATCTAAACTATCTATCGTACATCTAAACTATCTATCGTACATCTAAACTATCTATCGTCTAAACTATCTAAATCTATCTATCTATCATCTAAACTATCTATCGTACATCTAAACTACCTATCATACATCTAAACTATCTATCGTACATCTAAACTATCTATCGTACATCTAAACTATCTATCATACATCTAAACTATCTATCGTACATCTAAACTACTATCGTACGTCTAAACTATCTATCGTACGTCTAAACTATCATATCGTACATCTAAACTATCTATCGTACATCTAAACTATCTATCGTACATCTAAACTATCTATCGTACATCTAAACTATCTATCGTACATCTAAACTACCTATCATACATCTAAACTATCTATCGTACATCTAAACTATCTATCATACATCTAAACTATCTATCGTACATCTAAACTACCTATCATACATCTAAACTATCTATCGTACATCTAAACTACCTATCTTACATCTAAACTATCTATCGTACATCTAAACTATCTATCATACGTCTAAACTATCTATCGTACGTCTAAACTATCTATCGTACATCTAAACTATCTATCGTACATCTAAACTATCTATCGTACATCTAAACTATCTATCATACATCTAAACTACCTATCATAGATCTGTTCTATCTATCGTACATCTAAACTGTCTATCATACATCTAAACTATCTATCGTACATCTAAACTATCTATCGTAGATCTAAACTATCTATCGTACATCTAAACTATCTATCGTAGATCTAAACTATCTATCATACATCTAAACTATTTATCATATATCTATATATCTAAACTATCATATTAGTTTAAATGACTAAAAATTTTAAAGTAAAAATTAATCTAAACAACTACACACATAGAGGACATAGTTGAGGATTTTACAATTTTATGAAAATTTTTCGTAAATATCAAATATAACTTGACAGTTTCCAATTTGTCACAAAACATTTTACTGTCTATTGTAGAAAACATGAAAAGTATTCGATCGCAATGTTATTTTGCATTTCAAAAGATTTAGAAAGAACTATTTATTTTATATATTCAGTTTGATGTATGTGAATTGAAGTAAATAAGTTTTAAATTCCTATTGAGTTGTTCATTTTATTTGTTTATTTAATTTTAAGGTACCAAAATCGAAACTGTTCAATAAAATTTTTTTATTAGATGTTTTTTTGAAAAAGTAACGATCACATCTTTCGCTTCTTACATCATTTGTAACATGCCAAAGTGAACTGAAAATCTTTTCTAACATAAAAATAAGTATTATTATATAATATTATAAAAGAAAGAAAATATTATTATACTATTTTTCATCTATTTAAAAAAATTTTTAATGCGCTTTAACCCTTTTAGTACTATTATCCAACTGTTTAAAAAAATAATAATTTGTTTTATTATTATCACAAAAAAATTATCTGACGTTAAATTTTTGTAAATTAATTTCGTGATAAATTAGATTAAAGTAAAAAGATATCTCCTGTCTTGAAATCTGCCACTAGGCAGACGCCCTTAGCCCAACATAGGGGCTGTTTCGCCAATGACGATTATTGGAACTATCATCAATTGCCTGGATATTTTTACCCTGCCTGGAGAAATATTCATTTAGAAAACCCTCTTCAATTTTTTAAAGCATCAATTTCCTTAAAATTTAATCACTTAGAAAAATCTTAACATTTTTACGGCTGTGCCCAAACAGTAAGACCAATTTTTAAAAAAAAAAAGCTCTTTATTTATTCTTCCAAATTTATTTCATCGCCTTCAAAGTAAACCCCTCCGGATACAATGCACTTGTGCCAACTTTTTTTCCAATTCTCAACGCGTGCTAAAAAGTCATCGTCAGGGATGGCCTTCAAAGCGAGGACCGATTCACGTTGAATCTCTTTAGTCGACTCAAAACGGTGTCCCCGGAGTGGTCTTTTGAGTTTAGGGAATAGCCAGAATTAGCACCGTGTGAATATGGTGGTTGTGGAACGATATGGGTTTCATTTTTGGCGAAAAAGTCACTAAGGATCAATGCAGTGTGAGCTGGTGCATTCAGTACCATTTGAATTTTGATACTAATAGAGTACCAATTTTCGGTACTAATCTAGATTAAATATATTAAATTTGATTTGACGCTTTAATTTTTTGGGCATGAACTTCGTCGGTTGAAGTTGAGGGTCGACCAGAGGGCTCTTCGCTTTCAATGCGTACTTTGCCTTCTTTGAACTGTTTATACCACTTCTAAACATTTCTTTTCGATAAAGGAATGCGCCCCGAATGCCTTCTGCAACATTCTATACGTTTCCGCAAACAAAATTGAATGCAAGTTCTTTGCTCAATGAATTCAGACATTTCTAAAATCGCCGGAATCAATTTTAGCATCTCAGCGCCAGCAACCTAAAAAAGAAGAAAAAAATTGAAATTCCATAAGATCCGGGAAGTTTAAATCGAAAATTGGTCTTACTTTTTGGACACAGTAGTATCAGCAATTTCTTCATATAATTTTTTCCCCTGTTTGGATGTTGCTGAGAAATATTTATTTAGAAAACTCTCTTAAAAAAATTAATCACTTAGAAAAATCTTAAAATTTTTTATACGTGATACATTTTTCAAAATAGAATACAAAAAAAAAAAAGAGTTACAGTTAAAAATCTATTATTTCACCTGCAATTTTTTAGCTAAGAAAATAGGCAATTTAGTTTGGTTCCAAAAAAAAAAAAAAATCACTCTACCTTTCGACCTTTTATAAAAAAAATTGTTATAATCGTGACCGTATGGGACAGCCACTCTCCCCTTCAGAACAATATGGGATCCTCATCTTACCATCATATCGATATCCGCGTCGGTCCCCAAACAATAAAGAAACACTGTTCACCGTGGGAAAAAACACACGCGCGTCTGTAATAGCTGCTTGGCATTGAGAGCTCTTGATTTCCGGGTGAGATTGGAGTTGTTTACTGCAACCCTTTCTTTCTATCTTCCTTTTTTCTTTTTCGATCTGCTTTTGTTGATTTTTTTTTTTTCTTTCTGCAGTTTATTTGGTTTGTCTGGAAGGGGAAGCATGGGGTTCAAAGGTCGCCGCGGTTATGAAACAGCGGCGCGAAGTCAAACAGAACCTTTTTTTTATTTTCTTTTTGGGGTGGTAAATTTCGCCACGAATATTAGGTTTTCTGAATTTATTATTATTATTGTTCATCGTTACACACTTTTGAAAAGAGGTGTTTGCTTATAATTACTACTGTGTCCAAAAAGAAAGTCCAGTTTTCAATTTAAATTTCCCGGGCATACCAATTTTTTTTTCTTTTTTAGGTTGCTGGCACTGTCCTTGATATCTGTGTGAAATTTCACGTCAAAATATTCATTAGTGTTTGAGTTACGCTTGGCTTTGTGAGACGCTAAAACTGATTCCGGCAATTTTTGAAATGTCTGAATTCATTGAGCAAAGAACTTGCATTCAATTTTGTTTCCGGAAGCGTATAGAATGTTGCAGAAGGCATTCGGTGAGCATTCCTATATCGGAAAGAAATGTTTAGAAGTGGTATAAACAGTTCAAAGAAGGCAGAGAACGCGTTGAAGACGAAGAGCCCTCTGGTCGACCGTCCACCTCAACCGACGAAGCTCATGTCCAAAAAATTAAAGATTTGGTGCTTGCAAACAGTCGATTTACAATTAGAGACCTTGCTGATGATATTGGAATTTCATAAGGATCGGTCCATTCCATTTTGGGCCTCAAACGCGTCAAATCTCGATTGGTACCGAATGCGCCAGCTCACACTGCATTGATTCTTCGTGACCTTTTCGCCAAAAATGAAACCCATATTATTCCACATCCACCGTATTCACACCGTGTGATTTCTGGCTATTCCCTAGACTCAAAAGACCACTCTGGGGGTACCATTTTGAGTCGATGGAAGAGATTGAACGTGAATCAGCGAGCGCTTTGAAGGCCATCCCTGCCAATGACGTTTTAGAATGCATTCAGGATTGGAAAAAAAGTTTGCATAAGTGTATTGTGTCCGGAGGGGAATACTTTGAAGGCGATGAAATAAATTTAAAAGAATAAATGAAGAGTTTTTGAAAAAAAAAATAATTGGTCTAACTTTTTGGGCACAGTAATATTGGTTATCATTGCACACTTTTGGAAAGAGGTGTTTGTTTTTAACTATGCGGCGTTTTATAAAAGATGTCCTTTTTTTTATGGACAAAAAAGTGTCAATTAAGTAAGGGATGGTTAGAATTACGATGTCTGGATGTCGGTTATTTTTTTTTTTGTCGTCACGGTCAATTATGTTACACATATTTCATCGCTAATTAGTATATTTGTTGAAAGAAAATCCTTGTTATTTGCGGTTTTCCTTTCTTGTAGTGTTCGTTATTCCAGAATTAAAAGAAGGACTTGATTTTTCTTATCCCACTTGATAGACAGCAACATCTAGACCCAGTCCAAGAACCCGTGTGGTCTCATGGGAATCGGGTAAAATGGGTTTGGGTTCGATGGGAAAGGAGGGGTGGGAGTCAGCTTCTGTTCTGAGGGAGCACCTGTAAGTAGAAGTCTGACTTTGCTCCGAGTCGCTGAAGAAGGAGGGCAGGACCTTCCCCACAACGCTATACGATCATATTAGACCGTGATCTGCGGTTTAAAGTGGATACCGAACCACTACAAATATCCATGGAAACGCCGGGTTCGAACTCGAAACCTGCACTACCGAGCACCAGAGCGCTAGCCACTCAGCCATCAGGTCCCCAGTCTAATATAACTGTAGAACGTTTGGTGCTAGGGTTGACAACCCTACTCCGTAAAAAGAAATCATCTCCTGCCTAGAAATCTGCCAGTAGGTAGACGGCCTTGGCCCACCATACGCTACTGATGATGATTTTCGCGAAACTCACTTCATGATTTAATGAAAACCATATTGGAATGTGTGGTAGATGACATTTCATAATCTAATACTTTTTCCATATCTTCGACACTCCAATGCAGACAATTTTTTTACAATGACATCATATGCCATCGTAAGCAAATAGTTATGTCAGCTTTATTATTATCTGAAACACTTTTATCGATATCGACAGACAGAGACACTCAGTTAAAAAATTCTTAAGATAAACTATCTGAACAATTTTCTTGGAACTTTGAATTAAAAAAAACAAAAAACAATCCGGTAGCTAAAAATAAAGGGACAACTTAAGAAATTATCAGTTTTATATCAGCCGTGAAAAAAACTTGAAATACCATTTTTAGAAAAGGAACCAATACGATAAGGGATATTCCCAACCCCAAAATGAAGCATTACATCGACTACTGAATCCTAAAAAAGAACTTCCGTGTCAAAAGTAGAATAGAATCAAGATGTTTCACACATAAACTCGAGTTATGCAGGCCGCTAAATTAATTATAGCTGAAAAGCAAAGGAGCAGTCGAAATGTATAAGAAGTATAAGAGATAAGTATAAATTCGTGGAAGGATTCCACTTCTAAGCCTAAAAAAATATACTCAGGTACGCGCTGGATTCTGGAAACATACTTCCTGTCTGGGTAAGAGTCTGTAGGCCAACTGATATGCAGAGTTGAGTTAAATATATTTCCTCTTGGGATGAGAGATTACAAACTAAACGTTTCTCAACAGAAGCGCTGTAGTTCCTCTCGGGGGAGAGTCTCGATGCCTACTGACCATTTCTCCTGAACATCACAGAGGGTACTTCTGTAGTACGTAAGAGGAAGCACGGTTGCGAGATATTATTTAAAGATATTATATACGAATTTTCGAGTCTGGCGGTGTCATGGATGTTTAAATGGTTCGGAATCTCCTTTAAACCGTAAGTCCCAGTTGTCCCCAATGTTGCAGAAGGCATTCGGTGAGCATTTCCTATATCGGAAAGAACTGTTTAGAAGTGGTATAAATAGTTCAAAGAAGGCAGAGAACGCGTTGAAGACGAAGAGCCCTCTGGTCGACCATCCACCTCAACCGACGAAGCTCATGTCCAAAAAATTAAAGATTTGGTGCTTGCAAACAGTCGATTTACAATTAGAGACCTTGCTGAGGATATTGGAATTTCATAAGGATCGATCCATTCCATTTTGGGCCTCAAACGTGTCACATCTCGATTGGTACCGAAAACACTGAATGCGCCAGCTCCCACTGCATTGATTCTTCGTGACCTTTTCGCCAAAAATGAAACCCATATTATTCCACATCCACCGTATTCACACCGTGTGATTTCAGGCTATTCCCTAGACTCAAAAGACCACTCTGGAGGTACCATTTTGAGTCGATGGAAGATAATATACCTAGACGTAGGACTGACAACCCTACCCCGTAAAAAGAAAAAACCTCCTGTCTAGAAATCTACCAGTATATAGACGGCCTTGGCCCACCAGGGAGTTGTTGCGCCACTGAGGATGATGATGATGATATGCGAATTTTCTCAAAACTCACTTGGAACGTGTGTTATATGGCATTTCGAAATCTAATGCCTCTTCCATATCTTCGACACTGAAATGCAGACAAGTTTTTTAGAATGACATCATATGCCATCATAAGCAAATAGTTATGTCAGCTTTATTATTATCTGAAACACTTTTATCGATGTCAACAGACAGAGACATTCTGTTCAAAAATTCTTAAGATAAACTATCTGAACATTTTTCTTGGAACTTTTGAATTAAAAAAAAATAATCCGGTAGCTAAAAATAAAGAGACAACTTTAGAAATTATCAGTTTTATATCAGCCGTGAAACATTTTTAGAAAAGGAACCAATATGATAAGGGATATTCCCAACCGCAAAAATGAAGCATTGCACCAACTACTGAATCCTAAAAAAGAACTTCCGTGTCAAAAGTAGAATAGAAGCAAGATGTTTCACACGTAAACTCGAGTTATGCAGGCCACTGAATTAATTATGGTTGAATAGCAACGGAATAGTCGAAAAGGGAAACAGTAAGAGAAAGTGAAAAATTATGTAAATAGGACATCGAATAAGACTATACTGGATTTTAGACTTAGACTTTTTTAGCTATGACTACTTAAAAACTCATTTTTAAAAGTAAAATCTTTTTAAAATGTAATGGAAAACTATTTTAGTGAAATAGATTTAAGTGAATTAGTATAGTACTCTTATTTATATACATACATTATATACATATAGTACTACTACTACTACTTATTACTATACTTATGTTTTGCTGTTTCTTACCCACTTGGCTGGCTAAGCCCACGAGCCCATATGTACTCATGATTGAAGGGGAAGGAAGCAGCTTCTGTTGTGATGGAGCACCCCGTAGGTAGAAGTCTGACTTTGGCTCCGTGACGCTCTCACAGTCACCGGGACCTACGGCTTAAAGTGGATTCCGAACCCCTACAAACATCCATGGCACCGCCGGGATTCGAACCCAAAACCTGTGGCACCGAGCGCCAGAGCGCTAGACACTCGGCCATTCAGGTCCCAAATGTGTGAATGCCAACGGCACGCGGTGTTCCCAGGTGGTCACCCACCCAAGTACTGACCGCGCCCCATGATGCTTGACTTCGGTGATCTAACGAGAACCGGTATATTCAGCATGGTACGGCCGTTGGCACTATACTTATTACTATACTATATTAATATACTACTATTATTAATATACTACTATTATTAATATACTTATTACTTATTACTATACTTATATACAATAGCACTATTTTAGTGGATTTTGACCACATAACAATTGTTTGAAAGTAAAATATTTCTTAAATACAATGGAAAATTATTTTATTGAAATAGTTTTTATTATGATTTTAAAATGCAAACCAAAATCGTCTTTTAATTTTATTCCAAAATAACAGTTGCTACAAAAGGCATTCAAGTCCCTAATGAGAATAGTTAATTCGGCCGTCTTAACTATTTTTTGGACTTCTATAATAATAAAAAATAATTTTATTCTTAGATGGTCATTATTTTAATAGAGATTTTAACTTATACTCGCAGGTATAATCTGACTGTCTCGGCGGTGTCTTGGATGTTTGTAGTGGTTCTTAATCCATCTTAAACCGTAGGTCTAGGTCTAATATGATTGCAGAGCATAGGACGTAGGGCTGACAACAATACCCCGTAAAATAATCGGAATTTTCTAGTAGGCAGACGGCCTTCTCTCATCATGGGAGTTGTGCGCAAATGATGATGATGATAAGATTTTATTATGATTGTAATGGTTCTGAATTCACTTTAAACCGTAGGTCTCGGTCTAATATGATTGTTCAGCTTTTGGCATAGGGCTGACAACCTACCATCTCCTGTCTTGAAATCTTCCAGTAGGCAGACGGCCTTGGCCCACCATGGGCTGTAGTGCCAGGATGATAATTAATTAATTAGTATTCCGCCATTGAAGAAGAAAATATAGTTCAGCGTTGACTGCTTACAAAAATTGAAATATTTTAATTTTTGGTAAATTTTGTTAAGAAAAAATATCTGACCTGATTTGAAACACTGACATTTTAAGTAACTCGCTTTAAATAATATAAATTGGCTAAATAAAGTAGCACTCTCTAAGAATTCCTAGTAATTTTTTTGCCAGATTTCGAAACATGAGAATTCTCCCTCTTTATAGGTTTGTTAGCACTGCGTCCAGTCATAGCAACATATTTATCCAAGAATTTACAGTAATTTTTTTTAAAACGTTAAACGTTAAACGTTAATAACGTTTTAAAAACGTTAATATGACTCCATCTCGTGTCCAGAAGTTCAAATCATCATCATCATATTTGGCTCAACAGCCCATGGCGGCCTGATGGCCAATTAGCTAGCACTCTAAGGCACTTGTTACTTCAGGTTCAAACCTTGTTAGGCAGGGCCGGATTTTCCTATAGGCTAACTAGGCTTCAGCCTAGGGCCTCAAGATCAAGAGGGGCCTACATTCAAATTGTTAGCAAAATTAAAATTACACTATTCTATAAACAGTACACACTAAAACCCTGAATCAAAAATAAAGAGAATTTCTACACATATGAATAATAAACAAACATAATAAGTAATTTACAAACTTAAAAATGAGAGCTGAAAGGGCCTCATAAATGGAATAGCCTAGGGCCTCTTTCCATCTAAATTCGACCCTGTTGTTATGGGTTCGGAATCCGCGTTAAAATGTACGTTTTAGTCTAATTAACCTAAAGTGTGCACAAAATGACCGTAGAGCGATAAACCAAATCAAATCAACTGTCCATGGTGGATCTTTGGCTACGAATTTTTGGAACGAAATAATAAATTCAAAGAATAAAAACTAAACTCCTATCCGTTATAGATTTTAAGCTAAGCTGGAACAGACACGCAAACATGCATCCATTATTATATTATCAATGTTATACATCTATTATTATACAATTGTTAAATAAGCGAAAAAGATTAGTAGCGTTATTAAAATGTAGCCATATTTTGACTACGAATTTTTGGACCAAAAAAAAATAACAAATTCAAAGAATAAAAATTTAACTTCTATGTGTTAATGTTTCTATTTTATGCTAGTACATACATACAAACATCCATCCATTATTATACATATTGCTACATAAGCAAAAAAAACCCATTTAATTCGAAAATGCATGGATCTTATAACATATCTATGCATGCTTTCTCTAAAAGCAGATGAAAGAAATAAGTTTAAAATACAACTGATGATTCGTGATTGAACTTTAGAGAGCACAATCTGGATCACCATAAAGTACCAGCAATCAACTCTTTGCTCCCATATCTTTCAAACAAAACTCTTTTAAAATCTGTTCCACATTCACAACATCCCATTTTACTTGTGTCATTTGTAAAACAAAAGCCAGAACTCACAGAGACACATTACTCGGTCTAAAACATAATGAACTTTTTAAAGAGACTCCAATATGGATCATTGTCTTCGAAGTCAGCATTTATCTGCAAAAGGAAACGAATAGCCATTACTCACTGGGCGATCAAGAATACAAGGTAAATAGCTTAAATAGCCGTTACTCTAATGAAACGGAACTGCACGATTTTCTTGCTGGCAAAAGTGAAGGCTAGGCTACCTGCCCAAGCTATTATATTACAGACATCCCATCCCGAGACACTGTTTATCTCTTCTCTATAGGTATGTTTAACCTTAACATTCGTATTTTGAGTAATCGCTTAGTGTAAGTGGGCTGCATCCTACTTCCGTGTGTTCAGAAACGAAGTGGTCGGGTTTATATCGCTAAGTGAAGGTAGGGTTAAATTCACCTACGTTTACCTACCTTTCGCTATCGCAAAATGACTCTGTGTTAATTGGTGTACAAAACTGGAAAATCATCAAGCTAATGGATAGAAGTCTCAGTTACCTTTTAATTACTATCAATCTTAATTTAGGAAGATATATTGCGAAGGTGTCTGTATAGGCTGATATGTAGTATCTTTTTAATGGTTATCATAAAATTTCATGCATGTCTGTAATCTCTTTAGGGATTTAATTTTTTTTAAGGCGAAGAAGAAAATTAATATTTAATTTCCTTTTTTTTTTTCATTTTATAAAGACAGAAAAAAATTAGGAAAACAATAACAATCAAAGTTCTTTCTTATATAAAAATTACGAATGAGGCATACAGGCATTATTACATTTTTAAGAAATAATTTTTGTCGTGATAATTTGTATATGAGAGAGAATTTGTTTGTGATATCCGTGAAAATAGCCATTTTGTCAATCCCACGTTAAAATATTTTACAATAAAACACTTCAAACGAAAGTCAAATTCTCCAGAAAATTCCTTAAGATTAACGTTATTCATGAATCACTTCAAAAGTTAAGGGACCCACAGTACCATTTTCCTCCAAAATCTTCAATTGAATTTTATTTGCTTGGCCCTCATTTTCGGATAACGTCACGGACCCCTAACCTGGACAACATCATGTTCATACATGATAACAACAATGAAAAGAATGTTTTTTATAAAGAATTACAATTGGCCCACATAGGATTCTTTACATTTTAAAGAAATTTCATTATTTTCTCAACAGTTTTTGTCGTGCTAATTTGTATACGAGAGAGAATTTCTTTGTGATATCCGTGAATATAGCCATTTATTCATTACTTACTGGGAGATCAAGAATCCATGGTCCCCTAACCTGGACAACATCATGTTCATACATGATAACAACAATGAAAAGAATGTTTTTTATAAAGAATTACAATTGGCCCACATAGGATTCTTTACATTTTAAAGAAATTTCGTTATTTTCTCAACAGTTTTTATCGTGCTAATTTGTATATGAGAGAGAATTTCTTTGTGATATCCGTGAAAATAGCCATTTATTCCTTACTTACTGGGAGATCAAGAATCCATGGTCCCCTAACCTGGACAACATCATGTTCATACAACAATGAAAAGAATGTTTTTTATAAAGAATTACAATTGGCCCACATAGGATTCTTTACATTTTAAAGAAATTTCGTTATTTTCTCAACAGTTTTTGTCGTGCTAATTTGTATATGAGAGAGAATTTCTTTGTGATATCCGTGAAAATAGCCATTTATTCATTACTTACTGGGAGATCAAGAATCCATGGTAATTGCTTAAATAGCCGTTACTCTAATGAAACGGAACTGCACGATTTTCTTGCTGGCAAAAGTGAAGGCTGGCTTACCTGCCCCAGCTATTATGTTACAAACATCCCATCCCAAGACACTGTTTATCTCTTCTGTATAGGTATGTTTAACCTTAACATTCGTATTTTGAATAATCGCTTAGTGTAAGTGGGCTGCATCCTACTTTCGTGTGCTCTGTTCAGAAACGAAGTCGTCGGGTTTATATCGCTAAATAAAGGTAGAGGTTTTCGCTATCACAAAATGACTCTGTGTTAATTGGTGTAGAAGCTGGAAAATCATCATGCTAATGGATGGAGGTTTTCAGTTACCTTTTAATTACTATCAATCTTAATCTAGAAAGATATATTACAATGGTATCTGCATAGGCTGATACGTAGTATCTTTTTAGGGTTGTTATAAGAATTCATTCATCTCTGTAATCTCTTTAGCGAATTAGAGGGAAGACGAAAATAAATATTTAATTTTCTTTTTATTCATTTTTTAACGAAAAAAATTTAAATTATTTAAAATTTTAGCAAGAAAGAAAAAAAAATTTAGAAAAACAATAAGATTCCAAAGTTTTTTCTTATATATAAGAATTACAAATAGGCCACAACTCAACTGTATGATCTGATATATATTGTGTTTGCTTAAGTGAATGTCATGAAATATTTTACTTTGTTCTGTTTTATTATGGAAAAATATACGAAAATTTTAAAATTTGAG
Source organism: Caerostris darwini (assembly GCA_021605075.1). NCBI lineage: Eukaryota > Metazoa > Arthropoda > Arachnida > Araneae > Araneidae > Caerostris > Caerostris darwini. The sequence continues at coordinate 277,581 of BPLQ01005772.1, read as the reverse complement.
AATCACGGAAATTTTAAGAGATAAATGCTCATTCTGATATGTACAACTTTTTTCCATTTTCCTTACGATACTAAAATACTTAAGATACTGAGATACCATTTTTCTTGAGAAGATAAAAAAATAAAGGATATAGACTTTTTAAGACATCTTTAGAGTACTGTAATGGGTAAATTAAAATACTAGTTGTATTTAAGTTGCATTGTATATCCTGGGTACATTAAATAATAATAAAATAGATTATAAAATACTGTGTAGTTTAAATTTTACCATTGAAAATTTCTTCTTCTTCATTGGCGCAACAGCCTCATGGTGGACCATAGTCATCTACCTACTGGCAGATTTTGAAATGTTTTTTTTTAGATGTTTTCTTTTTACATGGTAAGGTTGTTAGTTTTACGTCCAACCTTTGTAATTACATTAGACCGGGACCTACAATTTAAAGTGGATTCCGAACCACTACAAGCATCCGACTGGAACCCGAAACCTGTGATACCGAGTGCCAGATTTAAAAATTAGCAATATGAATATCGATAAATATATTGAAGTAAGGTATTTTAGGGTACGAAACAATCTATTATTTATGTTGATAATGCCATATAGAATTTATGGTAATATAATTCAATATATTCATGTTAAAATGCTAGTTTTAATTCGAAACCAGTGATTTTTTTTTACCCAATTTCAAGATACCTGCATCAAATCTACGGATCATAGAGAAGGTCTGTGGTCCTTCAGTTGAGAAGTCCTCTTGTAAGCAGTTAAACATTGGTTTGTTATAAAAGATCGAAACATTGATTTTTACTTTAAAATTTTTTTTATAACTATATATAAGTTTTTATTTAATTATGTTGTTGTTATTACTTATCCCACTTGGTAGACAGTAACATCTAGACCAAGTCCTAGAACCCGTGTGATCTCATGGAAGAAGGGGAAAGGTGGCAGCTTCTGTTGGGATGCACCACGTCTGACTTGGTTCCGTGAAGCTGGTATTTTACAGGGTAGGGTTGTCAGCCCTACTTCCAACAGTCATATTAGATAGGGATCTACGATTTAAAGTTGATTCTGAATCATTACAAACATCCAAAGCACCGCCAGGACTCGAGCCGAAACCTATAGCAGCGAGAGCCAGAGCTCCGGCCACTCTAACATCAGACCCTTTTATATAATTATAAAACAATAGACAAAAAATTTTTTTATCATGTATAAATATAATAAATAGTAAATTACAAGAACTATAATGGACGAGGAAAATCTCTGTATTAATATATTCTAATTTATGTATATGACACTGCACTTATGATACAGGCACTGACGTTGTATCCATTCAAAACGACATTAAGCTTCATATATAAGATTTACAAACTTCCTCTATCTTAACTTACTTATTTGAATATCACAATGTATTTTAAAACATTCCATTTAACAGCAGAAGAAACAAGAAAATCATCACTTCAAAGTCTAAGAGCTTGTTGCACTGTGAAATTATTTCATATGCAAATTTCTCTAAAGAACAAAAACAAATAACCGAGTGCTATATGATAGAGAATTCACGTCATCAAGCTTCAGTTGTGATGGTTTGGTTTGTCGTTCTACGGTCCTTTTGTGCATACTTTAGGCTAATTAGATTGGAGCCTACAATTTAACGTGGATTTCGAAGGACTCACAAACATGCATGCCACCACCAGGTCTGTTGTGATGGAGCATCTGTAGGTGGAAGTCTGACTTAGCTCTGTGACGTTGATTTTTTAAGGGGTAAGGTTGTCAAACCTACGCCATAGAGTCATATTAGACCGGAACCTACGATTTAAAGTGGATTTTGAACCACTACAAACATCCAAAGCACCGCCAGGACTCAAGCCGAAACCTATAGCAGCGAGAGCCAGAGCTCTGGCCACTCTAACATCAGACCCTCTTATATAATTATAAAACAATAGATTAAAATTTTTGTGTTGCATAAATATAATAAATATTAAATTGCCGAAACTATACTAGATACGGAAAAAATGAGAAATCTCTGTATTAATATATTCTAATCTAGGTGCGCAGAAGATCTACCTCCCCGTGGTGCACCCGGTAACACTTTTCGGTGGCTAAAAGATCTGCAACTTGGCATTATGTTAGATTAATGAACTCTGTTTCAGCATGTTTTGTTGTATTCTCTGTTCTTTTTTATTTTTCGTTGTTCTTTTTCTTTGCTGTAACTGTTCATAATCTGCCATTGGAAATAAAAAAATATGTATATTCTAATCTATGAATAAGATTAAGAACAGACACAGGTGTTGTATCCATTCAAAATGACATTAAGTTTCCATATGTAAGATTTACAAACTTCCTCTATCTTAACTTACTTACTGATATATCACATTGTATTTTTTAAAATATTCCATTTAACAGTAGAAGAAACAAGAAAATCATCATCACTTCAAAAGTCCAGAGCTTGCACTGTGAAATTATTTCATATGCAAATTTCTCGGAAGAACAAAAACAAGTAACCGAGTGCTATATGATGGAGAATTCAGGTCATCAACTTTCAATTTCGGCCGAACAAGTTTAGTTGAACAAATTGCTGAGCGTCGAAGGTTTCAGAGCAGGTTTCCTTTCAACAACGCTCTTAATTTTATCAAGTGAGATTTATTTAATTTGTTGCTTGCAGTTGGGTATAACAGAAAGAAAAATTAATTTCATACTTTTAATTTGATGGGAGTGGCAACACACGATAAAAATCGTTTGCACTTTTGCGATGATCTATGTAGAATACTTATTGTTCTCTTTATTTAACTAAGAGTTGTATACATTTTTGTTCTACTTTTTTCATTATTATTCTTTTTATTTTCATTGATAAGTTAAATTCTTTTATGATGTCAATCTATCACTGACAGTGTTTAACTTTGCGATTAAAAATAAATATTTTTTTATTTAATTATATATGTATGTAAATAGAAATGAACCAATAAAAACAGTTAAATAATTTAAAAAGCAAAATGTGTAATAGCCATTTGGTTAAACGTTAGTTAAACATTTTTTGTCGTTAATTGGTAATAGACATAATAAAATTGGTTAATAGACTAATAGACAAAATAAATTGGTCAAGTTGGTAATAGACAAAAATAAATGGTTTATTTTTGATAATTTTTTATTATTTAGTTTTTTATATTATTTTATATATTAGATATCTTCAAAACTACTTAATAAATTATATATCTTTATACAGTTTAAAATTTTTGCATCTTTTTTTTTTATTAATCATATTTTTATTTTTCTAGATATTCATTCGTGTAATAATATTAATTTATGAAGTAATTTTTTAAAGCTATAAAATAATAATTAAAAGCAATAGGCTTATGACTAAAACGTATTTTTAAATGATGCATTTTGAAATTGTTAGACGAAAGTTTTATTTAATTTTAAATTGAAATTATTTTTCATTTTACATATTTATAAAAACATAACTTCTCAATTTTAAGTTTCTTTGTTTGTCTCTCTATGGTTATTTTGTGCACACTTTAGGTTATTTAGACTGGGACCTACAGTTTAACGTAGATTCTAAATCACTCACAAATATCCATTACACCTCCAGGATTAATTCTAAGTTAATACAAGTAAAAAACAATAATATATTGCAACACACAATAATAGCACTTTTAAGGCTAATTTGTAATTAAATTGGATATTAAAAATAAAATTATTAATGATGACGAAAAAAAAAAAAAAAAAAAACTCAAAAAAAGTTGTCACGCCACTCTTGAAAAATATTTTTATGTCAAACTTTGTAATGGGTATGAAAAAAGATGAATTTATTTTTGAAAAATTATTTGCTGGATCAAATTTTTTCCTAATAAGCATCCATTACTATCCAGTGAGGGATGATCTACTTTTTAATTTATGGTGTATATATATATATATATAGAGAGAGAGAGAGATAGATTGTAACCGTGTTTCCTCCTACGCACTACTGTGTGGCGTTCAGGAGAAATGGTCCGTAGGCTTCGAGGCTTTCACCGCAGAGGAAGTACAGCACAACTCCTCTTCTGTTGAGAAACGTTTAGTTTATAATCTCTCATCCCGAGAGGAAATATATTCTGCGTAACCCTGAGTAATAGTTGGCCTACAGACTCTTAACTGGAGGGGAAGTATATTTCGCGAATCTAGAGCGCACCTGCGTACCTTAATATTCGGCATAGAAGTGGAATTCCTTCCACGAATGTATAAATAAATATCTTTTATTGTGTTAAATATTGAGTCTCTAATTGTATTTGTGAGGTGTTTTTGGAGTGTGTCAATAAAGCTGTGAATTCTTATACCTGTGTCTCAAGTCTCAACCCAGCCACACCCAGTTACAATTCAGAGTTGTTTCAACCCGCAACACTACAATCTACGCCCAACGTGGGGCCCGCTCGAACAGACAACACTACATATATACATATAGTAGATAATTTTTTTTTCAAATTTTGTCTTATTCTGTATTATTCGTGTAATAATACTAATTTATATGCTTAAAATTCTTGGTGCATAAATACTACTTTATGTTTAAATATAAAAATAATAATAAAAAAAGTATTTAAAAATGCATTATGCTTTAAAATGTAATAGTGAATTCTTTTTCACGGCGTACGTTTCGTTGTGCGTAAATTTCTGTGTCCGTCTGCCATCTATCTGCTGTTCATAAACAAACAAATCGCAGAAGGCACATCTGCTGGCTTATTTATCAATTTCGACCGATAAGATGGAGTGTGAACGGCTCTGATTTCGCACGTTAAACTCTAAAAATATGCTGCACTTCACACTTCTCACACAGATAAGTGCATCCCACCCACTTTGACTCATGTCTAATCTGCTCCAATACGAGTGCTCTAATCTAATCTCACCAGAGAAAGGAATGCATTGCAATGGATAATCAAGGATCTGGCCTGTTTATTTTTCATTCACTTTTACCCTGATGGTTTGCTTTCTTTTTTATATATGTATGTGTTTAAAAAGTAACGTTCTCTAAGGGCCTGTTGAAATCGGTACCTTGAATGTAAATTTTTAATAATCAGATCCTATTGGTGTTGATTTGTTAGGGTAAATGTGGTTGAGTGAATTGGAAAAAAAAATAATGTAATGAAAAAAGATCGTAATAATTTTGTAGTTGAGAAAATTTTATTTAAGTCGTCACTGTATTGGCATTTTGAAAACGTTCTAGATACTTATTACTATGATAATCTTAAAGTTAATATCTAAAACTGTCACACTTTTAGTAATTACATTTCAATCATTTTTATTTTGGAAATGTTCTAGTTACTTAACATTTCTGATTCTTCTTCAATGGCATTACAGCCTCATGATGGACCAAGGCCGTCTGCCTTATGGCAGATTTCGAGGCAGGAAACAGGTTCTTTTTATGGGGTACGGTTGCCAGCCCAACTCTTTACAGTCATATTAGACAGAGACGTACGATTTAAAGTGAAATTCGAACCGCTACAAACATCCATGGCACCATCCGGATTCCAACCGGAAATCTGTGGCACAGAGCGATATACATATAATAGCATATAAAATTGCAGTACTCTTTTTAATAAAATTTAATTCACCAATGGTATTTTGAAAATGTTCTAGTTACTTGATATTTATATTGTTGATGTAATCTCAGCATTTAAAATTGGGGTATTCTTTGTTATACCCAATGGTATTTTGAAAATATTCTAGTTACTTAGTATTTCTGATATTCTAAGCATCTAAAATTGCAAAACTCTTTAAATAAAATTTAAGTCATCAATGATATCTTACATATGTTTTAGCTACATAATATTTTTATTCTAAATGTAATCTTAACATTTAAAGTTGTGGTATTATTTGCTATCCTCATTAAAAAATTTGGAAATGATCTAGTTACGCTATTTTGGAAATGTTCTAGTTATGTTCTATTTGTGGTATTCTTTATTATCCTCATTGGTATTTTAAAAATTTTCAGTTATTTAATATTTATTTATATTCGTGATATTGCCTTTATTTAAAATTGTAGTACTCAAGATATTTAAATTTAAATTATCACTTCATTGCTGTTTTGAAAAAAGGTCTTGATACGATGTTTACTGATATTCTTGGTGTGTTTTTAAAATTGTAGTAATAATAGTAAAATTTAAAATCGCGATCAATATTTTTGAAAATTTTCTGATCACTTAAAATTAGTTTAATTGTTCTGTGTTCTCAGATTCCTTGAGCAATCTTGCGGGCTTTATTTTAAATTTTTTTCATATTTTAAAAAACTACTTATCCAAATTATTCGGATAAAATTATTTATCAAAATTCGTTGATGGATATTTATGAATTAATTATGGTCAGAGTAGAACAATGGATTCATATTTTAAGAAAATAATATAAATTAATAAGCACAATATGTTGCTATTATTATTATGTTCCATACAGTTGACATAATTATCCTACCAAAAGCTCTTTTTTGTGGGTAATTTCTGACAGAAATTATAATACCTTACTCAGAATTTTCATTTTCGTATAAAACATTTATATTGTAAAATACTTGATAATTTTTTTCATTAATTTGGTTTCAATATTAGGCAATATACTGGAAAAAGAAGCCAAATATTCAAAACACTTGTTTAAGAAGAAACTTTCGTGTTAAAACTTCGTGTTTACTTTCTTGTCATTTTTTCAATTCCTACTATTAGCTCACACTCTCCCTATATATATCTTGTTCAAATTTTCAATCGTTCATAAAATACTTTTTAGTCATCCAATCAAGTTCAAATACATTTTTTTTTTTTTGAACTTGTAGTGGGTGACACTGGGTGTTAATACAATTTTTTCAAATATCAACTCATTAATTAAATTTAATTAATTAATTTTAGTTTTTTTATCTTACGTAAGATAAAAAAAAATCAACTTATGTAAGATATTTAGCAGGAAAAAATAAATATAAAGTTAGGAATAAATACTGTCAGTAGCGAAGCGTGTAGATCGCTGGAAATTTTTTTTCTTTTTCAGATTCTTTTTTCATTCTGGGTTTTAGGCTGAGTCAAGGAGGAAACAAAAGGAAAATGAAACCTGTGTATAAATGAGTGAGAGAGATGGAAAGGGCGTATGTGAGAGAATTTTTTCTAACTTAAAAAAATGAATGGAAATTATTTATAAAGGACTTTCTGCAATAGAGTGAAAAAAGAGTAGGAATTGACTTAATTTTTTTTTATATTTACTTGTTCTTAGTACAATCATAATTACCTCAAATGGAAAGTGGAATCCAATTCAATCATAAAAAGTTTTGCGGCTTTCTATAAAAGAAATTAGTCTTCCCTTATCGCCAATCTTTGTTGCTTCCACTAATCTGACATTGAAACTCGGATTCCAAAAGACGCTGTCAAGAAACTATCGCCAAAGTGGCGATATCTTTAATTTTTCCATTATTGTTCTTTTGTTATTTCACCATTTTGTGCGTAATTACCCCAACTTCCTTGGAGTAATTCTATTTGTTTATTTGTTTGGCAGTCCTCAACAAGGCTTATCCAAGCGAAGAACTACTTCCACGCATTATACAGGATTTGAAGTATTTCCGGAAATGCCTTATCAGAGAGTTAATGACTCCTGAAACAATGATCTTTTGGCGCGGAGAAATGGCATTAAAGACCATTTGGCGGCGTATCAAAATTCATTGCTAGATATTGATGGATTAATCATGACTGGTCAGAGTAGAACGATGGATATCTATTTGAAAAAATTTATGTGCTAGATTTCAAGGAAGATCGATTACATCGCAGTGCAGATAGATATCGTTGTTTTTTGTTGTGTGTATGTTATCTTCATCGATATGAATTTATTATGATTGCTATCGAAGCGATGGTGGGATCATTTCTTTGTAGGTTCACATGCATTGTGAAATCGCATTTATGCTTTTTCACATGCTTTATGAAATTGTTTAAGATGGTACCAGGAGGTTTTGGGGTTATATTTTAAATCCTTTATTTTTTAAATTACTTATTTATAAATAATGATTTTTCGTGACTATTTTATTACTTTGAATTCAATAATAAAATTTTCCTGAAGTAGTTCAACTTCTGGGGCCTGATGGGCGAGTTACTAGCGCTGTGGTGCTCGGTGCCACAGGTTTTGGGTTTGCGTCCCGGTTGTGTCTTGGAATTTTTGCAGTGGTTCGGAATCTACTTTTAAACCGTCCCGGTCTAATATGACTGTAAAAAGTTGGGGTGACAACCCTGCCCCGTAAAATGAAAGCATCTCTCGTCTCGAATTCTGCCAGTAGATGGCGTTAGCCCATCATGGGCCTGTTGCACCAATGATAATGATGATGATGAGTTTAACTTCTAGACAAGCCTACCGATGATGACGACGAATTCAACTTCTAGACGAACATCCCAATAATGATGATGAGTTCAGTTAATAAATGCTTTTGGTTTTGTTTTTTGGTGCGGTTGTGTGTATTGTCAGATGTTAATTGCGTTAAATAAAATAATAGATAAGGCAAATTGGAGTCATATTTGAAACTACTGTACAGAAACACGTACCTCAGCAATTCATCACACCTAATGGAAATACACGGCTCTCTTCAGTAATCCTCTCAAACTTCTTTTATAGATCGAAAATAAGCTTTAAATAAAGAAACTTCATTTATTATTTGAACAAAACTTTAAAATGAAGAAGCTACTTGTATTAATCGAACAAAATATTTAAATAAAGAAACTTCTTTTATTAATTCAAATAAAATATTCCAATGAAGATATTTTTTTTAGATTGAATAAAACTTTCAAATTAAGTAGCTCCTTTTTTATATTACAAGCGAATAAGGTTTTCTTTTTCAAGTCTAATTTAAATCAGCATTTTAAAACCAATTCTAAAAGTAATACATTTCATTCTTTTCACACATAATTATAGACCAAGTCTTTATGCAATATTTTTATTACAGTACGTGAAATTGTGACTTACCACTTTCCAAAACTTTCAAATAAATAAGCTTCTTTAATCTGGGAGCAGATGAATAAATTTTTTAATTAAACTTTTTAAACTTTTAAATTTCAAAAGCATTTTAAAATGAATTCTGAAAGTATCACTTTATTTCATTTCATTCTTTAGAAGCATACTTATCGACCATGACTTTATGCAATCTCTTTATTATAGTACATGACGATGTGAAGTACCAGAGATAAAACTTCAAATGATAAATATTGAACAAAAGTTTCAAACAAACAAGCTTCTTTAATCTGCCAGCAAATGAATGCATTTTTTAATTAACTTTTTCTTCCATTCCTAAATATCATCGGCATTTTAAAATCAAGTCTAGAAATACCACATCAGTACAGTTCTTTATTTCGAAGCAGCACAGTGATCGATCATGTTATTATGTTGCTTCTTTTATTACAGTTCCTGATGGTGAAGTGGCGTACCAGAGCTGGCTGCCATCACTGGAGCGATCCATCAAGCCAGCATCTCCTCACGTCTCGCGAGAACATTGTCCTCCATTATCTGATGGCTGTTGGGCTGTCCCTCCCCGAAAAGTTCCTTCGCCAACAAGAACATTCCTTTGGCGGGAAAAAGGCTGACGACAGGTGGACGTGCCATTACATTGAAATGGAAAGTTTTTGGCATTTTAGCAAAAGTGATTCCTGCATTCCAGTGTTTATTAATTCTCATTGTGATATTTTCTTTAATTTTTTGGGGAAAACTAAAATGGAAACGATACAGATGTTACAGTTAATCTGATGCTAAATGATGGAATAACTGATTCTTTTGTATTAGGGGGAATGCATACTTAAATTTTGATTGGCTTTGGTTTGTCGCTCTATGGTCATATTTTTGCACATTTTAGGCTAATTAGACCGCGACTAAAGTTTACAGTAGATCCCTAACATCTAACAAACATTTATGCCACCTCCAGAATTCGAACCTGAAGATTGTGATACTAAAGACCAGTGCGCTAGCTAATTGGCCATCAGGCAGGAATTAAATTTTGACGTACTTTAGAATATATATATATATACATCCAGCAAAAGTAAAAAATTTTAAATATATATATATTCTTTTATGTATATGCAAGTTTTTATATTTTAGTAACGTTTTTTATTTTTGCTGGGATTGACTTAAAAGCTAATGAAAATATCTTTTACACTTTGTTAGACAAACTTATTGTTCTGGTAAAACCTTTGTCTTTTTTATAATGTTTTAATATGTTCTTATTTGTCTTTTTTATCACGTTAATAAGATCTTTAAATCCATATCCGTATATTTAAATGTCATACAAAAATACTTGTATATTTTGTGATTTATATATACCATATATAGGCCTTGATGACCGAGTGTCTAGCGTTCTGGTGCTAGTTGACACAGGTTTCGGGCTCGAGTATCGACAGTGCCATGGATGCTTATAGTGATTCAGAATTCACTTTAAACTGTAGGTCCCGGTCTAATATATTGGATGTAGGGCTGACAACTCTAACCAGCCAAAAGAAAACATCCCCTGTCCTGAAATCTGCCAATCGGCAGATGGCTTTGGCTTACCAGAGGGCTGTGAAACCATTAAAAAAGAAGAATACACCATATATAAAAAGACAATTATGGGTTTAAAAGCCTTACTTAAATAAATTGTAATTATCATATGAATTGTTAGGACAGCCATGTTAAAAAATACATTTTTGATACATTGCACAATGTTGATAGCTAGAATGCACACTTCGTACCACAAAAGATAAACACTGTTCTCACTGGTCTTTGATGGTCACTGATCTTTGATACCGCAAAAGTTGAACACTTAGAACTGTTGTAGTTAAGAAAGAAAGCTTTGAAATCTTCTCTTATAAATATTACAAACCATATCTGTCCTGGCCTGTTCTTTTTTTTTTTTTTTTTTTACCTTTTTTAAGATTTTCTAATCGCACATACTGAATAACAGTGTTTTGCATCAATGTTAACATTAGGGATTGAGACATTACACGTTTAGTAATTCAGTAGACAAAGACGACAGATGAATATCAGCATGATCTCTTACGGAAGGAAAATTTTTAAAGGTGTGTGGGTGCGTTATATTCACTTTATTTTTACAAGTAAAATTCCTCCATAAGCACAGCCCAGTAGAGTATGTTGAAAGGTATATTTTGAGGGAACCTAATTAAACGAAATTGATAATCGTGCTGGTAAACACTTTCTATCGGCTTATATATATATATATATATATATATTGTTTTTTTGCGATGATCTAATAACCAAATCGCAGCTGATGCTCTTATTAATTTCAATTCGCCATTATATCAACTAAGGTATGTGAAACATATTTAAATTTCAGTTTGTGCAGAATTTTTTTTACAAATCTTGCAGATTATCTGAAAACATTAAACAAAATTTTTGTGAAGCATGATCTTTCCATATATTTTTATCTTTTACCTAGAAAATGAAGCAACGTAATTTTAGAGTATGAGTTTGATGGAACCTTTGACTGGAAAACCCTTCAACTGGAATCAAGGAGGAGGGGAATATAATTCGATGCTATCCCTGGGGTTGTTCATTACAAATTAAAATGGCAAAAAAGTGGGAATAGTTTTGTAGTTGCAGACTTTAAACAGTAGGTTAATGTCTAATATGACTGTAGCACGTGAGTTGAAAACCCTCCTATAAAAAGAAAACAACTCCTGTCTCTAAATCTGTCAGTAGACAGACGGGCTTGACCTACCAGGGGGATATTGTGCCATTGAAGAAGATATGTCTGATCATTTTTAGTTCATCATTGTGACTCGGAATCCTCTTTAAACAGTAGGTTCCAGTCTAATATAACTGCAGGGCTGTGGATAACAACCCTACCCCATAAAACGAAAAACATCTCCTGTCTCGAAAACTGCCAGTAGATTGCCAGTCTGGTATACATCATAATCTGCCTGTACGAAGTAGCAGACGGCCGTGGCCTACCATGTGACTGTTGAGCCAATGAAGAAGATTCTTTCTATTATGCAATCCCTGGAGAAAACTGAAACATTTCTGTCATTATAAAGGCAAATGGCCACAGTTCAAATTGCCTGGCATACCAGAGTGACAATAGTTTGACTGTTTTACCATGGTTACCAAAGATATATATGTTATGGTAAAGGTTCCTTTTTATGACCAAACGTAACGTTTTATATTCCATGGATCTTTTTTTCAAGACCAGCACTAAACTATTACGTACTTTATCAAAAAAATTTAAATATGAGTCATCGAACTTTAAAAAATAAAATTTTCACTGTGAGTAGAGCTAACTCAAGTTAGAGAACTTACTGTTAAGCCTTCAGATCACTGAGATAATTCTACCTTACAATAAATGACAACAATCATCCTAATTGTTTTCAACAAAGGCTTTAACTGTAACTACTTCGCCTTTCACTGACAGATGTATATTATATGATAAAATATATATAGGTTGATGAAGTATTCCTACCTTATCCTTGCGAACACTGTTACCATTTCAGAGCCCAATATCACGTCCGACGATCACAAAATCACTGCAGCCTTCATAAATGATTTAACAAGATCATTACGCCAGAGGAATCAAATCACCATAACTCACTTGAGTTTCGTCAAAAAAACAGACCGAAACCGGATTGGCGCTCTCCAAAAACGGTAACCCTTCGAGAAGGATCTGTTGAACCTGACCCATCACCGACGACGCTGATGCTGCTGCACCCCGCCCCTCGCATCAGTGCACCCAGGGATCACCATCAGATAGTTCCTCGCGAGACACGACTCTTGCCGCTCTGTTTTTCGTTTAATCGGTTCGCATTTGTTGCTGTTATTTTGCATGCAATTTCGGCTTGCGAAAACAAACTCATTTGAGGGATCTTTCTTTGGCTTCCTGGGTGAGTTTGTTTACGGGTAGCGTTTATGGTAAAGGGTATCAAGGGGCCATGCCAGTTTGGGTCTGTTGGCTTAATCTTCTGACACGATAGATCGTGGCTTTGTTTGTTTTAAGCGATTTTGAAAGCTCCGCGATCTTTTAGTGTTATATTTATCCTATAAGTTTACAACTTTTGATAAGTTTCCCTAATAAATTGTGATATTTTCTTTATTTCATTTCAGAATGATCTTATACAATAATCTTGCATTCTTTTTCTTTAAATAATTGGCGTTAGAGTGAAACTCCAATTATTATAAAGGTGTCTCGAAATAAGCTAGTTGTAGATTTCAATATTAAAAGGAATTTGCATAAGTGTTGGAAAAATAAAGGAATTTTTTTTTGTTCTAATGCAGCTTACAAACACTTAGACAATTGTCTTGGATGTCTTAAGGCAAGCAATGCACCGAAGTTACTCACTTAGCACTACCGCTGCTAAGTGAGTAACGTCTGTGTGTAGCGTAGCGTGCGTGTAGCTTGAAGATAAACTACGGACACGGAGTAACAATGCCCCCACAATGCTCTACGATCCTGTTAGACCGGGACCTACGGTTTAAAGGGAATTCCGAACCACTACAAACATTCATGGCACCGCCGGGACTCGACTCCGAAACCTGTGATACCGAGCGCCAAAGCGCTAGCCACTCGGCCATTCAGGCCCCAAAATAAAGGAAAGTTTTTTCTGTTTTTAAATGACTGGCTTTTCATTATACATAGTCAGTATGATGAAAGGTATCTAGCAGATTCATCCTGCTATATTACACCCACATTCTGCCATCCCGATTTGGAAAAAGCACTCACAAGGATATCTCAAGGACAACTCTTCCCTCTCAATCCCAATAGAAGGACTTTCCGGCCATAAGTTTATAGTGCTAACCCTCAAGATAAGCAGGACATTTATGTTGGGCATTACTTGTGTAGTTTCGCTCTAAATTCTTTTAGTTTGATAGGCCAGCATAGATTACACCAGTCCATGCCCGACATGTGGCTCGTGGTAACGTGTGATTATGTTGAAGGGGTTAATATACAGGTATACCAGAGCATCTGTAAACAGGATTTATACTACTTAGAGAAGCACAGAGTAAAAAGCGTCTGCATACAGGATTTTCATAACTCAATCAATCTCTTCTGGATGATTGCATAAATTTCTCCGGAAAGTCTGTTATTTATATGAAACTAATATATATATATACAAAATAAGAAAATATTAAGGACCACCATTAAGCCTTAGATAATTAATGCTTCAAATTGAAAACAACGAGCCTCATTATAACAAAACTAATCTTTAGGCTTTAAAATATTATGTGGTTCTAATAGCTGGTCTTTATTTTCATCAAAAGTTACATAAATATTTCTGAAAAAGAATACAATAGAATTTCACAATATAGTTATTTTACAGAACAAATCTAAAAGCCAATCTAGAGCAGTATGCGTTCATATATTTCATCATGTGAAAAACGTAAAACAGGTCAATATAGATAAGTCACATTGAAATATTTTTGAGATAGAATACAATAGAATTTCACAATACAGTTATATTATAATACAAAACTAGAAGGGAAAAACGACATCTAGTATATAGTTTTAAATGTCAATGCATTCCATAATGCACCCTTGTAAATATAATTTCGGTTCTTCCAATACAATTTTTGTTTTATGTGCGTTGTTAAAAGTTCAGGAATAAAGACTTTTCCTTTAAAATTTTCTGACATTGTTCTAAATCTTCTTTCAAACTTGAAAAATACCCAAAAATACTTCTTGAAACACATTCATTGCTATTTCCTTTATTAAATCAATGTTTTTTCTTTCTAATGCAGCTGGCAAACACAGACAGTTTGGTCTTGGATGCCTTAAGGCAAGTGCTGCACAGACGTACTCACTTTGCATTATTCAGGGGGCGCGTGTAACTTGAAGATAAGCCACGGACGCGGAGTAACAATGCCCCCGCAACGCTCTACGATCCTATTAGGACCGGTACCTACGGTTTAAAGTGGATTCCGAACCACTAAAAACAACCATGACACCGCCGGGACTCGAACCCGAAACCTGTGGTACCGAGCGCCACAGCGCTAGACACTCGGCCATTCAGGCCCCCTATTAAATCAATGTAAAATAAATTAAATTTCCTATCACAATTCGTTTATGTCATCATTATAGTTGAATACAATATTTCTCTATGTTAACTTATGGGGCCTGATGGCCAAGTGACTAGCATTCAGTGCCACAGATTTCGGGTTCGAGTCCCAGGAATGCCATGGATTTTTGTAGTGGTTCGAAATTCACATTAAACCGTATTTAAGGTCGAATATTACTGCATAGCGATGGGTATAGGTCTTACCCAGTAACAGTAAAGTATCTCATGTTTGATAATCAGCCAGTAAGCAGACGGCCTTGTTCCACCATGGAGCTGTTGCACCATTGAAGAAGAAGATTTATACCATCACTTTGTACAATTTATCATAGATGCTGGTAATACAACTTTATTTTGTGAAATTGTTCATGTTATGTTTTTAAAAAAATATTAACTGCTTGTCTCTATCACAAAGTTTGTCCTGCTTTTTGTACATCGCTAAGAATTCTAAGAATTTTATGCATGGAAATATCGTAAATTTGCAGAAATTATTTCAATGCTTTTACTTGAATTTGGTGCAGTGCAAAGAAGATCTACAGCCTCGTGGTATCCCTCGTACCCTCGTATGATCCTCTCGTGATCATACTGTAAAAGGATCTACAAACACAGCTTTCAGTTTGAGTCTCAGTATGGATTTCTTAGAGTTATGCAGAGGAACGCAGGTGATTTGTCGCATTATCATCGGTGGCATTGCTACGGCCTTTCTGTGGTCACGATTGTCTCCATAAGTCCTGATTCTCACTGTCTCCTGCGTGATAACCAGGAAGAAATGGATATGTCTCACCTTGTTCACCATATGTCATCATGTTCTGCACTGTCTCCTGTTTCTTTATGGAAACATTATTGGATTGCCAGACTTAAGTGTATGGATTAACTGATGTCATTTGTTTCTATCTTGTTCGTTGCGTGTATATATATACACTGAAGTGACAAAAGTCATGGGATACCTCTTAATATCGTGTCGGCCCTCCATTCGCCCGGCGAAGTGCAGCAACTCGACGTGGCATGGACTCAACAAGTCGTTGGAAGTCTTCTGCAGGAATATTGAGCCATGCTGTCTCGATAGACGTCCATAATTGTGAAAGCGTTGATGGTGCAGGATTTTGGGCACGAACAGACCTCTCGATGATGTCCCATAAATGCTCGATGGGATTCATGTCGGGCGATCTAGGTGGCCAGATCATTCGTTGTAATTGTCCAGAATGTTCTTCAAACCAATCGCGAACAGTTGTGGCCCGGTGACATGGCGCATTGTCATCCATAAAAATCCCATCATTGTTTGGGTACATGAAGTCCATGAATGGCTGCAAGTGATCTCCAAGTAGCTGAACATAAGCATTTCCAGTCAATGTTCGGTCCAGTCGCACCAGAGGACCAAGTCCATGCCATGAAAAAACAGCCCACACCATTACGGAGCCACCACCAGCTTGAACAGTGCCTTGCTGACAGTTTGGGTCCATGGCTTCGTGGGGTCTGCGCCACACTCGAACTCTACCATCAGCTCTTACCAACTGAAATCGTGACTCATCGGACCAGGCCACGGTTTTCCATTCATCTAAGGACCAACCGATATGCTCACGTGCCCACGAGAGTCAAATTTCTCCGCACAGTTCTAACAGACAAGTCTCGTGTACGTCCCACATTGATTTCTGCGGTTATTTGACGCAGTGTTGCTTGTCTGTTAGAATTTACGACTCTTTGCAGACGTCGCCGGTCTCGGTCGTTAAGTGCAGGCGGTCGACCACTGCGCTGTCCATGGTGGGACGTTATGCCTGAAATTTCATACTCTCGGCACACTCTTGACACAGTAGATCTGGGAATGTTGAATTCCCTAACGATTTCCGAAATGGCATGACCCATGCGTCTAGTTCCAACTAACATTCCACGTTCAAAGTCTGTTAATTCCCGTCGTGCGGTCATCATCACGTCAAAACCTCTTCACATGAATAACTTGAACAGAAATGAAAGCTCTGCGAAAGCACTGCGCATTTATACCTGTTCTACGCGATGCTACTGCCATCTGAAAACTTGCATATTGCTATCCCATGACTTTTGTCACTTCAGTGTATATATATGTAGGATTTATTTGTGTGGTAATCAGCAGGGGGCGACACATTGCAGTTGCTTGTCTTTGACAGAGCCTGTTTACAATGTGGGGGAGTATTCACCTTTGAACTCTGACCCCGGGAGAAGGGGAGAGGGCCCCGTAGATGAAGAAAGAAGGAAGAACGGCAGACGGCGAAACTGCAACGGGCTGCGTCAAGCAGCGAGAGAAAATGTCTGTTATGTAATAATTATTAATGTAAATATTGCTGTATATATAACCGTGCTTCATTAAATATGTGTTGTTGGGAGAAAAACAACGCTTCGTTGATGTGTTTGGAAATACACCCCTAGACACCCACTGTAAAAGTCCAGCTTTTGTTAGACTGGTAGAGAAGTCTAACAAAACTGTAGGTTCGGCCGGGATGAATCTATAGCAAGCGGCTAAATCTACATATATATATATCTGTTGTCCCTTAAACTTACCATTCTAAATAAAAAAAAGTTGCATTTGATGGAATGAATGAGCGTCATAATTTATGGAATCGGGGATTACTACAAGAATGAAATTAATTAGTTAAAACTGTATGCTTAATATGCAAGATCATTTATATGCTTAATCCCTAACACACGTGATGCTAAATTTAGCTGTATTTCTAAAGATAATTTTTTTTTAACAAAATATCCTCAATCTGAGAATCATAGCAAATATCTGGATGAGGAATGAGAATCACTATGCAATGCAATTTCGCCATCAATTTACCAGAAAGATATTTTTAACGTTTTAGAAAAAGTTACGGATATTATTTTCACTTACACAGAATTCATGAAATGTTAATCTGTTACCAGCATCGTTTGCAATTATAGATAAACTAACAGCTTTATGTTGTTCAAGGTCTGCAATAAAATTTGCGGTTGTAAATGGTAGATAACTTTTTCGGTTAAAGATTCAAAATCAGAGAAGCAAACAGAAAGAGAGAGAGCACTTTATCTAAATTGGACAATTTTGGACTTAGTTTTCCAGGTATTGGAATTTTTTATTACAGAAATATTATCTTTATTTACAAAAATACACAAATACAATAATAAATAAAAACAAACCATTCATATTAGCAGAAACATATTAAGTACGCATGCTAATGCTTGGAAAATATAAAATAGATATCATATGCTATACAGAACTACATAAAATACAGAATATTAATCAAAATTTGTTTCTTTTAGATAGTGTCGACACGATAAAGAATTAATACCTTCATCTGCTAAATACTTTTTATCATAATATGCAGACAGTCCAGTTTTGTTTTAAATTATACTACTGTGTCCAAAAAGTAAGACCAATTTTCAATTTAAAATTCTCGGGACTTATGGAATTTCATTTTTTTTTAGGTTGCTGGCACTGTCCTTGATAGGTGTGAAATTTGGCGTCAAAATATTCATTGGTGTTTGAGTTACGCTTGGCTTTGTGGACGCTAAAACTGATTCCGGCGATTTTTGAAATGTCTGAATTCCTTGAGCAAAGAACTTGCATAAAATTTTGTTTGCGGAAACGCATAGAACGCTGCAGAAGGCATTCGGTGAGCATTCCTATATCGGAAAGAAATGTTTAGAAGTGGTGTAAATTGTTCAAAGAAGGCAGAGAACGCATTGACGACGAAGAGCCCTCTGGTCGACCCTCAACCTCAATCGACGAAGCTCACGTCCGAAAAACCGTCGATTCAAAAAAACCGTCGAAACCGTCGATTTACAATTAGAGAACTTGCTGATGATGTTGGAATTTCATGAGGATCGGTCATTTTCATTTTGGGGCTCAAACTCGTCAAATCTTGATTGGTACCGAAAACACTGAATGCGCCAGCTCACACTGCATTGAATTTTCGTGACTTTTCCGCCAAAAATGAAACCCATATCGTTTCAGAACCGCCATATTCACCTAATTTAGCATTGTGCTACTTCTGGCTATTCCCTAAACTCAAAAGACCACTCCGGGGACACCGTTTTGAGTCGACAGAAGAGACATTTCGAAATGAATCCAACAATGAATCCAACCTTTAAATCTATGTTATAATCAAAAACATTAAAATCTAGAATAATAAATTATATTTTTGATAATAATAATATAACTAATTACTTTTATATTATTTTAATAACTTTTATACTATTTTTTAACATTAAGTAAATTAATGTTATAATTAAATATAATAATATTTAAAATAAGCGTTAATTTGCTTCGCAACTTTAATTACATTACATGTAGAAATTTATACAAGAAATGCATATTACTAAAATTTACAGTAACGCAACATCAAGTCACGTGGTTTGAATTTCGCGTTGAGTTGTTTACTACCTTCTGCTGAAACGAATATTTAATACTTCAAATTTCTTGTTCAGTTGCAGAAATTTCTTTATGATATGTGCCAATGGAGCAAGTTGATTTTCTTTATCCAAGGATCCTATTAAAAACATAAAATTTGAATTAATATTTATTGAATAAAAAACTTCATTATGATAAATTAATTTAAGAAATTATTCATGTTGTACAAGATTTTTTTTTCTTAATTTGCTTACATATCCCTTATAAAATTATTTTTCATTCGAAAATATTGCAAAAAGAAAAACAAAATAAAGTAAATTGAAAATTTCTAAAGGATTAAATTAATTATTAAAAAACCTTCAAAATAATACCTTAAAAAGGCAACACCGTCCTAAAATAAACTGCAAATATCTTCATTAGAAGCCATTTCTTCTCTACAAACGAATCCGTGTTGCCATTTCTAAGAAGTGTGAATCATTTTTTTCGTCACAGATTTATCTGTGCTAACGACAGAGCCTAATTAGAGGACTTACGAAGCCTATTTGTGGTTTTGTGCAAAAAATATATTTGATAAATAATCATTTGTGTTTTTTTTTATTCTTAAATCATAGACCAAAATAGAACTATCACATCACTGAGTAAAATCGTTTGGGATAAATTTAGTCATTGTGTCTTCTCAACTCCATAATCACTTTGGAATTACGAGATTATTCCAAATCGAATATTTATTATTTATACCACACCTTAAAAAGGTTCTTTTTTTATTTAATGATTTTGCTACTTTTATTTTGAAGCGCATGTTAAACTTCGAGAATTAAAAAAAGAACGAAACGAAAATGGCTGTAAATATTCCATAAAAAAAAAAAAATGGCGTATGTTCTAATTTTATTCTTGTTCTATTTCAGAACTCTGCAAATTTTAGAAAGTAACATTAGTAAGTGTTGATACTATTTCCTTCTTCTAGACGCTTGGAAGTTTATTTTTGAGATAAACATTGACAAAATATAAATAAAAGACTTTATAAAATAAATTGTGTCGTTTATCTCCATTTATCAGAGCATGTTTCACAAAATATTTATTTACAAGAAAGTGATTAAAAATAACCCCTTTTAAAATTCAAGAATTAAATATATAGGTATATTTTTTTATTCAAGTTCAAAAAAAAAAAAAAAATTGATACAAGTTCAAGTCGTAGTTTATACTAAAACTTAACATAAAAAATTGGAAGTATTTATTTTAAGCTGTTATTTTATACTTTAATTTCTTATTTTATATTATGAACATTTTTATTAAAACTACTACGCATTAAGCTGCTACCATTATTTATTTATTGATGATAATTATTTTTTCTTCAGTGCAACTAAATATTGTTTTTAACTACATTGTATTGTTGTACTGAGAAACTGTATAAACTTTAAAATGTATTATATTTATCTTTACATATAAATTTGAATCGCTCTGAAATATTTCTTGACTATCATTTATGACTTAAAAATTTTTTTGGGTTTAAACTATTTTTGTCCTTTTTAAAATATCATCGCTCATTTACTGAAACTAGAATACGATAATATGACGCTATATAATACATTAAAATTGTCTTGCGATGATCCGTGTTTGTAAACGTGTGGCCAAATTGCAATGATCCATGGCTGCTAAATATTTAGTCAAATTGCAATGATCCATATTTGCTAAACTTGTGGCCAAAGTACAATGATCCATTGTTGCTAAACTTGTGGCTAAATTGCAATGATCTATGGTTATTAAACTTGTGGCCAAATTGCAATGATCCATGGTTAGTAAACGTGGCCAAATTGTAATGGTCCATGGTTGCTAAACTTGTGGCCAAATTGATATGATCCATGGCTGCTAAACTTGTGGCCAAATTGCGATGATCCCTGGTTGTTAAAATTGTAGCAAATTGCGATGATCCCTGGTTGTTAAAATTGTAGCTAAATTGCAATGGTCCATTGTTGCTAAACTTGTGGTCAAATTGCAATGATCCATTGTTGCTAAACTTGTGATCAAATTGCAATGAATATAGCAGGCATGCAAGAAGTCTCCAATTGAATATTTAATTTTAGACATGTTTTACATTCATTGCTTTAAGAAACTAGGAGATTCCATAGATATTGTAGCAACATGTATTAATCGGCAGGATTTCTAGTTGAAGTTTTTCAAATTTTCTTCCAATCGACATTGAATGCCCTCCAAAAGTCAACTGTCCTGTATAAATGAATATACAAGGTTGTAATGGTAAAAGCATTTCCATGACTGTTTGCAAACTGAAAATGGTGAAGGCCTGACTTGCATAATTCAGATCTATCCAATTTGATATGATATCCTTTGCTAAAATACTTACTTTAATATAACATAATATTGATTAAGAATATAAATTGCTTTTATTGTAGTAATCTTTTGTAAATGGATAACAATTTTCTGCCTGTTGCTTAAACAATGCTTTTGAATCTAAATTCAAATAATCTCTTGAAAGATATAACAGTTGCCATGGTTACTGCTTAAGAATTCTTGATTATGAAATATCAAGTAATAACATTTTCATTCAATTCGTACTTATTACGTTTTTATTTCTTGTACAAAACTGTTAATTTCTCAGAATGTAAATCAGTTGGCAAATCTTCATCCATAACTTAATTTAGCCAAATTTTAGTATAATCTGTTATTTACACAATTATTTATGAATAAAAAATGTTAAGTGCAGCCAAAGTAACACCAAAAATGTTAACTATGCAACTCTTAATGAGCCCGAAGAGCATTTAAAGTGCTTGTTTGGCGTCCAAAAATAGACCTGGAGTAAGCCAAGCAGCCGCATCTGAGAACTTAATTTAGATAAGGCCGCCGCTTAATATTCGGGATCTTTCACCCAGTTTTTACTGTTGCCACTCGGGTACCACTGTAAACAAACTTTATTTTTAAGACGAACCAGATGATTCAAGTGGCGGAGAGACAACTCCGGGTAGATGAGGCGTGATGACAGTTTTTGGAACTCTGCTATCGGAGAGCGGAACAAAAAAAAATATCTTCCAGTGGCATGAAATGGCTACTAACAGCGCTAAATAGGTCTCACATCATAAATTCTTCCAAGAAATCTTAGAATAATTCCTCTTCTTTTTTCTCTCTCTGCAAGCGATTATAAGTTTTGCTAAAAGTGGTTAATTCGCAAAAAGAATTCTAAAAATGGTTTCCATCGTACTTAAAAACTGGGCTTTATCACGAACGTTTTTTAATGTTGCACAAATAAGACTATGAATTATATGGGCCTAACTAGACTGCATGAAATTTAAGATTCCTATTTGCTGCATGGTTTGGTAACTTTCAGAAACAAGGTGATTTGATGACGGTTGTGACAAAGTGTATAAGCATCTCGTAACTATAGTCATGTTACCCGGTCAATGTTTTCCGGGTTTTCTTTCATACGTCATGAAAATATTATAAAAATTCTCCCAAAAGGCAATTTCCTCCCTTATTCACCTGCCTTTAGGTTGTTTCTGATACACATAAGTGTATTCAGGCATACTGATGCAAATAACAACCAGAAAGAAAAACAGGATTTTTAGTTGTTGCTTTTTTAACATTTTTTTTTCTTTCTAATGCAGCTGACAAACACTTAGACAGCTTGGTCTCGGATGCCTTAAGGCAAGTGCTACACAGACGTACTCACTTTGCATTACCCAGGGGGCGCGTGTCACTTGAAGATAAGCCACGGACGCGGAGTACCAATGCCCCCGCAACGCTCTACGATCCTATTAGACCGGGACCTACTTTTTAAAGTGGATTCCGAACCACTACAAACAACCATGGCACCGCCGGGACTCGAACCCGAAACCTGTGGTACCGAGAGCCAGAGCGCTAGCCACTCGGCCATTCAGGCCCCTGCTGTTTTAACATTAACTTTGATAAAATTTAATGTACAGCACGTAAGAATATTCATTAATTTTTATTAATAATTTTTTAATTAAAAACATAAGGAGATTCAAATATAACGAAATAGCATGGAAACTGTAAGAGAAGGTGCAGAAGTTTCTCGGAATGTTTTCCTTATTACTCATAAACGCGTAAATCTGTCCCTGAATATCCGCTCAAAGTAATATCCTCTCGCTAATTTCCATTTTTTTTTATTTACGCTACATAAAAAAAATGGAAATTATTGGCTTTTCAAGACACAGAAATATTAAACAGTTAATACTCTATTATTTATATGGGCTCGGGCCTGAATGGCCGACTGGCTAGCGCTCTGGCGCTTGGTACCACAGGTTTCGGGATCGAGTCCCGGCGGTGCCATGGTTGTTTGTAGTGGTTCGGAATCCACTTTAAAAAGAAGGTCCCGGTCTAATAGAATCGTAAAATTGCGGGGGCATTGTTTCTCCGCGTCCGTGGCTTATCTTCAAGTGACACGCGCCCCCTGGGTAATGCAAAGTGTCTGTGCAGCACTTGCCTTAAGGCATCCAAAGACCAAGCTGTCTGTGTTTGCCAGCTGCATTAGAAAGAAAACAAAAATTATATGGGCTCTTAATAAATCTACTAGCAACGCATTCTGATAACATGGACATTTTTCCTTTTAATTAAGGGAATGCTGATGACAATTTTTTTTTTTTTTTTGAAAGAAATGTGAATTTTGTATAAATACACTATAATATCAACTGATTTAATAATATAAAATATTTTAAATTTTAATTTTTTAAAGAAATTATTAAACTTTACAAAAAAATTAAATACTTTATGTGATTCAATTTATTCTAAAATAGCACAAAATTTAAAATTGATAAAGATATCATTGACAAATATTGATAAATTAAGAGGCAAAAGTATTTATTGAAAAAAGTAAAGTGTAATATTTATGAAAATGGAGTTTTCCGTAAATATATTTTTTTAATTAACATTAAATTCAATTAAAAAATTGGATACACAAGTGCTTAAATAAATAAAATAAGGGGCAAAATACAAAGAGAAAATAAGACGAAAACTTAAAAGAGCAAAATTGACTTTAAGAGTTAAATAAGCGACAAAGTACAAATAGGTAAATATCAAAAAAATAAAATCGCGGGATCACTTTAAATATTTAAAAAATGTAATAGTTCCTTTCAAAAAATGTAAAATTTAACTAAATAAATTATTTTTTTAATATCATTGTTAAATTACTTTTTAATATAATATCATATTAAATATATAAAAAAATTTAATGGTTTCTTAAAAAAAATTAAAATTTAATATATAATATAATAATATAATATCATTTTAATATAATAATATAATATCGTTTTAAATAATAATATCATTTTAATATAATAATATAATATCTTTTTAAATAATAATATCATTTTAATATAATAATATAATATCGTTTTAAATAATAATATCATTTTAATATAATAATATAATATCTTTTTAAATAATAATATCATTTTAATATAATAATATAATATCTTTTTAATATAATATCATTTTAAATATTTAAAAAAAATGTAATTTTTTACTTTCTTTTAAAAAAAACTTTACAGTTTCTTTCAAAAAAAAAATTTAAATAAACAAATTGCTTTTTAATATTTCATCAATTCTACGCTATTCTTTCCATAGTACAAACTTTTAATTTGCATTTATAATTTTGTAAAATTAAAAGGGAAAAAAAACTGATGTATTTAAGATCCTTTCAGAAAACTTTTTCGAAATTCCCCCAAAAAACCCAATAGGCAACTGTTTTTATTTTTATTTTTTAAATTTATCTCTTATTTTCTTTATTAAGTCAAATTGTTTTTCATTCCTGGTAGATGTTAAGCTTTTAATTGTCTCATTTTAGCCGATGGAAATACCTCTATTTTATAACCACTTTTAACATATTCTTTTTCAATTAACACCTAAACATTTTATTAATCTCAACTGTAGAAAACAGGTACTTCCTTACATATTTTTATTAAAAATTTTATTTAAAATTTAGAATTTATAAAAGAATAAACAAATATTTATTAATTACTTATAAAATATTTAATAAATATTTATTAATTATTTATAAAATATTTTAAAAATTTAAATTTTATGCAAATATATTACAAATAATTTATATACAAAATCAGAAAACTAGTTTCTAGCTAGTTAGTTGGTACTAGTTTCTAGTTTCAAATTAGTTTTAAAATGATTAGTTTCCTTAAATTAGACTTTATTTGTTTGTAGTCTAATTTAAGGTTATTATTAGTTAATTTAAGGAGACTAGTTCAAAGTTAAGAAAGAAACTAGAAAAAAAACTAAACTAAACTTTCTTAAACTTTAAGCTAAATTTAAGAAACTAGTTATTATTAGTGGGTCTTTATTTGTTATTTGTTTCTTTAAATTGTGTTCGAAATAAATAAATACTGCGACAAATTCTCGCCAAGTGCAATAAATAGCATCTCATGGCAACCCTTCCACTTGTCATCTAAATTTAACTGTGATCACTAGCACCCATTTTTTTCTCTCATTTCACTTCAGTTGGTATCTTTTATCCACTTAATCCATGCAACGGTTTTTGCCAAACATTTAATTCTATCCCACCGAAAAAAAAAGAAGAAAAAAAAGAACAACAACGAGAAAGAAAAGAATATTTTGTGAAGATGACGAAAAAGAAAAAAAAAAAATAGTAATAACAGATTACTTTTACAGAGTCGTGTTTTGTGTCAAAAACTGTTTCTTTCACTCTTGACAGCTGGCGGGAAAAATAAAAATCGAATAAAAAAATAGATTCTAGAACACACACACAGAAAAAAAGAACGAAAAGTAACGAATGTGTTGATGCGGTAAGTTATTATCGTTTGAAAAAGATCTATTGTAATTCGAGGAAAAACGCTTTCAATTAGTGGCAACAGTTAGAAATAGTTGTGTTCCAAAGAAGCGTTCTTTTTTCTTCTTTTTTTAAAAAAGAACAAAAATGTGAATCCAAATTGTATCGCTGTACTACATGTTATTGTGAATTTCACAAATGTGTTCTATTGATTCTTTAAAAGGCATTGTTTAAAATGTGACATTGAAAAGTGAAATAGTTTGTAATAAAATGAAAATTCTAAAAGATTTAAAAATATTCCTATCATATTTCATCAGAAATAAATGCAAAGATTCTCGCTATAGAAAACAATAGGTTAAATAAATAAATACTACTGTGTCCAAAAAGGAAGACCAGTTTTCCATTTAAATTTCCCGGGGCTTATGGTATTTCAATTTTTTTTTCTTTTTACTGTGTTGGCACTGTCCTTGACATTTGTGTGAAATTTCACTTCAAAATATTCATTAGTGCTTGAGTTACGCTTGGCTTTGAGAGAGACTCTGAGATGTTTTCTTTTTGCGGGGTAGAGTTGTCAGCCGTACCATCAACACTTTACAGTCATATTAGATAGGCACCTATAGTTTATAGAGGATTCCGAACTGACACCAACACCAACAAGGACTCATACCCGAAGCCTGTGGTGTCACACGGCCAACAGGCCTCTTCATATATGATTAGTTTTGGGGGTTTTTTTTTTTTAGTTTCTTTTAAAATGAAATTCGAAATTCGATTTGAGCTGTAGATAACAATAGGTAAATAAATATGGTTGGGTTAAATATTATTTTTTTTAATTACTAACATTGTCTTATTGTCTTTTTAAATTAATTTTGACATAATAATAAAAATACTTTCCTAAGATGCTCTTTTTTTGAACTTAATAATAATAGTTTCCAAGCACCCAGGGGTGAAAAAGGTAATGTAATATAACTCTAATTTATAGTATTCATGAATAATAGTGTTATTTAAATTAAATAATATACATTTCCGTAATAACTACGTCACAGTTAGGCTGGCACGTAGCATCTTTGTAATTAATTCCTCATTAATTTGTGGCCCGATGGCCAATTGGCTAACGCTCTGGCGTTTGGTGCCATAGACTTCCGGTTCGAATCTTGGCGGTGGCACGGATATTTGTGAGTGGATTGGAATCCACGTTAAACTGTAGGTCCCATTATAATTAGCCCAAAGTGTGCACACAATGACCGTGCGACGACAAACCAAACCTGATTGTCTTTGAAATATATATAATTGAAAATGTACGATACGAGATATTATATGAAATAATACTAAATATACCTAAATGTTCTCGCCCATTTTGAAATACGCATTAACATTTTTCTAACAAATAATCTAAGGGAATTATTATACTTTTTCGAAGCATGTTTTCTTCAATAAACATAGAAAACGTCATTAATATAATTTTTGATTTAACTTCCCTACTCATGGCTCTGTGGTAAAGAACCCCACTGGTGAGCATTAGAGCTGAGGTTCAATCCACTGCAGGCGTTGTTATAGACATTGTTTCAAAAAACGTAAAGATTCGATGGCGTTTTTGTGCTGTTCAGCATCTTGCCTCGTGAGTCGGATTAAATGGTGGGAGTTTTACAGATTTTCTTCCATACGATACACAAATGAGAGGTAGTTCCTACTACCCTCCTTCTTCAGTGTCACGGAGCCACGTCAGATTTCTGCCTAAGATGGTTCCATCATAACAGAAGCGCCCCCCCCGTCCTTCCCCTCCTTCCATGAGAACACACGGGTTCATGGGCTTGGTCTATATGTTGCTGTCTACCAAGTGGGATAAGAAGCAACATGATTTAAGTTTATTTTTATCAGTGGAATTGAATTTGGGTTATAAAAAAAGGTGTTCGAAAAATATCGGACAAAATTTTAAAAAGTTGTAGAAGAAACAAATTAAACTCTTTTGTGTCTAGAAAGACTACATTTTAGTGGTATTGACATCAATCGATATGAAGGGTAAATTGTAGTAATTTTAACACAAAGAAAGATGACTTACACTGACTTAAAACATCATTCCGGTCATTCTTTGGAAATTTATAGAATGCATCTCTATACGAATGCAGAGCTTACAGATATGCATTTCATCTATGGGGTGTATAAAAAAACACGAATTTTACAAAGTCTGCATAGAGAGCGATTCACGACTAGAAAACATCTAAAAAATTTTTAAGTACATGAAGTTCCACACACCGACGATGTGACGTTTATGTTAGTGTTTATGGCTCACGCTTTTAAACATTTAATGCAAAATCTGTAACAATGTTTAGTTATTTACTATTTGGCCTGTCTTTAATATCAGCTTTCACATTTGTTTTGGTCACAAGTACTTAAACACAGTATTTATGGACACAAATGGAAAAAAGTGAAATTTTTTTTATTCGAGTATTACGTATACACTAGCAATTAATGCTCGGAAATTATTATCATTAATTTTATAGTATTATTATAAATCAGTAGAATGATAGTTTTACAAAAAAAATTCTAATGACAAATAGTTTAAAATAATGCATCACAATATGTAATAGCACAATTATATGAAAAATGTAATAATATAATGCTAAATGTAATAATATAAGACGAAATATAATAATATAATTAATATACTTCGAAAGTTAATAATTTAATGCGAAAAATAAAATTCACAATTTAATCACATCATCATCATCAGTAGCGTAACAGCCCCATGGGGGGCCAAGCCGTCTGCCTACTGGCAGATTTCAAGACAGGAGATGTTTAGTTTTCTCGGGGTAGAGTTGTCAGCCCTACACTGAAAGCCGTACAGTCATATTAGACTGGTACCTACAGTTTAAAGGGAATTCTGAACCACTGCAAACATTAATGGCACCGCTGCGATTCGAACCTGAAGCCTGCGACACCCAGAGCCAGAGCGCTAGTCACTCGCCATCAGGCTTCTTTACACACAATTAATTATAGGTTAATTAATTAATTTAGATTAACATATAATTAATTGTTATTAAAGGGGAATTGTAAATTTAATTATGTTAAATAATATAATTAAATTTTCAATTAATTATAGCCCTTTTAATCACAATTTAATTATAGATTCTGGCAATAAGCTTGAAATGCAATAAAAAAGTAAGAAGTAAAAAATGAAATGACAGTTTAACACATTCTACAAAAAATAAAAAATAGGCTTAAAAACAATTTCTTAGATTTAAAAGAACAGTTTGCATACAATATATCTTTTACAATATAGTACATTAAATAATTTCTTAAAATTCATTGATATAAATTCTATGTGATTAAATTTTTGGCTGTTAGTTTTTATCAAAAGCTTAATAAATAAAATTGAATCTTTTATATTTCTCGGAAAAAAAACACAATGCATTCAATCAAAAATTAACCAAAGTGCAAAAGCTAACAAAAACATTTTCTTCCTTTTTTAAATTCGAGCTATCGCGGTGAAAAAAAAACAGACAATATACTTGAAGAAAATTTTGTAAAGCCAAAAGCAACATTTTAGTACTACGAATCAGAATGGAGAAATCCACTCCATTTTGATTAATGATTTTGCTCCTTCAGATAAAAACAAACAACCGCCTTTGTTGTTACTTAAATTCCTACCAAAAACATTAACTTTGTGTTTTACATTAATTACCATAGAAATCACTCATGCTACAAATAAGGATTATGTCGAAAAAGACAAACACAGAGAGCTCTATTTACTCAAATCAAAGCGGTTAATTGTCTTTTGCGATGTTTACAAACATGTTGTTTACTTAGAAACAATGACTTGTTTTTTGAATGTGAAGGTTATTGTTTTTTTAAGACGAAATTAACTGAGATACGTGTTTCTAAATTTAAAAAAAAAAAAAACCGAGAAAAAAAATTACACCAAGTAAATAGCTTTTTAAGGTTTGCGAGCACTTTATATATTCTTTTTAAATTTAATCTATAATGCTAATAAATTGTCCTAATATACTAAAACTAACTATTGAAAACTATAAGTGTCTAAAAATTGGGTCTATTCCAATATCCATAAAATAAATGAACGCACAAACAAGCTCTCAGCTTTATGGTTATTTTCTCTGGAAACCACCCACATTGGGTCGAGGCCGTTTCTGGTAAATAGAGAAAATTCTTGTTGTGTTCTTTTTTAGGATCCGAATAGAGCTATTGTAAACGCCTCGTTTACTCTTACTGAATGTTTACCATCTATAGCAACCTTCTTTTAATTCATCTTGAACGTTTTTGCAGGTAAGATGAAGTCTCAAGATACCTTTATCAAAATAATTTTTAAATTCTTATAATCATGATAAAATTTTTATATTTTTTGACCAAATGCTGATAGAGATAAGAGACATATAATTGTGTGTCCAGAAGAGGACGTATATTTTGAGCAACCCTACGCTCTTGTCGAAGTCCAGCTGAAAAGTGGAGCCCCTCTTTGAAGCTCTAATTAACTTTCTTTTACTCTAAATGTTGTGTTAAATATAAATTAACCGGATTATCTCACCCGGAGAGGAAGTATATTTAGCGCATTCTGCGCGTAACTGAGTATAGGGTTTTCGGCTTAGAAGGGGAGTCCTTCCATGAATCTATAATTATCTGTCTTTAAATATGTTAAATATTGTAAGTTTCTAATTGCATGTATATGAATTCTAAAACCTGTGCTTCAAGTATCTTAACCAAACCAACTTTCTCTCAACAAAACAAACCCCATTACACTTCACGAAAAAAAAACTACATTATATTTTATTTGTTTACATTACATTATATTATATATATTTTCATTGCTGTAAGGTATATTAATTTATTTTGTGATTCAAAATGCCTTTTTTGTTAAAGAATAGCGAAAGTTAATTCTACACTTAGAGTAAAATTTTTAATATACACATGAAAAAAATTAACTTTACAATAAAATGAAACAATTTATTATCTTTAATAAAGAAACATTTTTATACAGATACAAAACCCAATATTGTACTCTGTATACTGTATAAAATAGTGCAAAGCTTTTCTACAACACCAGCGATAGAAGTGTAAAAGTTTTCCTCTCAAAGCACGTTTGCATGGCAGTAAAAACAACATTTCCTCTCACGGAAAGGGAAAACTAAGAGATTCATTCATTGAAAACCAACAGGTAGTAAGCACAGGTAGTTTACGTTCGATTTTATGAACAGGACCTCATACGGCTCAAAACACAATTTTACGTCCACGGTGACGTCATGTACTGGAGTAATGACGTCTTTCGGGTAATGACGTCACGCGCCAAGATGAGACCCTTTTTTTATTACCGATGTACCTGTGCATTACTATTTGCAATATTTACAGGTGAGAGTGAAAACGAGAGATGGGAATTCGTTTTTTTTTTTTTTTTTTTTTTTTATCAAATGCGCTTTTTACTCTTTTTTTTTTTTTATCCTATTTAATCACATAAAGCAAATGACGTCAGAGTTTGGGACGCGCGTATGAATCTGTAGTATATTTTGTTCAGCTGTTTTGTACTTTGAATTTAACTTATTGCAATAGGCTGCTCTATATCGAATTAGTTCTTATACGTACGACAGATGATTCGTGTTGTGGAAATGACGTAGTTTAGAGTAGTGTAATTTAAAAAAATATTTTATTCTGTACTTCATTTAATATTTTTAATTCCGAGAATTTAAAGACTATAACGTATTTCAATGACGAAAATGATATATTAAAATTTTAATGATGAAGTTAGTCTAAAATCAGAGTCAGATAGGAAATGGAAAAAAAGGATTGCGATTATTTTAGAAGGATTGAAATTTTTGTGAATGGATATGGTCAGGTAAGGTATCTGGAGAGTTCACAATTCTCACTATCAATATCAAATTCAGAGGCGGATTGCCATTATTGATTTGCTACTCTTTTAGAAGGATTGGAATATTTATTAATAGAAATAGTCAGGGAAGGTATATATGAGAGGATTGCCATTATTGATTTGCTATTCAATTTTCCTTGCCAACAAACCATTAATTTCGGGTGATGTTTTTCTGAAATTATATTTTATTCGAGGGGATTCAGAGTTCAATACCGTTGTCCTGTATGAAGATCTAAGACGATCCCTGCTACTCTCAGAAAATATTTACCAAGAAATGTGTGATTTCCTTTAGAATTTTCAAGCCCTATCCTTTATGGTAGGAACTATCTTTCTTTGGATGCTAATGTTCACATCTATAGTGAGTATCTCAGCACTTTAAAAACGCCCATCAGCAAGTGTCATGTCGATGATTTTATTGACGAAAGAAAGATCTCGTTCTTTTAGAAGATGACATAATATCTCGTCAGCCACCGAATATGTGTTCTTGTGTGTTTCAAACTGAAATCTCGCTGACGCTCACTGGGTGATTTTCCGTGGAAAAACAGAAGTTTAAATGGTTGATACTTGCTTTTGGTTTTTTCATTCATGAGGTACACATCTAATATTAAATTTTATGAAGCCTAGTACTCCACAGACATAGCAAATTATAGCAGGACGATAGAATTTCTGGCTATTGGTACCGTTTTGATTTCTCTTTCTGCTCTGTTGAATATTGTTTCTTTTCTTGGAAAGTTGGGTCTCTGTGTTTGTCTTTGTTTTGGAGAAAACTTCTTGACATCTACTTGTACTCTTTATTTCGAAGATTGTTTTAAGTGTCTAGCTTTTGAACTAAGTCTTCAGGGGTGACCCAGCTATACCAAAAGTTCATAAAGTAGTCATTCAGTTCTGGTGAAAGTCTCTTTTTCATTTGGTAGATAATTATCCAATTTTTTTTTGTCCATCAAAGACGTGAATTTTCATTTCCGTTAACTAGCCATCAAAGTAGTTCAAGATAAGATTCTGAGCTCAAGATAATAATCTTTCCAAGTGTTGCGAGCTATTTTTATATGATTGGCGAATCAGCATTGAGCCAAAACCTTTTCAGCAGCATTTAATTTATATACTCAAAGTCTTGAGCTTTTTCTTCAGGTAATTTTATTATTATACATGCAATATTATTATTATACATGCATATTATTATTATACATATTATTATATTATGCAATATCCCTAGGTAGTTCTATAAGAAGTTATGCAGCCCAGTTGACGTTTTCTTGATAATCATAAATGATGTTCAATGCAATTTTAATTCTGCTATTAAATTTCTTTTAATTATAAATACAAGAATCACATAATAATTTTCGTTCATAAACCAGCAAGAAAAACTAACTACTATGAAAAATTTTACTTTTAAATACATACATGGAAAAAACTAGAATTCTGTAGTTCACCACTTAGACTAAACAAAAATAACTTCATTGAGAATTGCGAAGCAAGAGAAATTCTAGTCGACACAGTTCCATTTCGCCATTTTGTTTCGGAATGCAATCTGATCTAATAGAATTTATGACTTAAAATTAACAACTTATAATATATATTTAATATTTTTCTTAAATCGAATAGAAATAATTATTTATGTTTTAAAAATAAATAAAAGATTACTATTTTGCATTAATTAATTGAATATCATCTTTTGTCTGGAGCTGACAGTAAAATAGAACGAAAAAAAGTTAAAGATATTAATTAGATCTCTAATTTGCCATGCATTTTTCATTATTTGTTTCACATGTTTCAAAATTACTGAATTCATGATTCAACAAGGCAATTTTAAATCCTATTTAAATAAATTCAATTTATGCTCAACTGATCATTGCAACTACAGATAAATCAAGTTTCTTCAGAATGAAGGGAAATGAAGAATATTAATCACACACTTTTCAATTGCTCCAGGCTTAAGGAACCACGAACAATTTTAAGGAAAGTACTGACACTCTAAAAAGTTAAAAAGTCACAAAAGTTTTACCAACTTCTAAAGAAAAGCATGCTTTTACAGCCTATTTTGCAAATTTGTAAATTCTTACTTTATTATTCTTACGTTTCATAAATTATTTTTCACACTTTATTTTATTTATCTTTTTGTATTGACATTTTGTTATTGATATGTCTGTTATGTAATCCTCGTAGGGTACTTCGTGGCGTACAATAATGCTTTGTAAATTTCAATAAAAATCTATTGCCATTATCATTTTTAATAATATTTTTTGAAAAACCTTTAGTCATATTGAAATAATCAATTAAAGAATTATACATTAAAAATTTATGAAACATAATAAATGTGTCTTACATCAGATATGTTTCTCAAATGCTAAAATATTACGACATAATAAATGCACAGAATGGTTTGGTTTTCGCTCTACTGTCATTTTGTGCACACTTTAGGCTAATCAGACCGGGGCCTACAGTTTAATGTGGATCTGAACCACTAACAAACATCCATGCCAGCGCCAGGATTCGAACCTGAAGCCTTTGGTACTAAGTTTGGTTTGCCGCTCTACGGTAATCTTGTGCACATGGGGGCTAAGCAGACCGGGACCTACAGTTTAAAGTTAATTCCGAACCTCTCACAAACATTCATACCTCCGCCAAGATTCGAACCTGAAGCCTGGGATACCAAAGAGAGAGCTAGATGCTAGAGCGCTAGCCAATTGTACAACAGAGAGCCTAAATGGACCGAAAAAAAAAAGTTTGGTTTTTATGCTTGTGGTTGTAAAGTCTAAAAAATATATATAAAGTTTTTTTTTGGTAAGAAATCAAACACTGGTCTGATAAATCAGGAATAAAATACCTGAAATTTGAACATATAGTTTCTCAAATTACAAGATTTCCATATTCCTCTTTTAGCAAAGATTTAATTATTATTTATGTGATCAACCATGATTATAAATCATCAAAATAAATTACATCAGGATCCATTGCAATAGTTTAACATGACAATAAAACAGTGTTAATTTGTATTACTGCTAATTACAATCAAAAGTTATTTTAAATTTAAAAAAATAACTACACTGTTTAGTAGCACATAAAATAATAAAATACAAAATACATTTTTAATTTAATAATTTTTTTAAATAAAACAAATTTTAAAAGTTTCTTTGAAAAAAGTATAATCAAGTTTTAGAAAACGTACTCTATTTGTAATGTCTTACTGTTTAAAGCTTTCAGTAGGAATTTAAAATAGTCCCCTACAGGAATTTGATAAAATTTATTTTAATTAGATTTATACTTATTTAACTAATATTCATTCCGTATATCAAATGAATAATCGTATTGATTTAAAGTTTCGATTTTTCGTGGGAAAAGTAATACACTAGAAAATTCAACTACAAAATATTTTAAAAATTTAAAAATAGCAAATCCATCACTGCTTTGACCTCAATGTCAAAACAATCATCACCAAATCTCTCCTTCGGCATTTCCCTCTGAAATCACATCGGGTCATTTTAATTCCAGTTCTCATCATCGCTATAAATAGGCGAGGAATCACAACTGCATGCTAATTCATTGATGATGAAATAAATGGAAAAGAACGGATGTGCTTATTACCCGGAGTTAATTAAAAATATAAATATGTATTATAGCGGACAAATGACATCATGAAATATGAATAAGGGTTTCTAAAACTATTAAGAATTATTATTTGATATATATTTATTGTTTATTTTATCTTATTTATTTGTTCAATTCAGGCAATTTCGTTGCTGTACATTGACCTATGAATTCGTTGAATTTGTTAACCATTTTGTATGATCAATATTATTGTAGTGTACTAACTTAGGATGTCCCATCACCTTAAGAGTATATTTAGGATATCCCATGATCTTAAGGTGGTCATATTTAGAATGCCCCATGGTTTAGGAAGATCATATTTAGAATTTCCTATTCCACATTTCAGATGTCTCTTGATCTGAGGATGATCACATTTAGGATGATCATATTTAGAATGTCTTATTATTTAAGAATGCCCACAATTAGGATGTCCAATAATCTTAAGGGTGATCATACTTAGGATGTCGTTTATGATGATCATATTTATGTAGAATATGCTATTCCACATTTAGGATGTCCCATGATCTTAGGTTGATCATATTTAGGGTGTTCAATGATTCAGAATGATTATATTTAGAATATCTTATTATTTAAGAATGACCACAATTAGGATGTCCAATAATCTTAAGGGTGATCATACTTAGGATGTCGTTTAGGATGATCATATTTATGTAGAATATGCTATTCCACATTTAGGATGTCCCATGATCTTAGGTTGATCATATTTAGGGTGTTCAATGATTCAGAATGATTATATTTAGAATATCTTATTATTTAAGAATGACCACAATTAGGATGTCCAATAATCTTAAGGGTGATCATACTTAGGATGTCGTTTAGGATGATCATATTTATGTAGAATATGCTATTCCACATTTAGGATGTCCCATGATCTTAGGTTGATCATATTTAGGATGTTCAATGATTCAGAATGATTATATTTAGAATATCTTATTATTTAAGAATGACCACAATTAGAATGTCCAATAATC
This sequence comes from Caerostris darwini, assembly GCA_021605075.1. Taxonomy (NCBI): domain Eukaryota; kingdom Metazoa; phylum Arthropoda; class Arachnida; order Araneae; family Araneidae; genus Caerostris; species Caerostris darwini. The sequence goes on along the minus strand of BPLQ01005772.1, from coordinate 241,028 downwards.
TTAAGGGTGATCATATTTAGAATATTCTATTATCTAAAAATGGACACAATCAGGATGCCATATGATCCCAGGGTAATCATATTTAAGACGTCCAATGATTTAATAGGATCATATTTAGAATACTCTATTATCTAAGAATGGCCACATTTAGGATCTCCCATGATCTTTGGGTGATCATGTATAGGATGCTTCATGATCTTAAAAGGATCAGGTTTAAGATGTTCTTTTATCCATGCATTTTAAGGGGTCTTATCTTACAATGTCCCTATTTATATAAATTGGAAAACTTCAACCAAGGAGTTGATTATCGATGTTAAATATTCTGTCACAATCGTTATCATTTGTTATCACAATCATTATTTGTTTTTTAGCATTGATTGTAGTTCAAGGTACAAACTAAAATCGAACAGCCTTACTATTCTAAGCTATTCAGCGCAAATTACTGGAATTTAATTTATAATTATTAAATGCTAATGAATTCTAAATTAAAAATATTAATTTAGCACACCAATAAAATAAAATATGCTATATCTTACTGCAAAAAAACACTAAGTATCTTAAAAAAATCAGTAGTTTTATTTTCAATCCAATGAAACAAATTTAGTTGACATTTTTGTAAGTAATTAATTAATCTGCAACTAAAATATATGATAAAAATCATCAAAAAAGTAACTCTTAATTAATAATTAATAAAAAAATATAAGCGGTTTAAAAATCAGCGAATATAAATGAAAATAAGAAAATAAATAATTTGTTTCTGATATAAGCATATATTGCGTTTGAGCCCAAGTCGCAACAATGTATTTTATAAAAATGGTTACTTTTAGTGTCTTTTAGTTCTACCATATCTTGAAGAAGAATTGCCAAATTTTAAAATGACATTTCTTTTTCAAAATATCTCACTCTATCAAGATTAAATTAAAAATTAATTTTAGAAAAAATTATTTTATTTAAACTTAACTTAATTAAAATCTCATTACGTCATAACGATTAAAATCAACGTATTGTTTAAAAAACCCAGAATGCAGAGGATCTTTTAAAGATTCATGTCATAAATATGTGGTGATAAAAAATATATTGATTAATGATATGTGAATTTTTAATGCTTTTTTGATGAACATAGGTGGACTTCGTGTTATCATTTATGTATGCTATGAATAGAAAATACACATTAATTGTTCTTTTGTTGAAATAGTTGCTATGACTTAAAATATTTTGCATTAAAGAAATCGAATATCAAAGCCACTGAATATTTCTCTTAAAACACTGATTTTAACCAAAAAAATCGATCTCTAAAAATCTGATCTCTAGCTTAATCTCTTTAAATATAATAATATTCGTTCATAATGAGTAAACTCTTTTTCATAGCGCCGCATCTAAATGCTCCAGACATTAAATACGGCTATATTTTATACTTAGTATTGTGAAGAACTAAGAAACTCTCCAATCCTGTAAAAACAAAATCAAATAAATCCAATTCATATTAACACCACTGAATATTTCTTTTAAAACACTGATGCTATCCAAAAAAAATCGATTTCTAATTAAAACTAATCTCTAACAACTAATATCTAACTATCGATGTCTAACTAAAACTAATTAACTATTGATCTCTAAAACTAATCTAAAACCTAATCTATAACTATCGATGTCTAACTAAAACAAATCTATAACTATTGATCTCTAAAAACTAATATCTAACTATCGATGTTTAACTAAAACTAATCTATAACTATCGATCTCTAAATAAAAATCTCTATTACTAATATATAACTATCGATGCCTAACTAAAACTAATAACTATCGATCTCTAAATAAAAATCTCTACTACTAATATATAACTATCGATAAAAGCCTTTAACAACTAATATCTAACTATTAATCTCTAACTAAAAATCTATAACTATTGATCTCTTAACTAAAATCTATAACTATTGATCTCTAACGAAAACAACTATTGATCTCTAAAAGTCTGATATTTAGCTTAGTACCATCAAATAAAAAATATTGCTTCATACTGTCAATTCTTTTTTATGGGGCCACATCAAAATGTTCCAGACATTAAATATGATCCCGTATTAAACTTAGTATTATGAACTAAAAAACTCTCCAATCCTGTAAAACAAAATCAAGCAAACCCAATCCAAATGGCAAAAATGCAACCGAAATTTCCTCTCTAACTCAACTTCCATGAACTATCTTTCTGAGAGACTTTTTTTCTCTCTACCCTCCGCAGCACCATTTACTCGCAATGTTTTTCTTCTTCCATCAAGTCAAAAATGGGAAAATCCCATGAGCCATCGTGCCATAAAGCACGGCGCGAACAGGCGGATCGTATCCGATGTCGTCTGGGGAGGGTTGGTTCATCTCCATTTGCAGAAGAGGGACCCATTTGTACGAGAAGACATATTTATGGGTCTTGGGAAGTTCTCTGTCTCTTCCTTGGAGGCCACCCCTGCGAGATAAGATTATTTCTACGGTTTCACAACATTGAATCTGCTTTCTCTATTTCTTTATTTGTGTGAGTTATTATTTTTTATTTTAGTAGCAGAAGCTTCGTGTTTTAGACGCACTTACAGGTATTCGCTTGAGAGTTTGGTTCAATGCTCTGGTTGCTTCCATATGTGGAATTTTGGTATTTTTCTTTTTATGGTAGTGATGGTATAGTTGGACAAGAATGTACATACCTTTTAGAACAAAGTCGCGGAAGTTTAATAAACCGTTTATTATACCGAGAGTTATACGAAAAGTAAGTTCTGTATCTCTATTAAAAGAAAGAAGTTAGATGCGGGACTTTGGAAATATGAATTTGTTAACAATTGTAAGCAATTAAACAACTATGTTAACGTGTTTGTTAACAAATCAAAACAATTAAACAACTATGCTTGTTAACAATTGAAAACAATTAAACAATTATGTTTGTTAACAATTGAAAACAATTAAACAACTATGTTAAAATATTTGTTAAAAAATCAAAACAATTGAACAATTATGCTTGTTAAAAATTGAAAACAATTAAACAACTATGTTTGTTAACAATTGAAAACGAATAACTATGTTTATTAACAATATAAAGCAATTAAACACCTATGCTTGTTAACAATGGAAAACAAGTAAACAGTCATGTTAACATGTTTGTTAGCAATTGAAAACAATTAAACAACTATGTGGTTGTTAACAATTAAACATTATGCTATTTTTATATAATGATTATTACATAGACTTCATCAAAACATCAATATTTTTTTTAAAGACAGTAGTTTTAATGCGAAATAATATTTTTTACTGAAATCGAAAATATTCATTGTTAATATTAAGATCGATAAGAGTTTTATCTTATTCCATTATTTACAATAGAAATCAATGTATGAATTTAGTCGTTCGAATTGTACATTAGAATCAGAACTATAAACTTCCATTATTCATCTATACAAATTTCGAGATCACCCCACGATACATGGCTGCTATGATCCCTTAAAACATCTTTAATTTTAATCATTTTTAAAAAAAAAAATAATGAAAGGTAAATAAAAGCTGTCATAAACAATGAAGAACACGCCATTCCTCGTCCATCATTTGGATATTGACTTGACTTGACTAGGTGCTTAGAGATATATGGTGGCTGATGCTGTTTTATCTCAATTTATCCAAGTGCTGTTAAAATACTACAGATAACAGAATTTGACAAAAGTTTTGGATATTGAAAGATATCAATTCAAATGCTTGCAAAACAGTATGGAATCGTGACAAAATTATTGTTGCCAGAAGCATGATATCACGAATGCCTATTTTTCTTACAATTTCTTCCCATAAAATGTCTTTAATTTTACTCATTTTGTTAAAAATAATAATAAAAGGAAACGAAAAAGCGGTCATAAACAATCAAGATCCCACAATTACTCTTCCATCATTTGGATATTGACTTGACTTTATTTGGCTTGATTTGGTGCTTTGAGATTTACGTTGGCTGATGCTGCTTTATCTCAGTTTATCCAAGTGCAGTTTGGTTTGGCTTGTCGCTCTATCATCATTTTCGTTACTTTGGGCTAAACAGTGGGACCACTGAACTTGAAGTCTTTGGTATCAACGGCCACAGAGCTAGCCAATTGGCCATCAGGCCACATAGGTGCTGCTAAAATACTGCAGATAAAAGAATTTGACAAAAATTTTCGATTTTAAAAGACGTCAAGTCAACTGCTTATAAAACAACATGGAATCGAGATGAAATGACTGTTGGCAAAAGCATGATATCACAAGAGGATTCGTATTTTCCTTACAATAATGCAAGATAACCCAAAATATTTGTTTTAATCCAGAATTAAAAATTAATTTTCGTACGAATATATTCTTAGTGTTCCTAAACGATACAAATATAAAGATAAGATAAAAATATACTACGGATAATCTATTAAAGGATTAGGATAATTATCATAACGGGATTAAGTGTGTATACCAAAAGATGATCATCCATTATCTTAAGGTACCTTACTATAATATCAATTCAAACCAAACCATCAACAATATTTCAAGTGCTAAGAAAGGATAAAACTATTAACTTAAGATTAAATTATCTGAATGTTAAATGTTTCATTTGTTCTAACTGAAGGTCTAGATTAGAGACCTTCTGAGTTAGCTCTTCTGAGTTTTGAGACCTTCTGAGTATCAGACCTAGATCTGAGTTATTTTAATGATTCCATAACCATTCAATTATCCATAACTTTATCTCAAAAAATCGTCTATAGATTCCTAGTCATCAATGGTTGGCGAGATTCAATAATGTGTACAACAATATTAAAGTTATAAGACCATCCGTTATCTTACTGTACCTTTCACTACATTATCAGCTCAAACCAAACCATCAGTAATATTTAGAGTGCAAATAAAACCATTTAATGCTATGTCCCATGGTGAATAGTTGATTTTTCCAACCGAAGGTCTGGATTAGATCTGAGATATTTTGATGATCCTCCAACCATTCAATTTTTCATAGTTATCTCACAAATGTGTCTATGGATTCCTAGTTATCTATGATTAACGAGATTCAATAATATGTCTATCCATAATAAAGATGATCATCCATTATCTTATTGTACCTTTCACTACAATATCAATTCAAACCTAATCATCAAAAATATTTCAAGTGAAAACAAATGATAAAACCATTTAATGCTATTTCATATCATAAGTAGTTGGTTTTTCCAACCGAAGGTCTGGATTAGATCTGAGATATTTTGATGATCCTCCAACCATTCAATTTTTCATAGTTATCTCACAAATGTGTCTATGGATTCCTAGTTATCTATGATTAACGAGATTCAATAATATGTCTATCCATAATAAAGATGATCATCCATTATCTTATTGTACCTTTCACTACAATATCAATTCAAACCTAATCATCAAAAATATTTCAAGTGCAAACAAATGATAAAATCATTTAATGCTATTTCATATGGAGAATAGTTGATTTTTTCAACCGAAGGTCTGGATTAGATACGAGTTATTTTGATAATCCTCCAACTATTCAATTGTCCATAACTGTATCTCACAGATTTGTCTACGGATTCCTAGTGTGAAAATAGCAAGACAAGTTATTCTTATGAAGGCAATGCATTCGAAAATCTATCACAACATTTGTATTTAAAATACTTTTCAGAGAAAAACTAGTGATTTCTGAGTTAAACAAAAAACTTACAATTCCAATTGTAAAGCAAATATTTGGCATAACTTTAAATGATTTGGAAGGGTTTCAAAAATTTCTGACCCACATTATTATCACCTCAGAGATTTGTCTATGAATACCTATTAGTTGCACGATTCTTGCATCTACAAATTGAATTACAGAACGAACTCTGCCCACTTACACGTTTACACATCATTAGTGGGAGACTACACGTGTTAGCATATCACCTTACGAACTTGGCTGTTGCGAAAACTTCTTCAGTTAATGAGGACGCGTGGCTTTTTTCGGGTAGAGCAGGCCGGGATGCGGGAAGTATAACGAGCAGAAACGTTTGTTTTCAAATTGCCCTTGTTTATTATTCATTTATTTGTATATACTATAAATTGCTATGAAGTTGCGATTATTGTCTCATGTTAAATATCTGACCTGATACCATTCGTTGCTCATACAGTGCATGTTTCGAAACGGCTCATAAGAAACCATCAAAAATAAATTTCATGTAAAAGTTTGGGTAAAACATCGTGTAATTTCCTTTTTTTATAGATATTTTAAGCTTAAAGCAGTATGGCGTTTAAGTGTAACAGCAGCATTAAGTTTAAAGCATATGGCAGTGTCCTTGGCATTTTTTTTACATTTTGTCTCTTATAATATTCTTGAACTCAAAATTTCATCTATTCCAACTTGTATTTTTATAAGATTTCAATATATATACATATCTTATATACCTATAAGATTTCTATATGTATCATCATCATCATCAGTGGCGCAACAACCCGATGGTGGTCCAAGGCCTTCTACCTACCGGCAGATTTCGAGAGAGGATATGTTTTTTTTTTTTACGGGCTAGGATTGTCAGCCCTACGCCAACCTTCTACAGTCATATTAGACAGAGACCTACGGTTTAAAGTAGATTCCGAACTACTACAAATATTCATGGCACCTCCGGGACTCTAATCCTGTGGCACAGAGCACCAAAGCGCTTATCACTCGGCCATCAGGCCCAACTTCACTTAAGCATCATAGCGGATAGCCCCTTTCTGCATTCTGTAACTGAACACAGAAAGGGACCTGTGGAGGGAAACCTCCACAGAATATTCTTTCTTTCTGTATACTGAACCTTTCTGTCCATTTGGAATGAACTCATTCATATATGGAATATGAAGAGTTGCATCTTCTTTTTACCTTCTCGGGCTTTAAGCGGTCTGATGGCCAATTGGCTAGCTCTCTGGTCTTTGATATCCCAGGCTTCAGGTTCGAATCCTGGCGATGGCATGGGTGTTTGTGAGGGGTTCGGAATTCCCGTTAAACGATAGGTCCCGGTCTAATTAGTGCAAAAAATGACCGTAGAGAGACAAATAAACCATAATCAACGGAAAAACTTTTTGGTTTGCTTATTGCCCATTCCTAGCACCAACATAGACATTTGAATTTCGAAATTACTTTTTAGGTTTTGAACCAAACTTCATTAGTTGAGATACTCTATTGTCGACTTATAACTTATGGAGATGGACTTATGAAGATAACATATGTTATTTAATTTCCAAATGCTACACCTTATTTATTCAGCACCTAATCCTTTAGGAAAAAAAATCTCTTAATTTATCAGAAAATCAAATAACACTTCATCAAATGAAATATAAAATTAAAAGGAAAAAAAACAAGAATCCGAATTCCAAACCAGCTTTTAGCAGTTAAAAACCCGTATAAATAAAAAAGATTTATGTGTTGTTGATTTTCTGCGTCTCTACAGACAGAGAGAGAGATTATTCCTTTTGAAACACTGTTAAAATTCAGAATGCGCCAAGAAACGGAAACGCTTCGAATGCTGTCCTAATTCAAAGCTGCTAATTCGAGCTCCAACTGCGGGGACAAAATTACGTGTTTTTCGTAGAAATCGCCGTTTACCTTGAATGGAATCGCTTCTCGGGTGTTGAACGTGATTCCATTCATAACTTGGCAGATACGAGATACGCACATTGGCGGCTCTGGAGCCTAAAGTGATTTGCAGTTGTAAGTGATATCTAATATGGATATTATACGCTTGAAAAAAACAACCCAAAGTTTCTTTTCATGGACTGTTAAAAGTATATTGTGTTATACATTCTTTTTGACAGATTAGATATATAGATTCAAATATTTTTTTTCGAATGTAAATTATATAATATATATATAAATGCTTTCTTACCTTGGAGCTGTTAGTAGTGGCTTCTGGATAGAAAGGGCAAGGTTTGAACGTTTTCCTTGTCAACTACGGGTATGTGCAAGTCAAATCTGGGAAAATATACTCCATAGTGTTTGAAGGAGTGGGTGAAAGGTATGAACCACCCAGATACTTCACGCAGAGGATATTCGTTCCAAATTGTTCTGTCACTGGGGAATTAATTCATCGGAATAATATTTCCTGTTTAAAATCCTCCAAATCCCAGGTTTGAATCCATTGAAAACGCAATTGTAGTCATTGCTTTAAGAAACAAGGAGATTCAATTTGCAGATAACAATATTAAAGCATAAAGTCAAAGCATATTGTTAAGTTTGACAATATTTGATATATACATTTTTGACAGTTTTGACTTTGACAATATCCTTTAAGCGTCTCGCATCGATAATCAGCCTTTCTTGTGGGAGTTTCCGGATTTTCTCCTATTTGACATGACAGTGAGGGGCAGTTAACCCATAAAAATCATCCCGAAAGGCCATGTCCTATCCTCATAAAGCGTCGATGCGCTGTTGTTGGCGCACATAAATTGAACACAAGGGTCACCGATGTTCAACAGTGGCGTGATGGCGTGATAGCCAAGTGGCTAGCACTCTGGCATTTGGTACCATAGACTTCAGGTTCGACTCTTAGTGGTGGCATAGATGTTTGTTCATGGTTGTGAATCCACTTTAAAGCGTTGGTCCTGGTCTATTTATGCCTCGTGTGCACAAAATGACCGTAGAGCGAAAAAACAAACCAAACCGATGTTCAACAACAAAAAAAAGTTCGGTGGTGATTGAGGAAATTAATTGTTATTTTATACAATAACTTTAAAACTTTTCGTGACTTACACTTGTAATAGATGTCAAGAACATCATGTTAAAACAATGCCGTGTCGTAACATAATAAAAAAAAAAGTGAAAGCCTCGGGTGAAATTCAATTTATGATGTGTGAAAATATTTTATCATCAGTTTCAGCCATCAACGATTAGCCGCACGCAACGCAGTGGAATCGGTAGGAGATTTCTAATCTTGTTCTGTGAAGGATCCAAGGATTCTATGGCAACTGCAATTCGACTTTTCAATTCGCCTATATCTCAAACCGAGGACTGTCAGTGTGCCTTCTCTATTTTTCAAATGAATTTTTTTAAGTAAGAATACTTTTTAGAACCTAGTATTCTAGTGTCTCCTTAAATTTTCCCAAAATATGTAAAATTTTCAAAAAAAAAAAAAATTAGATTTAATTAATTTTTAGAAAACAAAGGTTTCTAGTTGGGCTATAATTGCTTTTTTTTCACATAATAGTAAAAACTACGTTTGTCTTATTACAATATTGGCGATTGGTTTAGTTTGTCGCTCTACGGTCATTTTGAGCGCACTTTGGGCTAATTAAATCGGGACCTACAGTTTAACGTGGATTCTGAACCACTCACAAACATCCATGCCACCGTCAAGATTTCAACCAGAGCGCTAGAAAATTGGCCATCAGGACAATGAACGTCTCAAATAACTGAATCAATTAATTGTTTATAATATGTACACGACTGACACCATTAGCTTTATTACTGAATTGTAAAAATAATGCTGGTCTTGCTATAAATTTTGGAGAACATTTCAAATAACGTTTTATTATGATAAATCTGCAAAATTCAGAGCATTGTCATGGAAGTCCTTCGGAAACAACTAGTAACTGATAAACGATACACAAGAGACATCTTTAATTTTAAAGAAAATAGTTGAAATAATGCTGATCTTACTATAGATTTTGGTGAACGTTTAAAATAAGTTAACAGTAGGATAAGTCTACATAATTCCGAAAAGACAAAACAGGCCTTTAATAACTTTATCAAAAAATATAAAATGATGCTGATCTTATTGCAAATTTTGGTAATCGTTTCGAGTAACTTATCACTATGATTAGTTCAAAATTAAACGAATTGCCGCTAGATTTATTCAGTGACATCAAAATCAACTAGTTTGTGATAAGAGACACAGGAAGGAATCATTATCTTTGTCACAAAATAGTCAAAATAATGCTGGTCTTATTAGCCTTGGTTAATGTCTAAAGAATATGATAAATTTATAGAACTAGTTTCTAATAAAATAAATGTACAGAACTAGTTTTTTTTACAACTAGTTTCTGATAAGAGACGTAAAAAGGATTTCATTATCTTTGTCATAAAATGTTCAAAATAATACCGATCTTAATAGCTTTTGATGAATGTCTAAAATAACTAAAAAATATGATAAATTTACAGAAATTAGAAAAACTTGCTGGATATCTTCTGAAACAAGTAGTTTCTGATAACAGTTGAAAAAAGAACATCATTATTTTTGCCACAAAATAGTCAATATAATGCCAATTTAATATTGGCATTATTTTACGCATGATCCCCTAATTTCCAGTGAATTTGATGTAACCAAATATATGATAAATTTACAGAAATTAGGGTATACTGGAAACCTTCAGAAATAACTATTTTATGATAAGAAAAGCACAGGAGACATCATTATCTTTGTCACAAAATGGTCAATGTAATGCCAATCTTATTAACTTTGTAGAAAACTAAAGAATATGATAAATTTACAGAAATTAAGGAATCATGCTGGATAATTTCTGAAACAATTAGTTTTTGATAAGGAAAGCACAGAAGATATTGTTATTCTCCCAAAATAGTCAAAATAATGCTGATCTACAGCAGATTTTGGAGAACGTTTTAAATAAAAATATTATAAATCTGCATGATTCATCAAATCATCGTTGGTTTCCTCCAGATACAACTAGCTACTAACAAGAGACACCCAAAGGACATCATTAAAATAGTCAGAAAAAAATTCTGATCTTATACATTTTGGTGAGCATTTAAAATAAATGCATGACAAATCTACAGAATTTAAGCAAATTCTCGCTGGATTCCTTCAGAAAACAACTAATTTCTGATTAAAGAGAGACACAAAGGACATTACTATCTTTGTCACAAAACAGTCCAAATATTTCTGATCTTATTAGCTTTGGTGAATGTCTAAAATAACTAAAGAACGGGATAAATTTACATAAATTAGGGAATCATGCTGGATACCTTCAGAAACAACTAGTTTTTGATAAGATATAAAACATAGACACAGCACAAAGGACATCATTATCCATATCACACAATGGTCAAAATAACCCTGATCTTATTGCAGATTTTGGAGGAAGTTTGAAAAGAAAATATTATAAATCTACAGAATTCACCAAATCGTCGCTGGTTTCCCCAGATGCAACTAGCTACTAATAAGAGGCATTCAGACATTTTTTTAAATTTTAGTGAGCATTTGAAATAAACGTGTGACAAATCTACAGAATTTAAGCAAATTCTCGCTGGATTCCTTCAGAAAACAACTAGTTTCTTATGAGAGAAGCACAAAGGGCAATCATTATCTTTGTCCCAAAAAGGTCAAAATAATACTGGTCTTATTGCAAATTTTGGAGAACGTTTGAAATCAAAATATTATAAAACTACGGAATTCGCTAAATCGTTGCTGGCGAATTGGCATCCTCCACATACAAGTAGCTATTAATAAGAGGCACATAAAAGACCATTAACTTAGTCGTAAAATAATTCTAATCTTATACATTTTGGTGAGTATTTAGAATAAATGTATGATATATTTACACAATTTAAGCAAATTCTCGTTGGATTCCTTCAGAAATAACTTTCTGATAAGAGACGCACAAAGGACATCATTATATTTGTCACAAAATGGTCAAAATAGTGCTGATCTTATTGCAGATTTTGAAGAACATTTGAAATAAACGTATATTAAAACTCCAGTATTTAAGCAAATTCTCGCTGGATTCCTTCAGAAAACAACTAGTTGCTGATTAAAGAAAGATACACACAAGGGCAAGTCTCCTATTTGCTTTTTGCAAACGGCATTTCTAGTTTAAACTGACATTTTTGGAACTCGCCTTAAGCCAATACAGGTAAAAGTGGAGGGGGAAAAGAAATCAACACTTTTCCTTCTTTTCCGACCATTTATTATTTTTTTTTTTTTTTTACGAACCTGAACAGCAAGTTTTTTTTAGTTTTCTGCTTCACAGGTGCGCATGGTAACACGTGCTTGGATTTTGGCGTACGACTCACCTTGAAAGCTGTGCTCCCTTTTTGCCTTGCTACATATCTCATGCAACTTCTTTTTTTTTTTTTTAGTCCTTTCATTTATTTATTTATTATCATTATCAACTCTTTCCAGTTGGGATGGAATTCTTACTCCAGCAGCATAGAAGTCATTCATAAAATTGCAGATTGCTTTTTATTTTTTATTTTTTTATCTTTGGCTAGAAGTGGATGCATGTGTGTATGTATTTCCTGACCTGAGGCTTGAAGTGGAGAATTAACATACTAACGCTTGTCTTAAATACCAACGCGTGCTAGGATTTGGAAATGCATATTGGTTGGCAGTCGTAAACAGCAAACATACTGACAGTTAGGATTGTCCAATTTTTTTTACGAGACGCTATTCTACAGTTTGCACATTAGAGATCTTAAAACTATCATGGGTGGATTTGTTCTACCATTTCATTTTATTTTTTAACTTGGTAATTTTATTGCCTTATTGTTAGTATGTGGAATAAATTATGCAAAGTTGGTGTGTGTTCTTTAATAAGATTCGGAAATAAATTTCTAATAAAAAGTGCAGAAAATTGTGGTAGTTCTGCATGAATATGTTAAACATTTTCAGATATTTTTGAAAAAAAGGTCTTAGAAATGGTGATCTTTTTCTTTTTTTTTTCTTAAGGAAGAATTTGCGTATGTATATAATTAAGTATCACCTGCTTTTGGGATGTGAATACCCTATGTTTATTTATAAATACCACTGCATAAATTTAATAAATAAGTTTACCACTCGCTTTTCATTTGCATATTCTGACTCGAGAGTAAATTTAATTTATGTACGACATAGTGTAAAGATGTTCTTATAACAAATATTTGTCAACCTGCCGTGAATATACATCACTGATTTTAATCTACTATTTTGATATTTTCTTTCACATTTTATTTCACTTTTAATTTTAAAACTAGTGAGTTAAAACTAGAGTGGATATGAGTGATATGAATAATTTTTTTTTCTTTTTCTTCTTCATTGGCACAAGAGACCCATGATGGGCCAAACCATTTCGAGACAGTAGATGTTTTCTTTTTATGGGGTAGGGTTGTCAGCCCTACATCCAATGCTCTACAATCATATTAGAGCAGGACTTATGGTTTAAAGTGGTTTCCGAACTACAAATACCCATGGTAGAGCCGGAACTCAAATCCGAAACCTGTGGCACCAGGTCAGTGACACAGGACAGTTATATTTGTGGAACTCAAACTCACTTGTCATTTAATACAATATTTCTCTATTTTCTCCATGTTAATTTATGGAACTGATGGCCAAGCGATTAGCGCTCGGTGCCACATGTTTCGGATTGGAATCTCGGAATGCTTGTAGTGTCTCGAAGTCCACTTTAAAACGTAGGTCCCAGTCTAATAGGATCGTAGAGCGTTGTTTGGGTAGTGTTACTTGCGTCCGTAATATATCTTCAAACTGCAGATGCCCACTGTGTAGCGCTAAATGAGTAACATCGATGCATCCCTTGCTTATGGCATAAAGATTAACCATCTCTGTATTGCCAGCTGCATTAGAAGAAAAAAAGGCGTTTGTAAAAATTATAAGGACTACAAACCCGTAACAAATATAGCGACGTATGAAGGCGTGTACAGATTGATACTGATTTTGAAATGGATACAGTGAGAAAATTATGTAAGACACTTCAGCAAATAAAAAGAATTAAATAAATATTTTACATAGAGTGAAAAGAAAACGCTTATCTTTTCGTAACTTGCCGTGCATACATTAGTGAGTTTCTATCAAATGCTAAAATCTCACGTCTCTGAACGACAACCAATCAGAAGATCAGGGTTTTGACTGGCACTTTAAATCAGATAAAATTAATACTGCGATTTTTAGGAAAGCAAATTCAAATAAATTTCACTAAATACATATTTAAAATTTAATATTGTTGATTCAAATTGATCTTAATACTTGAGTTAAAAATAACTTGTTGTGATGTTACTTCTAATACGATGAATATTTGTTAGTTTTTTTTTCAGTTTTTTTAATAATAGCTTAAATGTATTAAAAAGTAATTTATGGTAAGAAAACATCCAAGTTAAGTTCTTACTTGCAATAATTCTAGTAACTGATTGGTCAAAGAACAGAAGCCATATCTTTACGGAACATCTGAAATTTGATAAAAAAATTATTTATTATCAAGTCCTACAGTTTATAAGTATAAAAAATACATTTACATTTATTAATTATATACTTATTTTGTATAAAACAATAATTGGCTGCTTGTATTAACTATTTCCTTTACTGCTATCTGTTTAGATGCGAATCACTTATTAATCATATAGAAAATTATAATTTTTAAAACATGGAAAGAAATATTCATTTTAAGAAAAGTTTGCTTTAAAAAAAATTAAGGTATAAAAAAAAGCTGGAAATCTGTCATACAATAATTGAACTATTCGATCAATACTTTTGATTATTAACTTATTACTATATATATATATATATTACTATAATATATTTACCAAATATCCGGATTATATTCGTTATGAATTAAATCGTAGGAAATTAAATTCTAATTATGGATTAAAAGGATTTTTTATAATCTTGTAATATTCTAAGGCAAATTAACAGTGCGATATCTGGCAACAGTCATTAGAGCTAGTTAATTATTAATTTGTAAAATTAATTTATAAAATTAATCCCTTAATGGAATATCCGGATTATATTTCTATCATCTGTTTCAGCAAAATCACGAATTAATTCGTAGGAAATTAATTTCGAATTATTTAATAAAACGATTTTTTACAATCTTGTGGTATTCTAAAACAAATTAACTTTGCGATATCTGGCAATAGTCGTGATATAGATATTTAGCACGTGATATTTGGCAGCAGTCATTCCATCTCGATATGGTGTTTAATAGACATCTGTCTCCATGTCCTTCAGTACTGAAAATAGATCAGAGTGGAGCTGCCTATTATTGATTTCTTACGATCGCTGGCATTTCCTTTCCGTTATTTTTTCAACAAGTAGTCAAAATGATGACATTTTGAATAATATTAGCAACGATGCAATGTAGAGCGTTCTCGATAATTCTGGCGATGAATCCAAGGATTCGAGTTCTGATTCTTATAGTATTGATAGTAAGTTAAACAAGAAGAAAAAGTTCTTAATCGTAATCTTAACGTATATTTTCGATTTATTAAAAAAATTGTTCTAAACAAAACTGTATTTGAAAATGATTTTTAAAAAAAATTAATTTTTATAAATAATTTATTTATTTTTTATACAAAAAAAAATAATAAAATAAAAACTGTATAAACATGAATTATTATCTATTTTTTTTCTTTCTTATCCCACTTGGTAGACAGCAACATGTAAACCCAGTCCAACTACCCGAGATCTCATGGAAGAAGGGAAAGGGCAGTTTTCGTTGTGATGGAGCACACGTAGACAGAAGTCTGACTTGGCTCCGTGATGCTAATGAAGGTTTGGTTTCTCGCTCTACGGTCATTTTTTGCACCCTTTAGGCTAATTAGACCAGGACCTACAATTTAAAATGGACTCCGAACCGCTCACAAACATCCATGCTACCGCCAGGATTCGCACCTGAAGCTATAGTACCAAAAGCCAGAGCTCGAGCCAATTGGCCATCAGAACGTCCTAAGAAAGGAGGGCCGTGCCCTCTTGGAGAAATTTTAGGGGAACTACCCCGTATGGGAGGGAACCAGGAAAACTCCCTTCGGACTCATGAAGCAAGATGCTGAACATCTCGAGCATTCTCGTATTTCGAAACAGTATCTACAACAAAGTCGTCAGAGGATTGAACCTCCGTCCTCATGCTCACCAACGACGCACGTTGCCACTGAGCCACGAGTCGGCCTCAATGGCAACGTGCTAAACAATAACTAGTAGTATAAACAACAACAATATAGTATATTCTTACAAATATTCTGATCTACTATTATGCTAAACAATATATTTTGTCAAAATCAATTTATTTTATTTTGTATCGGATTAAAAAAAATCAGAATATTTGTGTTGTTGTTGTTGTTTCTTATCCCACTTGGCTGGCCAAGCCCACGAGCCCATACGTACTCATGATTGAAGGGGAAGGAAGCAGCTTCTGTTGTGATGGAGCACCCGTAGGTAGAAGCCTGACTTTGGCTCCGTGACGCTCTTACAGTCATAGGGGACTGGGACCTACTGCTTAAAGTGGATTCCGAACCACTACAAACATCCATGGCACCGCCGGGATTCGAACCCGAAACCTGTGGCACCGAGCGCCAGAGCGCTAGACACTCGGCCATTCAGGTCCCAAATTTGCCAACGGCACGCGGTGTTCCCAGGTGGTCACCCACCCAAGCACTGACCGCGCCCAATGATGCTTAACTTCGGTGATCTAACGAGAACCGGTATATTCAGCATGGTACGGCCGTTGGCTTAGAATATTTGTAGTTGCTGTTTATACTTATTGCTTATACCACCAAACGGGATCGTGGATATCTTTAGAAAAAGCAAATTGTTGAATTGAAAACAAAAGAAAGCCATTATTTAAAACTAACAGCGGCAAAAACGCAATT
This sequence comes from Caerostris darwini, assembly GCA_021605075.1. Taxonomy (NCBI): domain Eukaryota; kingdom Metazoa; phylum Arthropoda; class Arachnida; order Araneae; family Araneidae; genus Caerostris; species Caerostris darwini. The sequence continues at coordinate 224,461 of BPLQ01005772.1, read as the reverse complement.
TAATACACTTAGATAACAATTCCAAAACACCAAACACAGTAAATCATCAACCATGTTGGCAAAATGGGAAAACCCCACCAATTTCCTCATTGTCCTCGTTTACTTTCACCACGTGCAGGGAAAAACTCTTTATGTACACAGCAAATGACCCAGACCGAAAGGGAAACACAGGCGCTTCGTGCGCATTTTAACAACCCGCACCTTCCACAAATAACCATCCCTCAGTTCTGACCACGGCCATTTTGCCGCACTCATTAGCGCCTTCAGAAGAACATTAGCCATTCTATTTATCGTCTGCTCCGGTACACCCTTTGCGCGATGCGGAATCATCTGCATAACTTAGTCTTATCTCTTCTGTCTTTGAAATGACCGAAACGCAACCCAGTTAATTAGCTGTGAACATCAGATATGGAATCAGATAATCTTTTTTTTTTTCTTGAAATTAGTCAGGCGTACGATTGTTGGCGAAATATCTTGAAGACGTTCTGTTTTTTTTGGCAGTAAGGTCAACAACAGTTTAATCAATAATAAAACACATCAGATAGTAAAAACAAACAACAATAATAATATTTTAAAGTAATTAAATTAAGCCCGAAATATTTAACTATTACAACTTGTTGTTGTTGTTGTATCCATGGATTTAAAATATTATTATTAAAGTTGGATAAAAACTATTACAACTTTTAATTATAATGTGACTACCGCTTTGGCGTGAGGTACTGTCGGTTTCAGTTTTGGGTCCCGGCTGTTACAGGTTTTTTTTATAGTGATTTGGAATCCAGATCCGTAGATCCCAGTCTAATATGGCTATAGTGCTTTGGGCGTAAGACTGACAACCCTAAACCGTAACCCTAATCCGTAAAAATAAACCGTCTCGAAATCTGCCAGTAGGCAGACTGGCCTTTGCCCACCATGAGCTCTTGCGCCAAAATAATTCACTCATAGTATTTGTATCTTTTCTAGTACCGTGAATACACATATAGAGATCGGTTGATGGAACATCATCAGTGGCTCAACAGCCCCATGGGGGGCCAAGACCGTCTGCTTACTGGCAGATTACGAGACGATAGATATTTTTTCCTTTTTACGGGATAAGGTTGTCAGCCCTATGGCCAATGTTCTACAGTCATATTAGACCGGGACCTACGGCTTAAAGCGGATTCCGAACCACTACAATTATCCATGGTACCGCTGGGACACTATCTCGAAACTTGTGGCACCGAGTGCCATAGCGCTAATCACTTGGCCACCAGGCTCCGTTGTTACATTAATATAGGTATGCATTTACGCAACTTTTATTCTATTTAACTGTTATATCTTTTGGTGATTAAACTCCCATTGCCCCGAGTTATTGCTTATAAAGATAAATAATTTTCATAACGTTTCACTTAACCTAAACCGAAATTAAAGCTGATTTTATAAATTTTAAATGTTACTGATGTTCAATGAATGCTAGATGCTATTATAGCCCACTTAAAATACAAATAATGAATTCTTTTCATCCGTATTTTCCAAACCCCTTTAACCAAACCTCGAGCCTCTCCAAGGTCAAGAACCCCTCGTTCTATTTTTATGAAGCAGAAGAGAAACCATTGGATCGATGTGACGCAACCCTCTGTGACTCTCTAGGAAGCAAAGGAGAAGATGATCAGAGAACAAATAAAAAGAGACCCAGATGGCAGACAGTGTGGCACACGAGGAGAAGTCTGTTGGTGGAATGGCGTGATTACTTTCTTAGATAGCTGGCACAGACAGAATAGCAATCGTTCTTCTTTTGATTACTGTGCCGCTGAGCGAAATAATTCGAAAGGCTTTTATAGACAGCCCTTCGGACTGGATGATTCCTCATACCCCGCCCGACTGTCGGTCCGACTCCAGGAGAACCTTACAGTTTCACGATGACTCCAGGATTTAATAGATTTATCCACGCGGATTAAATGTAAACTTTTTCCTTTCACATACGTAAGCTTTTTCTTAGTTTTTGTAAGACGTAAAACTGTTTTTGAATGTTTTTTATTTTTTCAAGTTTCACGATGACTCCAGGATTTAATAGATTTATCCACGCGGATTAAATGTAAACTTTTTTTTTCATATACGTAAGCTTTTTCTTAGTTTTTGTAAGACGTAAAACTGTTTTTGAATGTTTTTTATTTGTTCAAATTTTTGAGGGTCCAATAAGAACGTATATCTTAAATACGCACGTTCACTTACATATAATTGGTATTTAGTTAATATTATACGTATTGTTGTACGTTGTGATCCAGTGGGAAAATAGGTCTTAAATATGTACGTTTAATTGGTACGTGCAACGGCCTGATTGCCGAGTGGCCAGCGCTCTGGCTCTCTGGCGCTCGGTACCACAGGTTTCAGATTCGAGTTCCGGAGTTGCTATGGATGTTTGTAGTGGTTCGGAATCCACTTTGTGTTACTCGCGTCGGTAGCATATCTTCAAGCTACACATGCCCCTTGGATAGTGATAAATGTATAACAGCTGTGCAGCCCTTGCTCATGGCATAAAGATAACTGACTCTGTATTGTCAGCTGCATTAGAAAAAAATCTCTCTTAATGATTAAACTCTATTGTTATGAGTTACTGATTAGAAATGTAAACAATTTACATAAATTTTCGCTAAAGCCGATTACACTAATTTTACATGTTACTTATGTTTAATGTATGTTATTAACCCACTTAAAACAGAAATAATGAATCTTTCTCATACAAACTCCCCAACCCCTTCACCATACCCAAGGTCAAGAACCCCTCATCTATTTTTATGAAGCAGAAGGAAGACCATCGGATCGATGTGACACGATCCTCTGTGACTCCAGGAAGCAAAGGAGGAGAACAAATAAAAGAGAAAAAAAGAGAGACCCAGATGGCAGACAGTGTGGCACACGAGGAGAAGTCTGCTGGTGGAATGGCGCGATTACTTTCTTAGCTGGCACAGACAGAATAGCAATCGTTCTTCTTTTAATTACGGTGCCGCTGAGCGAAATAACTCGAAAGGCTATTTATAAACCTGGATGATTCCTTATCCTCCCCGACTTTCGGTCCGATTCCAGGAGAACCTCACGGTATCACGAGGACTTGAGAATTTTATAGATTTATCCACGCGAATTAAGTTTTATTTACGAACTTTTATTTTCACCTACAAAAACCAAGAAAAAGATTTCGTAAGACATAAAAATGCTTTCAAATTCTTTACATTTGTTTAAAGGTTTTTAGAGGTCCAATGGGAACGTATATGTTAAATGTGTACGTTTATTTATGTATAATTGGTTATGTAATAATATGCATAATGTTGTACGTTTTGGTCCAGTGGGAACGTATAGCTTAAATACGATGCTTACTTACGTATAATTTGCACGTATGTAATTGTATGCATGATGTATGCACGCATATACATGTAATTTACATTTTGTTTTGATAGTATTAAATGTTACCAGAAAAAAAAGTAAAATATTGCGTTGGCCAAATGAATTCAAATCGTCATGGTCATTGAATTATCATACTTGTGCATGTACGATGTTAAACACTTCTCGTAAACTAAAGAAATATCCCTCGTTTTTTGAAATTGATATTTTTTTAAATTGAACAATGTTTATAAGATATGTTTTAACTGTTAGTCAACTGGAAACATTCCTAAAATATTAAGTTTTCTAACCATGTGTGGATATCTCAAAAATGTCTTAAAGTCATTTAATCGGAAAATAAGAAATATTTATAAAACAGCCAAGTGACAGCTTGTTTCATATAAAAAAAACTATAGGATATCGGATCAGACAGAAAAAACTCAATGAACTACAGCTCGTATGTTTGCTTTGTAAATGAAGAAATGTATAATAAAATAAAATCGTGCTTTTAATCCAATAATCTTATACATAACAACTGAGAAAAATTGTCTGAAGTAAATTTTTAACATACTATTCAAAGCATATTTTTTATTATTAGAAATGGAGTTTATTGCCCAATTGCAATAAATAAAATACATAAAATATTTTATTTTATTAATTTCAGTCTAAAAAATTTAAACATTTGCGATAAAATAAATTTAAAAAAAAAAAACTATAATTTTTAACAATTATATAACCTCATCACTATTTAAAATCTCATCTTCATTATTTCGTTTCTGTATCATGGAAAATCACAATATGTATTTTATATTCACAATATGTATTTTAATATTCATCAGAAATTCAATCAATCAATATTAAAAGAAAAATTAATTTTAAAAAATCTTTCATTTCTTAGGTATATTATTTCTAAAACAATTAATTAAAATACAGACATTAAATTCAATATTTGAAAAGAATAGGTAAAACATGAATTTTATATGTATTTTATTCATTAAAATAGATAAAATATGTCGGAGCTGTTTGCAGCTAATGGAAACTAATTCAAATTGATGCCGGTGCTGGAAAAATTGTCTCAACCTTCGCAGAACTGCTGCCCATTCATAAGGCACTTGAAGCCTATCCGAGTCTACCTCCATCACAACAAATGAATGGAATTACTATCTTCACTGACTCAAGGTCTGCCTTACAGGCTCTTAAAATTAATACTTGAAAAATAATAATTCATACTTGAAAAACCTTTATTATCTTGAATATTATATCTCTTTTAGAACAAATCCACTGCTTGTACAGAATGTGGATCCTGCAATAGATCCCTGCTCATGTGAATCTGGAATTGAATGAAATTGCAGATTCTTTGGCGAATAATGTCAGAAGTCTAGATCAGACTGCCATTTCTGCTTCCCTTGCAGTTGCAGCTGCCTTGGCAAAATCTAAACTTATGATTCCTTCTAAGATCAAAACTAAATACCGAATTACAGAATTAAATGTCGACAGCTACTACCCTCACAAGATTAAGGATGAAGCACCACAGAAATATGAAAATTCCTGCTAATGGCGTTAAAAATACCAAAAATGGGGCAACTGCCTTGATGTCGAGCTTACTCCTCATCATGTCTTTGATTGTCCAGCTGTTGCATTGTCTGAACCATCCCTCGGAAGAGAATTTATACTCCGAGCTGGCAATCAACATAGCCAATATTATTCGGGAACACCACAATATTTGATTTTCTTGTACTTTTCAGTGGATACGACAACAACAGATAGCATATAGTTTCCAAAATTAAGAAAAATATCAGAATAATTCAATTGCAAGGTAAAAAAAAAGTAAATTTTCAAAATATTTACTCAGTATTATGTAAAAGCAATGTTGTATCAGAATATGATAATTAAATTAGTGGGCCTCTACCGGTTAACGTCATTGGTCACTTAGTCGAAGGCAGATTTTAAAAAGAATCTGCGAATTTTGCAAGTAAAAATTACGTAGTGACTCCTTCATGACAGCCATGTTTTAGAACAACAATATGTCAAAACTCCTTCAGCAAAAGAAGTATCTCTCATTTGTTACTAATTTTTTTTAAAAAAATAGGACATGGCACATAAAAACACTTAATGGCACTTAAATTAAAAAAATTCATATAAACTGTGTGCATAAGAAATTGTAAACATTTGTATGCTGAATATCTGAAACTTAAAACATTCATTCTGCTTTACACTTATACATTATAATACTTTTACATGTGTATGTGTTTAAAAAAAAATTGATTTTTTTAAAGACAATCCTATATTGTTCTTATTTAATATATATTAATTAATTAAAATATTTTTCGCAAATGTTACAACATCTGGATGATAAAATGAAATGAATAATTATTATTCAAAATATAGTTTTAATTTTAATTAAAGGCTATATAAATATACAAGTATAATTCCTAAACCAAAGAGAGAAAAAAAATAAAATCGGTATATTTTACAAATTGAAGAAAAATTTTGTGAAGTACAGATTTACTGCACACTTTTCATTTCGTTAAATTATAAAAATACCTCATATTATACCGTCTGCTTCAAAGACCAAAAGATAAAACGAAAACTTAAATGGTTTCAGCATTCTTTATGAACAATATTCCTGTTTCTCTATCTTTCACCAGCTATCGCTATTAAGCGACATAAATTACCAAAGACGCCGAGCCTAGCTCCCGAAATCATTGTCAGGCACTTCACACACTTCACAAAGCCCTAACGTCACATTTTTCACCTGAACGGAACGCATTCGTCACCCCTCAACCCCTCCCTAGCCCCCCCTCACCCCCTCTTCACCTCTTTAGGCCCCACCTTTCCACCAAAAACCATAAAAAAAAAAAAAAAAAAACCAGAATTAATAAAATACAGGCAAATGGAAGGCTTAAAACTTGAAATATGCCAGCGATCGTAAAAGATTTAGTTTTCTTCTTTTGGCAACTTCCGGGCCGCAGGCGATTTTTAGCGATACGTTTAACACTGCACTGTCCGGCACGGACGATATTCTACTAAAAAATCGTTTGAAACACCCCTAAAAATGGACCCAAGAGGGTGGCGATTGCTGGTGCGATATCGTTTGAGGTACCATCTACCACATGAGATCTTTCCTGTGACGATGGGGTGCGATTTTGGAGGGTACTGCGCCCGAAACGTCACAGGTGTCAGCCATCACCTGTGACAGAGGCGCGTGCCCGGCGAAGGGACAACGCCTCGAATTTTGATAGTGTTTATTTATTCCTTTTTTTATTTTATTCTTTTTTCTTCCATCTTCTGACATGAGGTCGCAATCCGTCGTACGAATTTGAAGGCGGAGACCGCCTAACCTATGAACCACGAGGAAGATTTGTTCTCTGGTAGAGAGGGTTTCATTCTTTTTTTATATTTTTGTTGTTCCAAAGCGTGTCTCGAACAAGTTCTCTGGTCACGTACGACTTGTTTCGTCTGTTTTATGGCTACTTTTTCTGGGTTCTTTCTAACTCCTTCCCCCCCGTTCGGTTTCGCTCTCGAACTCGAAGAAAATCGGCTGCTCTCAGAAGCAATTAGATTGGACATTTAACTTTCATTGATTGGGGCTACACACCCTTTCATTTGCATACGGTTCGATTTTGGTGTCGATCTCTTGGTGTTTGTGGATGCTGGATGTTTTGGAAGGGAAAGGGTATTGGGAAACCGCATCTGGACCACATCTGGTTTGAAATGTCACTTTTATGGTGACATTTTCTTACGGAATGTAAAATATTATATTCCAAGACATGTTTTACTGCAGAAAGTATTATTATCAGCTTTTATGTACCAATTACACGCATAATTTCAATTGTAATTTAAAGTTCTGCAAAACAGCTTTGCTTGGCCTTTGGCTTATTTCATAAGCTTGTAGATAGTATGTATCCAAGGTAGTATACAAAAGCACTAGTAATGTAGTGCATCTACCTACAACTTTTCAATTTATTTATTAATCTATAATTTTAAACGATAGTTCAGATTATCTATCAATCAATCTATAATATCCTTTTAATCAATAGTTCAAACTATCTATCAATCCATAATATTTTAATCAATATATATTGATCCATAATATCCTTCTAATCAATATCTATCAATCCATATTATCCTTTTAATACATAGTTCAAATTATCTATCGATCCATATTATCTTATTAATCAATAGTTAAAATTATTTATCAATCTATAATATCTTTTAATCAATAGTCCAAATTATCTATGAATCCATAATATCCTTTTAATCTATAGTTCAAATTATCTATCAATCCATGATATCCTTTTAATCTATAGTTCAAATTATCTATCAATCCATATATCCTATTAATCTATAGTTCAAATTATCTATCAATTCATGATATCCTATTAATCTATAGTTCAAATAATCTATCGATCCATAATATCCGATCCTATGAATTATCCATAAGTTTCAAATTACAATATCAGTTTCAGTCATAACAGCATTCTGATATTACGCCTCAGATAAAAAAATTCCAAAAAAATAATAAAAAAATATTTAAAATACTCCAGTATAACTTAATATAAATATTCGCTATTTGGAATGCCATTGATTGAAATAGAATCTTTTATTTACAAATTATTCAATTTATAATTATAGAACTACATAATTATAGCCAAAAGTGTTATCTACATCTACGTTTTTTCTTTGTGAGATCTACTGTATTTAAAATGTACTTATAGAATAATTGCAAAAGTTCTCGTATATGTACTTTAAAATACACCAAGATTAAACATCTAAATGAATAAAATTCAGAAGAAAAATAAATCGAAAATAAACAAATCTATCTATAAATTTATCTAATCTATCTATAAATAAATCTATCGATTCATATTATCCTTTTAATTGTTATTATCTGTCGAGTCACAATATCCTTTTAATTAATAGTTATTATTTGTCGTACCATAATATTCTTTTAATCAATAGTTCAAATTATCTACCAATTCATCATATATTTTTAATCAATAGTTCAAATTATCTACCAATTCATCATATATTTTTAATCAATAGTTCAAATTATCTACCAATTCATCATATATTTTTAATCAATAGTTCAAATTATCTACCAATTCATCATATATTTTTAATCAATAGTTCAAATTATCTACCAATTCATCATATATTTTTAATCAATAGTTCAAATTATCTACCAATTCATCATATATTTTTAATCAATAGTTCAAATTATCTACCAATTCATCATATATTTTTAATCAATAGTTCAAATTATCTACCAATTCATCATATATTTTTAATCAATAGTTCAAATTATCAAATTATCTACCAATAGTTCAAATTATCTACCAATATATATATTTTTAATCAATAGTTCAAATTATCTACCAATTCATCATATATTTTTAATCAATAGTTCAAATTATCTACCAATTCATCATATATTTTTAATCAATAGTTCAAATTATCTACCAATTCATCATATACTTTTAATCAATAGTTTATCAAATTATCTACCAATTCATCATATATTTTTTAATCAATAGTTCAAATTATCTACCAATTCATCATATATTTTTAATCAATAGTTCAAATTATCTACCAATTCATCATATATTTTTAATCAATAGTTCAAATTATCTACCAATTCATCATATATTTTTAATCAATAGTTCAAATTATCTACCAATTCATCATATATTTTTAATCAATAGTTCAAATTATCTACCAATTCATCATATATTTTTAATCAATAGTTCAAATTATCTACCAATTCATCATATATTTTTAATCAATAGTTCAAATTATCTACCAATTCATCATATATTTTTAATCAATAGTTCAAATTATCTACCAATTCATCATATATTTTTAATCAATAGTTCAAATTATCTACCAATTCATCATATATTTTTAATCAATAGTTCAAATTATCTACCAATTCATCATATATTTTTAATCAATAGTTCAAATTATCTACCAATTCATCATATATTTTTAATCAATAGTTCAAATTATCTACCAATTCATCATATATTTTTAATCAATAGTTCAAATTATTTTAATCAATAGTTCAAATTATCCAATTCATCATATATTTTTAATCAATAGTTCAAATTATCTACCAATTCATCATATATTTTTAATCAATAGTTCAAATTATCTACCAATTCATCATATATTTTTAATCAATAGTTCAAATTATCTACCAATTCATCATATATTTTTAATCAATAGTTCAAATTATCTACCAATTCATCATATATTTTTAATCAATAATTCAAATTATCTATCAATACATTATATCCGATCAATGCACATTTATTTATCAATATATAATATCCTATCAATGCATATTTATCTATCGATACATAATATCCAAAGGTGTAATTTTAATTTTTAAATATAACGTCTTAATAAGATGGCTATTTTACTTTAAAACTAATTTTATACAAGTTTAAAATTTAATTTAATTTTTTTAACTTTATTTATTTATTTTTGGTTCGAATTTTATTCAGTTTGTAATATAATTGTTCTTTTAAATAGCATGTTTCATATTCAATATCAATCAATTTCAACATTAACAATTTTATATTCTTTATGTTTTTACCTTTTAATACATGCACTCATTTTTCATCGTTGGAAGACATCTTGGGTTAATTTAAATTCCGACTGTTTTATCAGATATTCTTCAACTAGTAACTTTTTTAAAACAAAAATTTATAAGACAATTGAATTGTCCTTATATTCAATACAAATTGGATTTAATCACTTTTTATTCCGGAATGATATCGGTTCTGTAATATTCTGAATTCCTATCAAAAAGTGTTATCCATGTAAAATATGCTATGAAAGATTCAATTTAAAATATATTTATAGCTCGGGGGTTATTTCGAATGCAGTTCATAAAAGAAAGGAAATTGTTGGTTCAACAAAGAAAATACAGAAAGTATATTTGCTAGAACGTGCATCAAAAAGAAAATATAATGGAAAGCTCACATTCTTATTTTTATATGTTAAATATGAAAGTCTTTTTAAACTAAAAGGATTTTTAGTAATATTATAGATAGAATAAAACTAATTATGAATCCATACTCTAAGTCTCCAGGAGAAATTTTTAACATCCTTGCAAAATCAGAATTTTATGGAATTAAGAAGAATTAAACACTATTTATTTTACCAATACATGAACTGTTTTATGCAAAATTATGAAGTATTGTACTTCTTCTTTTAGAAACATAGTTTTAACATAATTTAATTCAATCAATTCACATAATTTTAACATAATTTAATTCAATCAATTCACATAATTTTAACAGACACATGATATTAACACACATAATTTTAACATAATTAACAGACATATAGTGTTAATATAATTAACAGACACATAGTATTAATATAATTAACAGACACATAATATTAATATAATTAACAGACATATAGTATTAACATAGAGTATTTAACACTAATAGACATTGTATTTAATTTAAAATTAGAATAATTTTGGTGTTTTTTAATATTTATTGCGGTTCATTTGTCATAAATATAAATGGAACAGCACTAAATGTTTATAAATTTCATTTTAACATCAATTTTAAACTTGACACTTTTAATAACCCCAAATTTATTATTCAAACTATGAAATTTTTTTCAGATATTTAAATATATTATATAAAACATTCTCTTATAACTTTTTTATACTTTATTTCAAACAGGTTGCATGCTGATCGTAAAAGTTTTTGTAGTACATTAAAAGTGTGGGACAGTAACTTTATCCAAGATTATATTTTCCTTATTCGTCCTTTATAATTCTGATTATTCTCTGTATGTTGTGACACCCTTTTTTACAGAAAAAGTTAGTTTATTCTACATCCATGAGCAAAATAAAACACAAGAAGCCTTTTTTTTACTGAGCACGAGCATTAGTTCATTTCAAAATTCCAGAAATTTACAAGATTATATCAGACATCAGAACTGATTAGTATTCAAAGGGCAGCTTAAGAAAAATATCGTTGAAAGCATTTGATTTCAAACAACTCATTCAACTAATTTTTTAAGTGCTAAAAGTGGGATCGGCTTTTTATGGTTTTAAACACTTTGAAAAAGAATTCCAGATTTGAAAACAAAAGATTCGCATAAATTCATTATTAAAAAAAATTAGAAAGTGTTTTTTTTCTGCTTTAGCAGTTGTGATATCAAAATTCAACAGCTAAAGAATTTAGAAAGGTCTTTCAAATCTGATTTTATTTTGAAAAGACTTATGTTTACTCCTATGTCTTTACCCTTATATTGAATGTAACATATTTTAATTTAATATTTGGAATTTAACACTGAAGCCATCTATTAAAAGTAACATTGAACCAAGCTATCATACTGAATTTAACACTGAAGCTACCTATCATATTAAATTTTAATATTGAAGTCATCAACTCTATTAAATTTCACATTGAAGCAACCTATCATATTGAATTTAATACTGAAGCTACACATTATTTTGATTTTTACACTGAAGACCCTTCTAGTGAATTTAACATGGAATCAACTTATAATGAATTTATTACTGAAACTATCCATTATTTTGAGCTTAACACTGTAGTCACCTATCATATTTAATTTAATACTGAAGTTATCCATTCTATTAAATTTAACATTTAAACATCCTATTGAATTTATTAATTAATCTACCCATCATTTTGAATTTAACACTGAAGGCACTTAAACTGAATTTAACATTGAAACTATCTTTCATATTGAATTTAATGCTGAAGTCATCAATTCTATTAAATTTAACATTAAAGCTATTTATCATATTGAATTTAATACTGAAGCTACTTATTGTTTTGAATTTAGCATTAAAGACCCTTGTACTGAATTTAATATTGAAGCAACTTATATTCAATTTATAGTTGAAACTACCCTTTATTTTGAATTAAATGTAAAGGTCACTTATATTGAATTTAACACACAATTCTATTAAATTTAACATTGAAGCAATCTATCGTAAAAAAATTTAATACTGAGACTACCCATTATTTTGAATTTAATGATGAAATTACCCATTATTTTAAATTTAACACTGAAGAAACATATAGAATTTATTACTCAAACTTTCCATTATTCAATTCCTTCTATTAGCCCACCTTTGGCGCGCAACACAGCTTCAACCCACCTTGGAATGGATTAATACCACCACTTAATACCAGTTAAATACCACTTCCACCTGATCACGTGCCTTCCACGTCATGCAGGCGAGGTCATTGCAAAATGTAGGGGTGGTCATAATGTTTTGCTCTTGAGTGTATATGAGAAAATAAATGTCAAAAAACCAAATGTCAAATATTGTGTAATATATTCTGATAATAAAACGATTGCTCGACATTTTTTTTCCTCATTAAAGAAAGAGCAAAATTTGAGATTTACCCTCCTAAAATATCCATTTCAATTCAAATAAAAAAAAACACCTCTTTCTTTTTTTTTTGCAGTGATGCTCTCCAATTTGTCGCAATGTTTTTGCAAGCGAAGACGTGTTAAAGGGCGTCCCAACACACTTTCTCCGAAAACGATTCCAACTACTCATTTCATCGGGTTCGTTGGCGTGCTAATAGGTCTCTCTGTTTATGGACCCTCTTTTTTCCATTGGCTGTTCTTGTGAAAAGGCGACATTGGAACATAGGCCAAATGATTTTCGCCTCTTCCGTTTCTTTGTCATCCCTGCATAATCCACCCGTCCAAAAAATTGCACACGATTATTGTCTTTCTCTTTTTTTTTTTTTTTTTTTTTCAAATTTATTTTTGTTTTAAAATGTGTTACTGAGTCATAAGCAATTAAATGCTAATATTTTCGACGATTAAATGTGTATTATCCAAGTCTTGTTTTTTTCTTTTTATTAGCATTTCTTAATTCAATTGATTTTACTGAACTTTATTGTGAGCAATTTTTAATTTACAGATTGATTTTAATGAACTTTTATTGTAAGCAATTTTTAATTTAAAGATTGATTTTAATGAACTTTTATTGTAAGCAATTTTTAATTTAAAGATTGATTTTAATTAATTTTTATTGTAAGCTATTTTATTAACCAAACAAAATAAACTGTTTCTATCTATATTCATTTAATTATAATTTAAATATTACATATCAAATGCCAGTATTTTAGATTAGGCAGTAAAAGTTTATTAGTTGGGATTATTTTCGAGATGATACTATTTAAAAGTAATTTTTTATTCAAAGATTGATTTTAATGAATTTTTATTGTAAGCTATTTATTTTATTTATTAATTTATTTTAATTAACCAAAAGAAAACTGTTTGGATCTATATTAATTTATTTTTAATTTAAAAATTACAAATCAAATGACAGTATTTTAGATTAGACAGCCACGTAGTAAAAGTTCATTAGTTGGGATTATTTATAGATGATATTTATAAGCAATTTTTAATTGAAACATTGATTTTACTGGTCTTTAATTGTACGTTATTTATTTATTTATTTTGTTTAACCAAACGGAAAAAAACTATTTGGATCTATATTCATTTAATTATAATTTAAAAATTTCATACCAAATGCAGTATTTTATTTGTGTTTCCATTATTTAAAGTTTATTAGTTTGTATTATTTTCAAGATGATATTTATAAGCAATTTTTAATTAACAAATTGATTTCACTGGACTTTAATTACAAACCATTTATTTTATTTATTTTTTTTTTTTTTTAAAAGTAAATTTTATTCAATTATTAAAATTAAAGTTAATCCTTTTATTTTCTGAAATGATTTTTATGAGAAATTTTTAGTACAAAAGACTGATGTTATTGTACTTTTATTTTAAACATTAATTATTTTTTTCATATAATTTAAATTTAGCCTATAAAAATTTAAATATTTAATAAAAAAATTTTATGTTAGTGGCAAATTTTAACATAAAAAAACGGAAACGCATAATCGCTTTAAAAAATATTTTTAAAATCTACTAATACATCGAGAAATAAATTAATATTTTTAAAAATCAATTTTATTCACTTTTATTTCAAATGTTCAAAATAATCCAGATTCTATTTTGAGTTATTTTTTCCGGCACATGACTTGAGTAAAAAGTTAAAATTAAATTTACATTAATTCGTATAAATAATTAAATTAAAAAGTTCTTAATTAAAAACAAACTTTTTTAATGTTTTACGCCTGAATTACTCCTAAATCGTTCTTGATTGTTTTAGTAATGAATTTTAACATGATAATATAATTTTTGTCTCTTATCATTTGAGGCATAGGCTCATGAGCTTGCTCTGGAGGGGATGGGGACATTTTAAATTGCGATTTTAAAATGTAATAAAAGCAGTAACAAGTGTCCGACTCGTGGATTAGTGGCAACGGGCGTACCTGGTGAGCATTAGGGTTGAGGTTCAATCCACTGACGGCTTTGTTGTAGACACTGTTTCAGAACACGAGGAGACTCGATGGCGTTTGGGATGTTCAGCATCTTGCCTCGTGAGTCGAACTCGTGGTGGAAGTTTACCTAGTTTTCTCCCATACGATAAGTAAATGTAAGGTAGTTGCCCCTAAAAGTTTTCCCGGAAAAAAATATTCTCCTCTCTCAGCGACACGGAGGCAAGTCAGACTTCTACCGAAGTGTGCTCCACCACATGAAAAACTTGCCTCCCCCTTCCCTCCATCCATGAGACCATACGGATTCTTGGACTTAGTCTAGATGTTGTTGTCTACCAAGTGAGATACAAAACAAAAACAAAAGTAGTAACAAGCTATCCCCTGGTTGGAGATATTAGGTAATGCTTAATTTACTACACGTCTGCCGTTCTAATGAGGAATGACATCAGGTTAAAAAATAATAGCAATATTTCTTCTTCATTGGCGCAACAGCCCTGTGATGGGCCAGGGTCGTCTACCTACTGACAGATTTCGAAATAGGAAATGTTTTATTTTTATACGGTACAGTTGTCAGTCCTACGCCCAACACTCTATAATCATATTAGACTGGGGTTTAAAATGGATTCCAGACCACTGCAAATACCCATAGAACTACCAGGACTCGAACCAGAACCCTATGGCACAGAGAGCCAGACAGTCGATCATCAGGCCGCTACAGCAATATGTACAGAAATAAAATACTTAAATAACTTATTAAAATACTATTTTTTCTATAATTTTTATTATTAATAATTATAATCGTATTAAATTTGTCACAAAAATAATAAATTGGTATCAGTCCTGATTTATTTATTTTATTTTATTTAGAAGAAATTATTTATTATTATTTTTTATTTGTTTATTTTATTTTATTCAAATAGAAATTTAGCCATTCAAATCTCATATTAGAATCTGAATTATGTTGTTTGATTCGTCGCAAGGACACGATACATCGCTCCTATTATCATAGAAAATGCCTCCATTTTGACGCATTATGAAAAATAACTAAGGAAAATAAATTCATGCTGTCTTAAGTAGTAATTAGCAGGCAGCTCCTTGCACATGTTTTGGGTACTGAAAGACATAGTGTCCAAAACATCATGACATCATGATAGAATTAATGTCGTCAGATGTAAGATATCACAGGAGAACTCGTGTTTGGCTTAGAATAATGCAATTTTGGCCAGCATACTGATTTTAATCAATATTAATTATCATATAAAACATCTCATGTTTCGAAATCTGCCAGTAAGCAGACTGCCTTGGTCCACCATGGGGCTGTTGCGCCAATCATGATGATGAATTATCATATAAATTAACGATGTTTCGAAAAGATACAAATATCAGAGATTTGTGATAATGTGTTAAGGGTATCAATATATTTAATCAAAATATTTTCATAAAAAAAAAATTAAGTAAGTCGTTTTTAAACTTAAATGACTTAACGAATCTGTACGGTTTAAAGTGGATGAATCACTACAAACATTCATAGAACAGCCGGGACTCGAACCAGATACCTATGGCACAGAGCTCCAGACACTCGATCATCAGGCCCCTACACCAATATTTTCAGAATTAAAATACTTAATTAACTTTTTAAAAGATTATTTTTTTCTATGATTTTGTTATAACAATTATAGTCACATTAAATTTGTGATAATAATAATAAATTTGTAACTATCCTGATTTATTTATTTTATTTTTCATTTTTATTTATTTTTTTATAGAAATTAATTAGAAATTTAGCCATTCAGATCGCACATTAGAATCTGAACTATACTGTTTGATTCATTGCAAGGACTTTCGAGATACCCCTTATGATACATCGCTCCTATTACCACAGAAAATCTCTCCATTTTAAAGCATTTTGAGGAAGAATTAAGGAAAATAAATTCATGCTGTCTTAAGCAGTAATTAGCAAGCAGCTCCTTTTCTTATCTTTTGGGTACCGAAAGACATAGTGTCCAAAACAACATGACATCATGGACAAAACATAATGATAGAATTAATGTCGTCAGATGTAAGATAACACAGGAGAACTCGTGTTTGGCTTAGAATACTACAATTTTGCCCAGTATACAGATTTTAATCAATATTAATTATCATATAAATTAACTCTAGATGTTTCGAAATGATACAAATATGAGAGTTTTGTGATAATGCGTTAAGGATATCAAAATATTTTCATAAAAAATCTTAAGTAAGTCGTTTTAAGCCTAAATTACTTAAACGAATCTGTCCGAATATAACTCGACCAGTTTTTAATCTCTTGGAAAAACCGAAACTCCCACCCGATTTCTGATTTAATTTAAAATAATAAAAAAGCGCCACCTGTCGAAAAAAAGGTCAGCCACTACGAGTTCAACAACACCCGCTGGGATTTGTTTTATCAGCACCTCGGCTATTCGGCTTGAATCCCAAACGTCGATCGGCGCCATGAATGAATCGCACGTAGTAAAAAAACAAAAAAAAAAGGCCCGCGAGTTGACAAGTTTATGAATGAAAAGCATGTATCCTTTTACCATGAATGAATGAAGTGTGCGCGGCCTTGCGTGGGTACTTTGTATATGGGTCAGCAAATCGCGCAGGTAATTGCATTACGAAAAGGGAAAAGAGAAAAAAAAAACCCGTCGCGACGCTTTTGCGGCACATTGTGCGAGATTGGCTAACGACACAATCTCATTGACAAGATTAGTGCTGATTGAATGTGATCAAGTGAAATGGATTTTTAAAAGCACAGTCTGATTATTGTTGCGTCAGTTTTATCTTACTGGGTTAATAACGTTTAATGTCGATTGATTTAATTTTTTGGGGTATATTTTTCTTAAATGTGTTATCAATCTGATAGGCCCCTTTTAGGCTAGTTAGGCACTCACTTCCCACACACGCACATTTATGTATGCAACGAACAGATGTCCTGATAAGTTTGGCTTGATTTGATTTGTCGCTCTACGGTCATCTTGTGCACACGAGGGCTAAATAGACTGGGACCTACAGTTTCAAGTGCATTCAGAAACACTACAGACATCCATGGCACCGCCGCGACTCGAACACGAAACTTGTAGTACCGAGCGCCAGAGTTCCTGGTAGGTGTTGAAGATCCTGTATATGCATGTCGTATGGGATAAAACCTCGAAAACTCTCATCAGACTGAAAATAAGTGACGCTTACAAACGATGTCGTGATCGATATCGGATGTCCTCTTTTCTGAAAATAGTGACTGCAACTCTCTCTGCCAGGGGATTCGGATCTGGATTTTCCTACCAGTTATGCTATGACTCGAAATTTTTTTTTTTTTTTTTTACAAATTAATGAAACATTTGGCTACCATATCAAATGAGCTTTATTTACAATTAAATGAGCAAAGGCGGGTTTTTAATAAAGGTTTTTCAAGTATAATCATAAACATTATATCTCGTTTAAGAGAAATTCCACGTCTTGCACAGCATGTGTATTCTAGTATAGTAAATCCCTGCTGATGTGGATTTGAAATTTAATTAAATTGCAAAATCTTTGGCTAAGAATGCCAGAAGTGTGGATCAGACTGCCATTCCTACTTCTCTAGCAGATGTAATTGCCTTGGCAAAATCTAAACTTATAGTAATTCCTTCTAAGATTAAAACTAAATACCAAATGACAGAACTAAATGTCGGCTGAAAAACATCCACTACTCGCACAAGGATTAAGGATGAAACATCACAAAATTAAGAAAATGTCTGCTGATGGCGTTTGAAAAATACCAAACATGGGGCAACTGCCCCGATGTTGAGCTCACTGATCATCCTGTCTTTCATTGCCCAGATGTTGTATTGCCTGGATCATCCCTCGGAAGAGGATTTATACTCCGAACTTGATTTTCTTGTAATCTTCAGGGGATACTACAGCAAAAACAATAAGCAAAGGCAAAACGAAAACAACAAGCTTACCATACACAGAATAAACGCGATAAAATGAAAAGGTCGGAGTTCTAAATGGTTTGGCTCGAAAATTAGGAGAAGAGCGATTTTCCCAAGCGCCGCACTTTAGGGGATTTTTTCAGGGCTTTGCAGTTTTCTTTATAGTGAACCCCTGGTTAACGTTGAATCTGGTACATATCTACCATTTTAGTGACAAATCAAGTCTAAAATGATTAGGCTTGGAAAAACAACAATGTGTGTGGGTATTAATATATATCGTTGTGTACATTAAAACTGGGGCAGATGACCTAGGGCTGAGGCGATCGCTGACACAGGTTTCGGTTGCGAATCTCGGCTGTGCCATGGATGTTTGTAATATTTCAGAATTTTTTTTAAACAGTAGGTCCCGGTCTAATATGACTGTAGAAAGTAGGGCTGACATTCCTATCCCGTAAAAAGAAAACATCTGCTGTCTCGAAATCTGCCAGTAGGCAGTCGACCTTGGCCCACCATGAGGTTGTTGCGCCAATCAAGAAGTAGATATTAAATTGATTATGAGTATTAATATGATTCTGCACATTAATATGGGTATGAATATTATGGTTATGTTAATTGATATGGATGGTACCAATCTGCGACCTCCATGAGTTCAAAATAATATTCAATTTCTTGTATAAAAAATATCATTAAATCTATATTTAATAAGCTTATTTTTACTCGTCATTAAATAAGTATTTTGTGTGCTATTGGAAGCAGAGTTCAAAATTGTACATATAACAGCGGTTCAGCCTTTTTATTTATTTAGAATTAGAAAATATATACATATACAAGGGCAATACCTACACAAGCAGAAAAAAAACAATTTAACCTCAATGATTTTTAAGCAGGAAGACCATTTTTTACTTAATAGTAATGAAAATAAATTGTACATTAACATTTCATTTGTTTTTTTATTTATTTTTGCGCTATTTTTCCTCGTGCTGAAGTTCAATAAACCTGGCAATGTTTGTTTTCCTCAAAGGCATTCTTTTCTTTGGAAGGCGAACAAAGTTTTTTTCCAGGGTGAAAATAATTTTATTCTTCGAAACAATGAAAAGGAAGAGGAACACCAGATTTTTAATTAAGGTTTCATTACGCGTTTTAAATCTATTTTCCCATGGAACAGGATGTATACTTTCCTGGCCCATTCATAGACTATCTATTTAAAACTCATATTCCTTACGTGTGAAATTAATCACCTTACTAAAAAAAGTGTGTAAAAAAGTAATGTGTCCAAAAAGTAAGACCATTTTACAATTTAAAATTCGCGGGGGCATGTGGAATTTAATTTTTTTTTCTTTTTTAGGTTGCTGGCATTGTCCTTGACATCTGTGTGATATTTCCCGTCAGAATATTCATTAGTGTTTGAGTTACGCTTGGCTTTGTGAGACGCTGAAACTGATTCCGGCGATTTTTGAAATGTCTGAATTAATTGGGCAAAGAACTTGCATTCAATTTCGTTTGCGGAAACGTATCGAAAGTTGCAGAATGCATTCGGTTAGCTGTCCTATATCGGAAAGAAAGATTCAGAAATGTTTAGAAGTGGTCTAAACAGTTCAAAGAAGGCAGAGAACGCGTTGAAGACGAAGAGCCCTCTGGTCGACCATCAACCCCAACCCACGAAGCTCGCGTCCAAAAAATTAAAAATTTGGTGCTTGCATACAGTCTATTTACAATTAGAGACCTTGCTGCTGATGTTGGACTTTCAAAAGGATCGGTCAATTCCATTTTGGGCCTCAAATGCGTCACATCTCAATGGGTAACACTGAAAACACTGAAACACTGAATGCGCCAGCTCACACTGCATTGATTCTTCGTGACTTTTTTGCCAAAAAGGAAACCCATATCGTTCCACAACTACCGTATTCACACCGTGCGACTTCTGGCTATTCCCTAAACTCAAAAGACCACTCCGAAGACACCGTTTTGAGTCGAATGAAGAGATTCAACGTGAATCTGCCGTTTTGGAACCTATCATCAAAATGTTAGTATTTAAAAATAAAACGCTTTATTTGGTATGCAATCCATCAAAATGTTAGTATTAATTTTTTTTCTAATGCAGCTGGAAAAGGCTTAGACTGTTGTCTCTTATGCCATGCAAGGCCTGCACCGACATTACTCACTTAGCACTACCCAGGGGGTGCGTGTAGCTTGAAGATAGGCCACGGAACGTGGAGTAAGAATACCCGCAAAGCTCTACAACTGTGTCAGACCGGACCTACGGTTTAAAGTGGATTTCGAACCACTACAAACATCTATGGCACCGCCGGGACTCGAACCCGAAACTATGGTACCGAGGGTCAGAGCGTGAACATTATAATTCTAATATTCCTGTTATTCATATACAGTAAATCCTGCTGACCTCTGATTTACAGAATGCCATTTTACACGCATGCGCAATCTTATTGTTTTACATTTAATTTGTCCAACGTTGGAATTGTATTCATGTGTTTGCAGAGCGTCGCCCGCGTCGCCATAGCAACGCCAACAATTTAAAGGATATCCACCCATTGAAAACGAAGTCAAAGAAAAGTCCCGATTTCAAAAGCAACTCGCTGCAGGAGATTTCCAGATATGAAAGACGAAGAAAGTCAAAGACTCCATCGAGAAATAAAGGACGAAGAATGGGATGATCTTGTGACATCAGTCGACAGTGAAAGCACGGCTCTAGTAAAGAAAAAGATAAAGCGCCTTTCACTTACGAGAAGTTGAATTGTTAAAAAAAAAAAAAACTTAAGCTTCCGGAAATTGTCCTTATTTTTTCAATGGATTCAAATAAAGAAAAGATACTAAAATACTATGCACACATGTTTTAAAAAATTGTGCCAGTTTTTATCCCAAGTAAAAATCAAGATTTTTTTTAATTAACTAATTATAAAGGGCCTGATGGCCCAGTGACTAGCTCTCTGGCACTCGGGGTTACAGGTTTCGGGTCAGATCCCAGTGGTGTCATGGATATTTCTAGTGACTCGGAATCCACTTTAAGCTGCAGGTCCTGGTCTAATATGACTGTTGGGCTTAGGGCTGACAACCCTACCAAATAAAAAGTTATCGCCACGAGCCCAGTTAGACTTCTACCTACGAGTGTTCCATCACAATAGAAGCTGCATCCCTCCTCCCACGGGTTCTTGGACTTGTTCTAGATGTTGCTGTCCACCCAATGGGATAAGAAACAACAAGTAATTATATCATCTATCTGCTCACTAAACAATAGTAAAATTTCAACATTTCTCTAATTTTACCTTTTTTTATTACAACACACTCGGGCCTGAATGGCCGAGTGGCTAGCGCTCTGGCGCTCGGTACCACAGGTTTCGGGTTCAAGTCCCGGCGGTGCCATGGATGTTTGTAGTGGTTCGGAATCCACTTTAAACAGTCCATAAGTCCCGGTCTAATAGGATCGTAGAGCGTTGCGGGGGCAGTGCTATCCGCGTCCGTGGCTTATCTTCAAGTGACACGCGCCCCCTGGATAATGCAAAGTAAGTACGTCTGTGCAGCGCTTGCCTTAAGGCATCCAAAGACCAAGCTGTCTAAGTGTTTGCCAGCTGCATTAGAAAGAAAAAAAAATTACAACACACTATTTAGGTGTGTTTTAAACTATGGATGCTTTCATAATTTTAATTAAGCCAAACATTTTTTTCTTAAACAGTTAACATAAAGGAGCCTCGATTTTGTCATTCACGCGATATATTAATGTCACCAAGAGTTTATTGTATTTCTAAGTTAAAACAAGACCAAATAAAACATCAAAAGTATTATGGTATTTCTACTTCTTCGTCTTCATTGGCATGGATGTTTGTGAGGGGTTCGGAATCCACTTTAAACTGTAGATCCTGGTTCAATGAGACCAAAGTGTGCACAAAATGACTGTAGAACGACAATCCAAGCCAAACTAATGTTCATTGGGGCAACACCACCACGCTGGGCCAAGTCCTAGGCAGATTTCGAGGTAAGCGATGTTTTTCATTTTATGGGTAGGGTTGTCAACCCTATTCCCAACTTTTTACAATCATATTAGACTATCTACGGTTTAAAGTGGATTCCGATAAATACTACAAACATCCATGACACTGCAGGGAGTCCAACCTCCCGAAACCTGTGGCACCAAGCGTAGTCGCTCGGCCATCAGGAGCTATTATGGTATTTAATGATTAAAAATAATTAAAACCTGTGATGGAATTTTCCCTTCGTCGAAGAAAGAGAAAGATCGTCACAGAACTTCGAAAACACTGCTCTAAAGTATATCCAGCATGAAAATGAATGCCAGTAAAAAACTAAAAATTATAATTACCGAATATTAAAGAAATTCGAAGAAGTAAAAAAAAAAAAAAAAATCAAAAGCAATGAATATTATATCCAGACGCGTCGAATATATGATTACAACGCCGACCATCAGACAGACGCTATCTGTGAAAATAACGTATCGGTGGAATATTAACAAAAGCTCGACTAACGACATAAATCAATCGCTCGGGACTTCCCCGTGCCCCGAGTGATGTGGAAGGGATGTTTAGAAAAATATGTCATACAACATCCATCACGAGATGTCAAAATGCATCCCATCGTACCCGAAGTCCACTTCCACCAGCCACTTCAACAGCTTTTCCTTCTTGGAACATCACTCCATGGCGCTTTTTATTTTGTTCGCAGAGCAGACGACACCCTGCTCATTAAAGGCGTGGACACCACGATCGTGTGATTAAACGGCGCTCCACCCTGCTTGGCCCTATCCATCCCCAGAAACAGACAGCACGAGAAGGGGGTTGGGGGGGGAGAAGACCGTGAAGAAGACGAATGAAATAAAAAATCAAAGGATTAAAAAGTGATGGAAGGAGAGTTCAAGCAGTGGATGGTTAACACAGCTTAAAAGGACGCGGCTCTTTACATTGGAATGTATATAAGTCAGTTTTATGAATTGGTACACTGTAGTAGGTTCGGTTTGGTTTAGCTTATCGCTCTACGGTCATTTTGTGTACCCTTTGGGCAAAATAGATCGGGACCTACAATTTAACGGGGATTTCGAACCACTCAAACATCCATGCCACAGCCAAAATTCATATCCGAAGTCTGTGGTACCAAAGGGCAAAGCGCTAGCTAATTGGCCATCAGGCCTCTCTTCATTTCAAGGCGTTCGGTTTTATCATTCAAGCAATATGTTAATGTTCCCAAGAGTTTATACTATTACTAAATTAAAACGAAATTAAATAAAACATCGAAACTATTAGGATAGTTCTTCATTGCCGCAACATCCACATGGTGGGCCAAAGCCGTCTGCCTTCTGGCATATTTTGAAACACGAGATTTTTCTTTTTACGGGATACGGGTGTCAGCCATACGCTCTACAGTCATATTAGGCCAGGACCGACGGTTTAAAGTAGATTCAAACCTCTACAAACATCTACGGTACTCGACCCCAGAAACTGAAAGCAATGACAACAATGAACACTCCGAGCATTCCATCTCGAGTCCTCCCACTCTCTGTCTACCAATGCGCCCTGAGTTGCGCCCTACAGGGATTTGAAAATAAAAAAAATCATGTCACACATTATTAGAGATTTGGCTTGTCGCTCTACGGTCATTTTTTGAGCTAATTAGACCGGAATCTATAGTTTAACATGGATTACTACTAACAACAGCCACGGCCAGGATTCGAATCCAGAGCTTGTGGTACCAAAGGCCAGAGCGCAAGCCAATTGGCCATCAGGACCCACTGTTATAAGGATGCACAGACATAGATCCATTGCAAAGCCACAAAAATGTACTCAACTTATCATACTATAGGTAATCTATTTTGTTTTGTATCGATATCTCATCAAATTAAATAGCACAGCTTTCGGTTTCCGAACGGAGACAGTTGAGTGCAAAACCTGACAGCAAGTACAATCTTTGCTAGGAAAAGGTTTGATTTGGTTTGTCGCTCTAAGGTCATTTTTTGCACATCAAAGGTAATTGGACCGGGATCTACTGTTTAACGTAGATTCCGAACCACTCGCAAACATACATGCAATGGCATGTATTCGAACTTAAAGCCTTAGGTACCAAAGATCAGAGAGCTAACCAAATTGGCCGATCAGACCGGTACCTACAGTTTAAAGTGGATTTAGAAGCACTAATAAACGTCCCTGCCACCGCCAGGATTCAAATCTGAAGCCTGTGGTATCAAAGACCAGAGAGCTAGCCAATTGGCCAATCAGACCAGGACCTATGTTTAAAATGGATTCCGAATCACTAACAAGTATCCATGATACAGGCATATCCATGATATCCATGATTCAGACCTGAAGCCTGTGGTACCAAAGTACCAAACTTTGCTAGGAATAGGATCCATACATATTTAAGCTGGAAAATCCTTCCACTTGGCTTGGAAAAGGTAGGGGTGAACATGCGAATTCTTGAAGATATTCGAAATCCACATTAAACTGTAGGTCTCGGTCCAACTAGCCCAAAGTGTGCACAAAATGAGCGTAGAGTGACAAAGCAATCAAATTAATGCGTCACTTCCGACCCTACATTACTATAGAAAAAAGGGTATGTTTTAGTAAACTATACACCCCCCTCCCTCCCACCTCCCCTCCCCCAAAGTTTGTCCCATGACAGTTGAATCACGCTGTGTTGTACATTGGATAAAGAAAAGTTATTATTACTATAAAAATATTTTGATCTACATTTCAATTTCTAATTATTCAAATATTTGTCACGAATTTTCTTTTAAAAAATACGAAATATAACATATTATATACAATAATATAACATATTATATATAATGTTGATTTTTTTTCTGTTGTGATTTAAAATATAAATAAAAAATCCTAAAGGATGTTATAAGGAATGCCTTATCCATCTCAGCTAAATTCTTTACAGAAAAAAAAAAAGCTTTTTTTTTCTCTATGGGTAATAGCGGTTTTTAATTTGGCGTCCTCACACCTTTTAACCTTTATCTCATTGTTTCCCCTACACTCATAATTAACCGCATTTTTTCTTTTCTTTTTTATTGTTGCTGCTTAATGAAGAGCACGTGGCTCTAATTAAGGAATCCTAATTAAATCGGGTCCGCTTCCACGCCCCCGCACCTTGAAGGATATTGATGGTCATCGTGGCTTTTGGGGCCATTCTTCATTTCGAAACGGCACTGCCTTTATTCCATGTTAATGGTTTCGGTTATGGCTCAATTAGTAGAGCAGAACTGGGGTTTGGTTTTTTCTCGGACTTTTTACCAACTCTTAAGGATTTTGTTTTAATTGTGATTTGTTTGGTATGGTTGTTGGTTTTTATAAAATTTAAATTTAATATTGTAGTAATACTCAGCAAATTCATTAATTGAATTAAACTTTAATTACTATTGGTTGCCTGGTGGCTAAGTGGCTTATGCTCTGGCCGTTGGTATCACAGGTTTCAGGTTCTAATCCTGGCGGTGGCATCGTTGTTTGTGAGTGGTTCGGAATCCACCTTTAAAGCACTACTACTACACCACGCCACATCACTGTGTCTAGAGCTGAGTTGCTCTTATACAGTTTAGGTAAGATGTGGGTGAGAAGAAGGGCTTTTGTGGGTTGGGCTTTTGGCTTTTGTGATGGTGGGCTTGGGCTTTTGTGGGGCTCATTGGGCTTTTGTGATGCTCTAAGGTCATATGAGACCGGAACCTACAGCTTAAAGTGGATTCCGAGCCCTTAAAAACATCCATGGCACCGCCGGGATTCGAACCGTGGTACCAAGGGCCAGAGAGCTAGCCACCGGCCATCAGGCCCCCCATCCACTTTAAACTGTAGGTTCCGGTCTGTTTACCTTCCTGTGCACAAGATGACCGTAGAGCGACAAACCAAACCAAATAATTACTATTATGATAAGTACAAAGCCTGGCGGATTGGGAAGCATATTTAAGAACCCGGCAAGACGTGTCGAATCGAAAGATGACTTGTTAATGAGGCTAGGAATGGGCCTGATAAGTCATTGGGCCAAAAACATTCTTTCGTTTTATTCAATGCCGAATTTAGAACCACCTTTCAAATACCATTCCATAGAGATTTGGTTTGGTTTGTCGCTCTGCGGTCATTTCTTGACCAATTTGGGCTAATCAGACGGGGGCCTACAGCTTAACGTGGATACCTAACCCCTCACAAACATCCCTGCCAACGCCAGAATTCGACCCTGTAGTCTACCGTATCAAAGGCCAGAGCGCTAGCTAATTGGCCATCAGGCCGCACGCTCCTTAGACAAAATCGTTCAAAACGATAATGGCAAAATATAGCTACAGCATATTAAATCCTTTCTGGTGAACTTTGGGTAGCGCTGAATATGCTACATATCTTCCGTTACAAGACTCAAAATCTAGAAGTCAATCGAGTGGTATTTCCCATCAACATCTGTTACAGTTACAGATAATATTTTTAAACATTAGTGAGCTTCAAGTTTCATTTATGCATCCCTAAGCAGATAGGGAAGGACATTACCTTCCGGCAGTAGGATTTTTTTTTAATCTAACTACTTTGTCTTTGCATATCGTACGGCAGAAAGACAGGAAAACTCCCACCAAAAAGCTGACTATCGATGAGAGATGGTTTACACACTTTTTCACAATCGTCATCGAATATCTCATTTTTAAAAGCAGAGACAGTAGCGGATGCCGCAAGTATTATGAATAATTAAAGATAAATTTTTGCTATAGACGTATAACTAATTTTCAGAAGAACTGTAATTTTTTTAAAAGGGGGGAAATTAGGCAATTGTGGTGACTATATGAAAACTATATTTGTATATAGTTGAAACTATATTTGTAAAGAAAGTTTTTTTTACATTTTAAATTATCTATCGCTTGATTTTTTTTTTTAAATAGTGAGACAAGCTGCTAGCGATTTCAATATATATATAAACAATGTACTGTTCATGAAAACAATATACTGTTAATTACATAAATGAAATTGCACAAATCAAGATCAATCATATAAACCTAGCATGATGATTATTGGCAAAAATTCCTAAATTTTAGATTGCAACAAATTGGAAGACATTGAATAGAATAATTTAATATTTATTTTTTCTATTACAGTAGGTCTACTCCATTTGTTTATATCTTCCATTAAAATTTGTGAGTTTTTGTTTATTTTTTAAATTATCTATCGTTTTTTTTTAAATAGTGAGACAGGCTGCTCGCGATTTCAGTATATATAAAAACAATGCACTGTATTCAGAAAAATATACATTATAATGAATAAATGAGGAGATGAAAACACATTAATATTTTAATTATTTGATGTAATTTAATAAAAAATCTATACTAATGTAAAGATTTAATATTTTCTCATTATTAACGAACAAATTAACTCCCCGTCACTACAATCCATGTTGGCAAATGGCCGCTCACCTACTAGCAGATTTCTAAACAGGAGATGTTTCCTTTTTACGGTGTAGGGTTTCCAGCCCTACACCCAATGTTCTACAGACATATTAAACAGGTGCCTACGATTTAAAGTGCCTTCCTAACCACTACAAACACTCATGGCACCGCCGGGATTCAAACCCGACGCCTGTCGCAACGAGGGTCAGTCACTCGGCCAACAAGGTCCTTTCTCATTATTACTGTTCCATAATAATTACCAAATGGTTGGTATCTTTAAAATCTCTATTTATTGACAAATAAAATTCTTTGAAAATATTCAGTATAATAAATAATTAATAACAAAGAAAATATAAAAGATATAAAAATTATTTTAATATTTGATATAACAAAAATCTAAAATAATATAAGAATTCAGTAGTTTTTCATTATTACAGCTCTTCAATAATGTATGATGCTAAATTCCCATTTGTTGATAAATATTTAGGGTAATGAATAATCAAAGAAATAATAAAATATTAAAAAAACATCAAAGGTTTCTTTTAATGTAAAAAACCTACAATAATAGGCATATTGTCTTATTACAGGCCCGCAATAAATTGCCTATGTATAATATCAAATAGCTGATAGTTGAATAGATCCTTTTTCTT
The DNA here is from genome assembly GCA_021605075.1 of Caerostris darwini. Taxonomy (NCBI): domain Eukaryota; kingdom Metazoa; phylum Arthropoda; class Arachnida; order Araneae; family Araneidae; genus Caerostris; species Caerostris darwini. The sequence goes on along the minus strand of BPLQ01005772.1, from coordinate 195,777 downwards.
TGTGTCTGTGGCGAACATCGTGGCGTCGTTTAAGTAACTGGCGACGTAATAATAAAGAGCCAGACTTCCTTACAAAACAGTGTTACGTTTCTTAAATATAAAAATAAAATAATATAATTGCTTAATAGTATATAATAATAAAATAAATATTAAAAAATCGTTTGATGTATTTTTAATAAAATATTAAAAATGCATCAAACGCTAAAATTTAAAAAAATAAAATAAAGATCTACAATAATATGCATTTTCTGTTTATTACAAGTTAGCGATAAATTGTTTATGTATAATGCCAATTGGCTGACAATTCAATAGTTCCCTTTTTTTTTTTTTTCTTGGCGATCATCTTGGCGCCGTTTGAGCAAATGGCGACGTAATAATAAATAAGAACCAGACTTTATTACAAAACAGTCTTAAATATACGTATGGAATATTGCTTAATAGATTATCAAATAAAAATAACACAATTGTGTCTGATTACCGTATCTCGTTCGTGAATCGTCTATGCTTACGTGTTTCTTCCACGGTGTCTGGTCTCAACTAATTAAACTCGTAATGAAAGATAGTTAGTTATGGAAATTTGGCATATCATAATATTAACTTTTACGGAATAATTATGTAATTGTTCAATCGAGTTCCATCCAATGGAATGAAGAAATACACAGTTGACTTGAAAATTTTCAAAATTTGCTTTTTATTTCTTACTCCCCCTCAATTTTGTTCTAAATGATCTTTCTAATTATAGCGAATCCTGGTTTAGCGTAAACAGGTCGATTAATGTGAAGCATAATGAGTTTGTTATTGCTTAGGAAAATCTTAATTTATGATGGAGAGTTCGTGCATTAAGTTACGGTCATGATTATTTTAGGAAATATTTCGGAGAATTTTCTGCCATATTTTTGCAAATTATAGTTAATGTAATTTCCAACCAATAAACCGTGGATTATATGCTAAGAAAGTTTATGGCGAATAAAAGGACCTTGTTTACCTACAATTTGTGGGCATTTATGTATCTGAAAGTCTATATGATATTTTTTTGCCAACAAAAAATGACAACATTTAGTATGAGATAAAAAAAAAATTATAACAATTATGGAATTGAGATTGGTTTGGTTTGGTTTATCTCTCTACAGTCATCTTGTGCACACGAGAGGTAAACAGTCCGGGACTTACAGTTTAAAGTGGATTCCGAACCACTCACAAACATCCATGCCACCGCCATGATTCCATTCCAGGACCTTCAGCGCTAGCCAAATTTGTCATCAGGCTGCTGTGGAAGTGAGAAGATTATTTACCAAATTCAATGCTCGTGAATGAAAAAATTCATGGAATAAAATTAAGGATAAAAATAAAATACGCTTTACAAAAGACGAAATATTAATCAAGATTTTCATTTCTCTAACAAATAGGAAGATATCAATGGGAAAATTTAGTTTCTTTTATATGTATTATCTATATCTTTCTAAATTCTTTTGTTAAATTCTTTTTATATTTATATATTGTTTGTACTTGGTTGCATTTAAATTTATGGTATTATACTTTCCATCAAAATAATAACATATTAACATCATAAATTTAAAATATAATAACTATTTTAATTTAAAATATAATTGTTTATGTATAATTTGAGCTTCAGATTTGTTCTTGAAAAATAAAACTCGTATTATTATATTTTTGATCGGGATATAAAAACAGAACAGGACTAGCATATGATATGTTAAAAAATGCTCCATGTAGCTTATACGCCGCAGCAGACAATAAGATATTTTTATTTTGGCATATGGTACGGCAAAGTAATCGCACGTATAACGTGTAGATTATACGCCACAGTGGACTGTACGAGATATTTTATTTGATATATGTTTCGACAATGAAAAAGCACGAATAACGTGTAGATTATACCCTGCAGCGGACTGTACGATATCTTTCATTTTGATATATTGTACGATAAAGAAACAGAGTGAATAACGTGTACATTATACACCATAGCGGACTGTACGATGTCTTTTATTTTGATAAATGTCACGTCAAAGAAAAAGCCCGAATAACCTGTAGATTATGGGCCGTGTGATATCTTTTATTTTGATATATGGTGCAACAATAAAAAACCACGAATAAGGTGTACATTAAACACCGCAGTGTACTGCACGGTATTCGTTATTTTTATATATGGTACGACTTAGAAAAAGCACGAATAACGTGTGAATTATACGCAGCAGCGGAATGTAAGAGATCTTTTATTTGATATATGGTACGACAAAGAAAAAGTAAGATTAACGTGTAGATTATACGCCGCAGTGTATTGTGCGATACATTTTATTTTGATACATGGTACAAAACAACGTGTAGATTATACGTAGCAGCGGACTGTACGAGATCTACATAAAAGTGTAGCATCCAAAATGCCCTTGAAAACCGAAAAGCTTTTTATTTTGTTCATAGGCATAAAAAGAGATTCTTTTTATGCCTTGAGTCAAACAGTTTTACATCATAGATTGATATATGGTATTCATAGAATAACAGTGAAACAAGCAGGAGTTGTTGCTCGAGATCGTTTGGCTTTTCTGACTCAAAATTATGTTTGCGTTTTATACGGCGCCGCTGATTATAATTACAGTAATTAGTAGAATAATAAATGTAAGTATAAAAAAAAGCCCTATCATTTACCTAATTTATAAGTAAAACAACTTATATAGGATATTTTTTATGCACCATACACATGATACATTTTTTATGATACACGATAATAATTTTTTTATACAACAAAATAAAATTACTTATTGGCTCAATGATAGCAACTTAGATATTTTACAATATTTTCATACTTTAATGTTTGAAATTTCTTATAAAAAACAGAATTCCATGCAAAAATTTCCTTTTGGATAGATGCAGTGATGTCAGACTTAATAAAAGGTCAAATTATGGTTACTGTAATTTACAGTCTATAATTCGCAATAAAACCTTAACTTAGAATATTATAATTAACTTAAACTATAAAGTATAATCCACGTTTAATAAGCAGTAAATACAGCAGTATAAAGGCCTAATAATAAGTATCTTTCTATTCTTTGGTCTATATTCTTTAGATATTTTTTTATATTTTTATTCTGCATTTATATTCATGGAATTTTTCTATTCTACAAAATATAATTAATTTTACTAATTATTGTTTTTCTAAGTTATTAATTTTCTCGCATTCGTAACATTAATTACAAAAGGTATAATAAAAGATTAAATATTTAACTAAAAACTTGCTTAAAAAAAATTCTGCATATTTTTCTTATAATTATTTTTAGTTTATTTAAGAAAAGCCCTTTAAAAACAAAAACTGCATTATACAAAACACAAATATACGGTTTTCCAAAGCAATTAATTCATTTAATTTAGTTTAATATTTTTTCTCACAGAAATCGGTTTTTTTTAATTACAATGCAGTGGCAACAACATCAAAAGTGGTCATGTGACCAAAAAATTTTTAGTTTAAAATTTAATCTAGTATTTGATACAAAGTTTCATTTATACAAATTATATGTTAAAATTAATATTTTAAATGCTAAATTAATTAAAGCTTCTATGAACTAAACCTTTTCTTATTGTAGATTAATACGGAGATCCTTGGCCACTAGCTCCTTCATTTTAAAATGTTGAAACATAGCGGTGGTCTCATGCCCTTTGATTTAATAAGAAAAATAGATAATAAATGCCCTTTTTTAAAAAAAATTGATAAAATTATAAAATGAAAAATAACAAAAATTTCAAAACTCTTATGCCATCTTAAATAATTTATGGCTGGATTGCAGTTACTGTTAAATATGTAGATCTTACAGACAATTACAGTTAAATATGTAAGATTCATGACATTAAACTGTTTAATTATTTTTCAATAAAAATTAAATATTTGTAATTAACTATTTTGGCTTTAGACAAAGATAGTTATCTTTGGATTTAGTGCTTGATACAAAGTTTTCTTCAAATATTAAATTCCAACTAAAACAATTTATCGACGGATTACATTTACAGTTAAATGTGTATGTTATTCTAATTAGTGTATTTTAATCAGTTATCTTTATTAGTTATCTTTGGATTTAGTGTTTGATACAAAGTTTCTTTTATATAACAGATTCCATGTTAAAATTAGTATTTTAAATGTTTTATTATGAATCACTAAATCTATTAATCTTACGCCATCTAAAACAATTTATCGGTGGATTACAGTTACAGTTAAATATGTAGAATAATAACAGAAGTGAAATGAAAATTCCTGAAAAGAACATATTATTCTCATCTACAGTGATTGGATAAACTATTTGAACAATGCTTATTTACACAATAAATTGACTGTGAATGAATTAAATTCAGTGAACGGTTGACAAAACAAATATTTTACAAACACTTACGTAACAAATAGACAATAGTAACCTTTTTTTTATCCACTATAACAATTAAATACCATTATATGTAAATTCGTAAAGAGAAAAAAATAAAATTTTACTTTATATTTAAATAAAAGTTTGAAGCAATTCAATTTATTTTAAAAGATTAAATAAAAAATGTTTAAAAGAAAATTTAATTTTTTTTTTTAGCAATTTTTAATTTTGATTTTATAAAAATAATTTTTAAATTGAAATTTTGAATCTACAACAAAATTATATTTTTAATTATTTTGTTTAGTTTACAAAATTGAAAAACATTTTTAAATTTTTTGAAATTAAAAATTTTTTAAATTGAAATTTTGCATCTACAACAAAAATATTTTTAAATTGAAATTTTGAATCTACAATAAAATTGTTTTTAAATTTCTTGGCACAATATAAAATTCTTCTCATAATAGAATAAAAGAAATCGAAATTCTAAAATTAAATATATGCGCGTCTGGTTTATTCTTATCATTTGGTTTTTAAAAAATCAGAAATGTAAAAAAAATAAATATTTATTAAAAACCGTCATAGAATTTATTGTTTCATACAAAAGACAAAGACATTTTTTTAAAAAAACAGGCTATCTATTCATGGATGATTGATAACATTAAAGTATTTCATTATTTTTGCAATATGAAATTAAATATTTGTAATTAGTTATCTTTGCATTTTAATAAAGTCGAAATAATATTCTGAATTCATCTTCAGTTTAAAAAAGTCTATCATTCGTATACATCAGATATAAAATATAGTTTAAAATATAATTATATAAAATAATTTAAAAAGAAAATAATATAAATATTGATTAAAAATGAGAAAAACTGGGAATATTTCCTACGCAAAGTGAAAGCTTAAAAAATTATGGCATTTTCGATTCTATAGTAATTATAGTTTAAACTCCATAAAATATATTCGCATTGTACTTGAAATTTATTTTTTGTACACACGTGGGCTGTATGATCCATAAATGAAAATTGCCTTCCAAGAGTACTTCTAGGGGTAACTACAGAACAATTTGCTTGTTGTACGGGAGAAAACACGGAAAAGTCTCACCAGGCATCCTGAATTCAGATGTAAAACGTTTACATACGATCCCAAAACTCAATTGAAGAAAAAAAAAAGCAAAATTTCTTTATAGAAAGATTCGTCTGGTCTTATGCTCCACTGATGTATACCACAAATAACCCTAAGATTGAGAAAGAATAGAGGTTATAGTGATAACTCTATAACCTCTATATAGAGTTAACTCTCTCGCACTTGCATGGAAAAAAGACAAAAACTCTCACTAAACAATCTGTCTGACTATGCATGGGCATCAATATACGTTGTCACCATAACATATATGCAGATGGTTACCAAAATAAGAGATACATCTGTGAATAAAAGTGATATTTAAGAATGAGCTTCGTAAGCATTAAAATTTAATCTTAGCTATCATTTTTGTTATTATAAAAAGGATATATCATGGTAGTATGAGGCAGCTGTAGAGAAATTGTATACGTTTCGTAGTTTTGTCAAAAACATAGCATTTCATATTTCACAGACTTTCAAAGAGAATCGTAGGAGCCCGACTAGCTAGAGCAACTGTGACAAAAATATCCTAAATGTTAGGAGTGTCTAGAGGTACGATGTCTAAAGTCATGACAGCAAGTCATGACAGCAAGTCAAGTCAAGTCAAGCTTTCTATGCAACAAGTTTAAAAGCAGATTTGTTGCTAATAGCTTGTGATTTTTCAATATATTTAGTTATTGGTATTGAAAATGAATTTAAAATACTTCTGAAAAAAATCAGTTTATTAAATATCATCCCATCGTAAAACTTCTCTTGGCATGTTTGCAGATTTGAGAACAAAAAAAGTGAAAGTTCATCAGAGATTGTGGTTTAAAATTTTGATTTTAAATGGATTTGTAGTTAACAACTCATGATTTTTTCAATAATTATTAATACTGAACATGAATGTATACTTTCACTAGTACTAATCTCTGGAAAAGGGTTAATTAAATTACTCCCATAATGAAAATTATCCCATAGTGTGTTTGTCCATTTCAAAATATTTACCCTTATAGTGAGATTTTCTTAACGGATGGAAGTTAAGGAAAATATGCGGAAAAATAAGCGGTTAAGCTTCATTATGCAAGTGGTTTAACAGCAGATTTGTAGTTAATAGTTCTGTGTTTTGCTTTATTTAGCTTTTTTACGCAAAAGAATGTAAACTTTTGTATTATCATGTTTTGCCACAGAGCAGTAAGATAAGTTCACTTAAAGCCGAACAAGGGCAAAACGAGACTTTAAGGGAAATCGCACCAAATGTAATTGAAGCAGGGCCGGATGTTAAAAAAAAAAAGGCCCAACAGGCTGTCAAAGTGACCACTTATGAGCTCAATCAGCATCTGGTTTCTTTAAGTGTCTAAATTACAATTATGTTTGCACCTTCATTCAAATGTGTATATTTAAGGCAGATTTTTAATTCCCAAGCTTTTGTTTTATCTGTTTTTAGAATAGTGTAATTCTAATTCGATTGCTAACAATTTGAATTAAAGGCCCAGGCTGAATCATCTTTTACCTTTTTCCCCAAAATGCGAGCCCTGTTTGGAAGCACCTGCCGCTCATATTGTCTCCTTCCAACTGCCAAGCATGGAGATGGATCTGTCATGGTATAGGTAGATGCTAGCGCTCGAGAAGCACAGGTTTTGCTATCCCGGCGATGAAACTTGATTATGTTTCCAGAATGATTTGGAAGGATCCGTGGACTTTAAACCGTATGCCTTATCTAATAGGATCATGAGCGTTGTGGGGGCAGTTAAACATCTACCTCCGTAGCCATTATTCAGCTACTTGTATGATTTGGTTCCCAGGCTAATCCAAGCTGTATTACATGCCAAAGCAGTCCTTGCTTATGGCAATAAAATTAATTCCTCATAACTCTGAGCTGCATTTACATTATTTTCATAACCACCTGTATATTATATTTATATACGTTAACCTACAATGGATTCAAACATCGGATCAGAGATTACACCTCAATCCTCGATCGTGTTACGCAGAAGTATTAAATATATTCTGAATTCTATAATCAAAGTATATTCGTTCGGTTCTATATTCACACTTAACGGTATCTCTTTGAAGTTATCCTGTTATTGCTTAAATCCACATTCAAAAGTGCTGACATCAACAAACAAACATAAAAAAAGAAAAAATCTCTTACAATTATTCAAACCATCTTCTCCTCTGACCCATTTTATCCAAGTCACTCTTTCCTCTCCCTCTTTTCAACGACCATTAGCATTAATTTTTGCGAAATCAGACGAAATTACTGTGATCCGTAACCATAATACGACACTCAACTGCATTTAATTCGCTTTCATGGCTTTGGCCTTGGCGTCATTTTTGTTTGCCGCAGAGATAGAAAAAAAGGTTTCTTTAAAAAAGAGATAAGGAAGAAAATAAAAAGAAAAGAAATATATATCTTTAAGAAGAAGAGTGCTGCGCCTTCTCATTAAGAGCTTTAATCGGCCAGCCTCATTTTCCGGCGGCTGATGTCATTTCCCCCTCCTACCTTATTAAACTCGTCCCAGAAACGAGGCTAACTCATCTGTCCCTCAATGGTTCTGTCCATCTGGGAGCATTTATTAAGATTGACGTGATTTTTTGCCATGGGTGGAAGTTCAGCGGAAAATATGCGGAAAGACGCGCGGTTAAGCTTCGTATGCAACAAGTTTAAAAGCAGATTTGTTGTTAATAACTCGTAAATTTTCAGTTACAGATATTGAAATGAATGTAAAACACTGCTGAAAAACAATGTTTATTAAATTCCTCCCATAGCCCATTTAAAGTATTTGAAGACTTGAGAACGAAAAAAGTGAAAGTTCATCAGAGAATATGCGGAATAATATGCTGTTAAACTTTCTATGCAAAGGATTTAAAAACAGATTTGTAGTTTAAAAAGAAATTTGTAGTCAATAGCTAATGATTTTTCAATATATTTAGTTATTTATATTGAAAATGAATGCAAAACATTTCTGAAAAAAAAATCAATTTATTAAATTCATTCCATAATAAAACTCCTATAAGTCCTTCAGAGGATTTGTAAATTTGAGAACGAAAAAATTGCAAGTTCATAAGAGAATATGCGGAAAAATACGAAACTAAGTCTCTTAAATAAGTGAATTAAAAGTAGATTGTGGTTAATAGCTAATAATTTTCCAACATATTTAGTTTATTGATATTGAAAATGAATGTAAAACAGTTCTGAAAAATATGTTTATTAAATTTATCACAAAATAAAACGTATATGTCCTTCATATGGTCTGTCCATTTGAGAACAAAAAAGTGGAAGTTCATCAGAGAATATGTGGAAACATGCGGTTAAGTTTTCTGTGTAAATGGTTTAAAAGCATATTTTTAGTTAATAGGTAATGATTTTTTTAATATACTTAGTTATTGATATGGAAAATGAATGCAAAACTGTATAGAAAAACCTTTGCTAGTATTAATATCTGAAAAATGTTTATTAAATTAATCCCATAATAAAACTGTCCCATAAGGAGTTTGTCCATTTCAGAAGATTTATTAAAATTGGTGTGAGAGTTCTGAGTAAGTTTTGTAAAAAAAGTGGATTGAAAGCAGATTTGTGTTTAGTACCTTGTGATTTTTCAATTTATTTAGTTATTTTTACTGAAAATGAATGTAAACTTCGCTAGCATTAAACTCTGAAAAAAATCAGCTTATTAAATTACATAATAAAACTCTTATATAACCTCAAAGGGTTTGTCCATTTAAGAAGAAAAAAGTGGAATTTCACCACAGAATATGCAGAAAGATATGCTGTTAAGCTTAGTAAATAAGTGGTTTAAAAACAGATCGTGAGTTTTCAATGTATTTAGCTATTTACACCGAAAATGAATGTAAACGTTGCTACTATTAACCTCTGAAAAAGCAGTTTATTAAATCCCTCCCATAATTAAATTGTCCCATAGTGGGTTTGTCGATTTGAGAGCATAAAAGTAGAAGTTCATTAGAAAATGTCCGGAAAGATATGCGGTTAAGCTTTCTATGCAACAATTTTAAAAGCAGATTTGTTGCTAATAGCTTGTGATTTTTCAATATATTTAGTTATTGGTATTGAAAATTAATGTAAAATACTTCTGAAAAAAATCAGTTTATTAAATATCATCCCCTCGTAAAACTTCCCTTGGCGTGTTTGCAGATTTGAGAACATAAAAAGTGAAAGTTCATCAGAGATTGGGGTTTAAAATTTTGATTTTAAATGGATTTGTAGTTAACAACTCGTGATTTTTTCAATAATTATTAATACTGAACATGAATGTATACTTCACTAGTACTAATCTCTGGAAAAAGAGTTAATTAAATTACTCCCATAATGAAATTATCCCATAGTGTGTTTGTCCATTTCAAAATATTTACTAAAATTAGTGCGATTTTCTTAACGGATGGAAGTTAATCGGAAAATATGCGGAAAAATAAGCGGTTAAGCTTTGTATGCAAGTGGTTTAACAGCAGATTTGTAGTTAATAGTTCGTGATTTTGCAATTTATTTAGTTAGTTAGTTAGTTACGCTGAAAATGAACGTAAACTTTTCCAGTATTAACCTATGAAAAAACAGTTTGTTAAATTCCTTCCATAATAAAACTGTCCCATAGTAGGTTTGTTGATTTCAGAAGTTCATCAGAAAATATGTGGAAAGATATGCAGTTAAGTTTTGTATGTAAGTGGTTTAAAAGCAGATGTATTATAGATGACAGCTCGAAAATTTTGCAATCTATTTAATTATTAATATTGAAAATGAATGTAAAATTTGCTACTATTAACCTCTGAAAAAACAGTTCAATAAATTAATCCCATAATAAAACTGTCTCATAGTGGGTTTATCCATTTCAGAACACTTACTATAATTGGTGCGATTTTCTTAAAGAGCGGAAGTTCATCAGAGGATATGCGGAAAGATATGCGGTTAAGTTTTGTAAATAAGTGGATTGAAAACAGATTTGTGGTTAGTAGCTTGTGATATTTTAATTTTTTAAATCATTCGTACTTTAGATGTATTTAGAAGAACTGTTGCGAGTTCACGAAAATAAAAATATTTTATTAAATTACTCCTAGAGTGAGAGACTCTTCTGTTCCTCAGTGGTTTTGCCCATCTGGAAACATTTATTAAGATTGACGTGATTTTTTCAAAGGATGGAAGATCAATTAGACATGCGGTTTAACCTCTATAAATATGTGGTTTAAAAGAAGATTTTGCGGTTAATAATTTGTGATATTTCTATCGATTTAGTCATTCACGCTGCAAATGGATGCAAATGTCTTTAAAAGAAACTTTACTAACCGTTAGAAAGGAACTTTATTTAAACTTTATTTTCCCTGCCACAAATTAATGCATTATTGTGGCAAAAAGTCTCCATAATGCCCATACATTAATAATTCATAACACTCATAGGATCATTACAGAACAATCGAATGTTTTTAAGGATTCAAAATGGGTAGGACGTAACTTGCAAAGTGAAAACATGTTACTTCCGAAGAAAAAGAAAAAAAAATAATAATAACAAAGAATAACAAGAAAAAAATAAAAGTTAAACATAACAAGAAAAAAATAAAAGTTAACCATAACAAGAAATTTAATGTAAATTTAAAAATTAATGTATTTAAGATCCTTACACAATATTCCAATTTTTTTCCCCTTATCCCACTTGGCGCAACTTGATACCCAATTGGCTATAGCTCTGGCGTTTGGTACCACAGGCCTGAGGTTCAAATTCTGGCGGTAGTATGGATGTTTGTTAATGGCTAAGAATTCCCGTTAAAATGTAGGTCCCGGTCTAATTAGCCTAAAGTGTGTACAAAATAACAATATATCGATAAACCAAACCAATCTGACCCATTTTAGCAAAATTACAAAAAATAGCAGAAAATCCTGAAAAAAGGCCACCATCTAAGAAACATTGAGAGATTATCATTGCTGTTATCATACCAGATCGTCATACTTTGTCATGTCAGATTGGTATGACAATCATAATCAGGATTCCCTCCGATTTTTTGACATTTTCCTTACAATAGATGCAATCATAATGACGACAATCCAAATCTGCCATTTATATTATGGTCGAGAAAGAAAACTGATAATAAAACTGAAAACCTCTTTCACCCAAATAACAACCAAACCAATTACAGTAAGAACACATCATTATAGATATGTGCAAATCAACACAAACGGAAGAAAATGAACTAATTTTATAATTAGCCTTTCCTCTGACCAAACCGAGCCATTTTAGCAAAATTACGAAAAATCGAAAACTTTTCTGAATAAAGCAGCCATTTAAGAAATATTGAGAGACTGCCGTTGCTGTTGTCATACCAGATCAGGATTCCATCTGATTCTTAGACATTGTCATTACAATAGATGCAATCGCAATGACGACAGTATTCCAAATCTGTCATTTGAATTGTGATGAAAGGAAACTGATAATAAAAATGAAAAATCCATTCTTCCAAATAACAACCAAACCGATTGCTATACAATCGGCGGCCTGATGGCCAGTTGGCCTGCGCTCTGTCATTTGGTACCCCAATCTTCAGATTCGAATCCTGAATTGAGTCATGAATATTTGTTAGTTGTTCGGAAACCACGTCAAATTGTAGGTCCCTGTTTAATTAAACTAAAGTGTGCAAAAAATGACTGAACCAAACCAATCTGACCCACTATAGCAAAATTACGAAAAATTGGAGAAAATCCTGAAAAAATCTGCTATCATTGAGCTTGCAGTCATGATCTGGTATGACAACAGCAGCGACATCTGATACTTCGGCATTGTCATTATAATAAATGCAGCAATAATGACGACACTATTCCATATCTGTCATTTGTATTTGTATTGCGATCGAGAAAGAAAACTGATAATAACACTTTTTCCAATGCATATTCTTTTAAACTCAGCCTCTACAAATGACATGTTTTTCAAGCGTTTATAATTCTCTAAAATCAAGAGTGTCCATTCTTCATAGTGCATTTTCGACGTTGCCATGCCAGATGTCACTTCCACGAAAGAGGACAATATTTCGCATAGCGGCGGAAAAGACTGGTGACACATTTGATGCGACGGAAGAATAGAAGGACCCAAAGAGAAGGACCTAGATACATGCAAATCAACACAAACAGAGAAAGTGCACTAATCGTATAGACATAGAACTTTGCTCTGACCACACCAAGCCATTTTAGCAAAATTACGAAAATTCGAAGAAATTTCTGAAAAAAGCCACCATCTAAGAAATATTGAGAGACTGGACTGGCATTGCTATCATACCAGATCAGGATTCCATCTGATTCTTCGACATTGTCATTACAATAGATGTAATCATAATGACGATAATTCAAATCTGTCATTTGTATTGTGATCAAGAAAGAAAACTGAAAAACCCATTCTTCCAAATAGCAACCAAACCCATTACAGCAAGAACACATCATTACAGATACTTGAAAATCAGCACAAACGGAAGAAAATGAACTAATTGTATATGAACAGAACACTCCTATGAACAAATCTCAGTTTTAAGAGCCATTTTAGCAATATTACGAAAAATTCCAAGAAAATCTTGAAAAAAGCCACCATCTAAGAAATATTGAGAAACTGGCATTGTCATACCAGATCAGGATTCCATCTGATTCTTCGACATTGCCATTACAATAGATGCAATCATAATGACGACAATCTGTCATTTGCATTGTGACCGAGAAAAACAAACTGATAATGACACTTTTTTCAATACATTTTCTTTTGAACTCAACCTCTACAAATGACATGTGTTATATTTCTCTAAAACCAAGACAGTGTCCATTCTGCATTTTCGAACGTTGTCATGCCAGATGTCAGTTCCACGAAAGAAGACAATATTTCGCATTGCGGCGGAAAAGACTGGTGACAAATTTGATGCGAGTGAAGAATAGAAGAGTTGGAAGTTTCCTTTGTAACATTGACCTTGTTAGCGGAGGGATGGCGGGCCAACTTCGGTGCTAAATGTGTCTTCAACGGGTTATTATTAGTGCCTCGCTTGCGCAAGAATAGACGGTGTCGAAATAGAAAGTGCTCTCCAGACTTGCTGGATGTGTTGCCCTGCTACGATTCCTTCTTATGTAAGCGAAATTGGCTGCCATGTGAATGGAAAAGAATAGTGTCTCTTCAACAATATATATTTTTTTGTCAATTAGTTGGTTCTTATTATGCATTCAAATATATGAATAAAATATTAATAGAATATGAAGTTGTGAAAAAATGCGGTCTGTACGGTTGAAGGTTATTTATGAAACGTAATAACATTGATTCAATTTATGTATATGATAAAAGTTTTTCAAGAAATTGGCAGATATTATAAATAAAATAAAGAAATAATGTTTTTTGTTAATTTCTTGATACTAAATATTTTTTTTTTTAATTATTTGAGCTAAAACAGAAGTTAGGAATCATGCAGAAGTTAGAAAATGTAGCACAGTTGTTTATAAAATGTCTTCAAATGTAAAAGTAGAAGAAATAAACCTATTGTAAAACATTTTGTATATCGGTGATTTTGAGGGGATATATAAAAGGCTTAGAATTTTGAAATCCATAATAAATTTTATTAATTTTTTTAGACCCATGTATAATGCGAAGATAGGTATGATAAGTTGTCTGCCAAAAATTTCTTCCTTTTGGTTATTGCAGGGTGGAGAAATTATGGTATCAAAATGAGGGCATACAGTAATAAGCTTACCTTGGTATAGTCTGGGTAATGCTGAATCTGCTGTACATATGCGCCATTTTAATAGTGATTAAACTATTAATATGGATAATTAATGGCAGCCATTAAATTTTTTAATGACAGACATTAAAAATTTTTTAATGTAAACAACATATCAAAATAAGATTGTTATATAAAAGTAAGTTTTCTATCAAAAAAAAAAAATTATTTCCTCGTAAAAATTAAAAAAATAATTTATTCTTATTCATTGACGCAACAGCCCCATGGTGGGCCAAGGTCGTCTGTCTACTGGCAGATTTCAAGACAGGAAAAGTTTTCTTTTTACGGGGTAGGGTTGTCAGCCTTACGTCCAACATTCTACAATTATATTAGACCGGAACCTACGGTTTAAAAGAGATTGCGAACCACTCAAACAACCATGACACCGGTAGAGATCTTGTCACTCGGCCATCAGATCCTTTTGAATCCATGGTACTAATAAATTTTTAAAGAAATTCAAATATGTAATATATTTAATTTAGTTATTTAAATTCACAATAATAATTATTAAGTATATTAAAACTACCAAAGTTCCTTTTGCAAGTACATAAAAATTTTAAGAAATTTTTTTATCTGTTTATCCAGAGATTTATGGCTCCACCGTCATTTTTCACAAACTAATTAGACTTAATTAAACCAGGACCTGCAATTTAACGCGGATTCCGAACCACTCACAAACATCCATGACATCGTTGGAACTCGAATCCGAAACCTGTGACATAGAACACCAGAGAGACAGTCACTTGGCCATCAGACCTCTATTTTATATTTACACTAAATAATAAAAAAATAAATAGTAATAAGCTAGCTTTAAGTAAATACTGTAAAAGGTACATTACTAAAAGTAATTTTTTTTTTTTCTTTTTTATGCACACTTTACAAGCTAGACGTCTTCCTTATTTGAATAAACTATCACAGACTTAAATGGTCTTGTTGGCCCGGATCCAATTATAATTATCTGATATTATCTCAGCAAACCCGAAACATCATTGAAACAGTCCAATTAAACTGCAACTTTAAATTATCCGTTCGCCTTTCACAATTTAAAGATGAATTAATTTGTTTATTTTCTGTTCTCAAAAAGCTGTACATCAGCTCAGCCAAGCAAACTACTTTCGTCATCGAATTGAAGGGAGAAAATTGCAGAAGAGAAATTAAGAGTTATTCAAAATTAAGTCTAGTATAAAGACTGAATTTTTTTTATTTTGGTATTGGATTCGAAACCAGTAATAAAAGTTTAAAAAATATCTTCTAACAGAATTTCCAGCTTCTAATGACTAGGTATAGCCTAACTGGTTACAAACAAGTCTCCGTCAAGTTGTTAATCCAATCCCGTATAAGGCCAGTTGTAAAACAACAATTTCGTAATTAAATGTATAAATATTCTAAAGAGCATCTTTCAAATATGTTATTGCTGCTGTTTTCGAATGTCGGATATTATGATTTAAGTCATTCACCAGTAGAACATTAGAAGATTCACAGTCATCAAGAATACATTATAAGGTTCCAACCCTATTATCCCTACACAGTGTCATCGAAATTTTAAACGAACACCTCCCATGGATGTTCGCCCTCAACTTCGTTCCTCTTCGAGCCAAAAGGAAGGATATTCTGACATACAGATTTGCCACGCTGAACGTTCGTATAAAAAAAGTTTTTCGCTCGGTTTCGTTTATAGTGATCCAAATAAGATCTCTACGAAAATCCAACATGTTATTGAGGCGGCTCTAGTTTCTTTGTAATATTTAAACATTAATTTGACAAAAAAATGATCCAAAGAATTTTATTAGAGAAAATAAAATCAATTCATCAAAGCTTGCACCAATTACCAATCCATACAAAATCCAGGAATTATAACAAAGTGAAAGTGTGTCCACTCTTTTGAGGTGTATCAGAATATTTAAAAAGTTTTCCTATTAACAAACATGTATTTTTTCAATAAGCTTTAGGCTAATTAGACATGGACATACAATTTAACGCAGATTCCGAACCATTCACAAACATCTATGCCACTGCCAAAATTTAAACCTGAAAAAAGCTAGAAAGATAGCCAGTTGGTCATCAGGCCGCGTATATAAGGTTTGGTTTATCTCTACGGTCATTTTTGCACACTTTAATCTAATTAAACCGGGACATACAGTTTAACGTGGATTCCGAACCTCTAACAAACATCCATGCACTGCCAGGATTTAAACCTGAAGCCTATGGTATCAAAGGCTAGAACACTAGCCAATTGGGGCTTAAGCATGATTTAGCGGGGATTCCGAACCACTCACAAACATCTATGCCAATTCCAATATTTAAACTTGAAGTCTATGGTACCAAAGGGGAACAAGGCAGTTGGCCATCAGGCCGCTAAAGAAGAAGCTGAGACTACTATACATAGGTCATAATAATTAATGGCTTCAGATCAAAATGGCGATCATTAGAAAACAATATTTATTAAATTTCAATCGTTTTGTCCGTAAAAGTAATTATAAATCGTTGTCGTCATGAGTTGAAATGCTGCCAGGCTGCTGAAATGCTACTGCTGCCAGGATTTCAACCTAAAGCACCAAAGGCTAGAGTGCTAATCAATTGGTCATCAGGTCACAAAATACTCTTGGGAGTACTTTAGTGCTTCTTGATAATAGGCAGGTGCTTTATAACTGAATGTATCCGTTGCTGCTGAAATATTTTCAACAACATCGCATCATCTTTTACTTTTGTTCTTCTTCATCAAGAAAGTTAAAGAATCACAGATGTAGTATTAAATTACACGCACTCCACCAACTGAAACAAAATATGCTGAAAGGCCTGTCACCTTCTGTACTTGCCAAGATAGTCTTCATCCATTCAACGCGAAACTTCTCACATACATCACAATTTCCAGAAAAAAAATGAAAAAGTAAAAAAAACGCACACTACAATCATTCTCTGACGCGGGACAATTTTGCCAAAAAGGAAGAAAGAGAAAAGAAAAGTATCTGCTGTCATTTTTTTGCACACTTTAAATCTAATTAGACATGGACATACAGTTTAACATATGAAACTAAAAACCACTAAATACGTCCACCGAACCACTAAAAATCATCCATACCAATGCCAGGATTTGAACCTAAAGCATGTGGTACCAAAGGCTAGAGATCTAGGCAATTTGCATCAGGCCACGAAATATTTAATTTGACCTTTAACTAATATTTAACTAGGTAGTAAACCTAACAAAACATTTGTTTTAAATAATTTTGTGCTTGGTTTGGTTTATCGCTCTACTGTCATTTTTTGCACACTTTAGGGTAATTAAGATTAAGTTTAACGCGGATTCCGAATCACTCACAAACATCTATGCCACTGCCAAGATTTAAAGCCTGTAGTACCAAAGGCTAGAGAGCTAAGCAATTGGTCATTAGGCTGCTGAAGAAGAAGCTGAGGCTGCTATACATAGTTCATAATAATAAATGGCCTCAAATAAAATGACGGCCATTAGAAAACAACATTTATTAAATTTCAATCTTTTTGTCGGTATAAGTAATTATAAATCATTGTCGTCATGTGTTGAAATACGTCCATGTCAAACATTTGACTAGGATTTGAACCTAAAGTACCAAAGGCTATAAAGCTAACCAATTGGCCATCAAGCCGTGAAATACTCTTGGGAATAGCTTAGTTCTTCTTGATAATACGCAGGTGCTTTATAACTGAATGCATCCGTTGCTGTTGAAATATTTTCAACAACAACACAGCATCTTTTATTTTTTTCTTCATCATCAAGAAAGTTAAAGAATCACAGATGCAGTACTACATTACACACACTCCATCAACGGAAACAGAATATACTGAAAGGCCTGTCACCTTCCGTACTTGCTAAGATATGCTTCATCCAATCAAGGCGAGACTTCTCACATACATCACAATTTCTAGAAAAAAAAGAGAAAAAAAAACGGACACTACAATCCTTCTCTGACGCGGGACAATTTTGCCAGGAAGGAAAGAAAAAAGAAAGAAAAAAAAGAAAAGTACGTAAAGAAGAAAAAAAAAAAAAAAAAAAAAAAACGAAATATGATAAAAACAACTCAGTTGCAAAGTGGTCTGGAACGTATGTCAGGTCAAACGGGCTTGACCCCAAAGGGGTACTTAAAAGGGTGCGCATGCGCTGCGAATGGTGAGGTCTCTTGGTTAAGTTGCCAGCAATGGGAGTTAATAAATTTGGCCCGAATAAAAAGCCTCCATGGCTTTTCGATGGTCACTTATCTCGGAATTCGTGCGTCTCCGGGAAGGATCTCGTTCAGTTACCAAGGGATTGCGCAAGCTCCAGTCGTCGCTGGTGTTCCTCACATAATCTGGCCTTGAATTGTTGTTGTTGTTGTTTAGAAGGACTGAACCAGCGTAACGAAGCAGATTGATGTTAGCCAATTAAAAAAAAAAACACGATATTTTGATCGTTGAATCAGAGATGCACTAACCGAGAACAAACTCCTCCCATGTTTATTTTGCTTTAAAAATTGTAATTATTATTACTTTTAAAAAAAATATATCTTCAGATTTTGATAAATGATTAAAACAGGACCCGGTTAAGTTTAATAAAAAAAAAATATTAATAAAGTAAAATTAGAAAAAAAAATATTATTTAATGTTTTTTTTTCCTTGTACAGAAGATAACAGCACTCTGGAGGATTCTGTTTAGGATGCGAGGGTGGTGGTGGCCTAGCTGTTTGTTAGTGGTTCGGAATCTACTTTAACCATGTGTCCCAGTCTAATATGATTGTAGAGTGGTGGATGAAGGCTGACAACCCTACCAAGTAGAAAGAAAGCATTCAGCTGTTTCGAAATCTGCCAGTAGGTTTGGCGTAACAGCCCTTTTGCCGAAGAAGAGGCTGTTGCGCCAAGCCTACTGACCAAAGAAAAAGATACTATCTTTTCTCAATAATATGCTATCCTGGATACAAGATTCGTATCTATATAATTTTGTTCATCTATATATATTTATTATAATTGGGCTCAACAAAATAGTTTTGCTGTGACTAATCCTCAATGTCCATGCAGCGCCGGAGAGACACCCCATGAGTCTATACTCATGGATGGATGGAAAGGGGACAGATTCTGTGTTAAGAAGCACTCGTAAGTAGAATCTGAGTTGGCTTCGAGTCGCTGAAGGAGGGCAGTGCCTTCCGGAAGGACTTTTAGGGGGCGTATTGCGTATCATATGAGAGAAAACCCGGAAAATTCCCTCCAGGAAGCCCGACAAACGCAACGAGATGCTGAACATCCCAAACACCCCCGTACTTTTAAAATAGTGTCTACAACAAAGCTACCAGCAGATTGAACCTCAGCCCTCATGCTCACCAGCGGCGCACGTTAACACTGAATCATGATTAAGGCTCACAAAATTGATGTGATCGTTGAAAAATAATGCATAAAAATGAGCACCGATGGTTGGATTAATAATTTGTGAACAACCATTTTTAAGCATAAATAATAATAATCAACGACTTAAAACCTTTTGGCTCAATATTTTTATGCTTGGACACATCATTAACCGACTGTTGCGTATCTTGTCACTGAGCAACATGTCGGGATGTTAGGTATATCGTACCCAATTTCAGGGAAACAATTTGAAAATAAATTATATTGTCTAGCAACAGTTTTTTTTTTTTTCGATTGCCGACATTTAAGCCAAATAAAGTTGGCTGAAATGATTGAACTGTAGTTGAGGTTCAATCGCATTTCTCTCATTGATGCGATAATTTTGTAGTCATGTAATCTAGTGGAGCGTCGATATAAAATAGAAAATGAACCCCACTTTCCCTTGCAGATAGAGTGTGCTCAGGTCATCCATTCCGTGTAACCAACTTGTTAGGAGAACGTAACCCAACACCGCTCCTATGCGATAGTTGAGAATCTCCGAAGTCCCAGGACTCGGTGGCGACGAATCGCCTAAGTGGATCTTGTGCGGACCGCCAGCGAAATAAATTAAGAACAAACACTTACGTTGTTGGGTTTCATTGCCTGCGGAAGACGAAGAGCACATTAGCCATCGCTGCAGAAAAAATGAAATGTTTTAATCCCTTTTTTAGGTCATGGTTAGGAGGCGACGATGTGCAGCAGTGTTCAGCTGCCACGGAAGTCGTATTGAAGGAATATGCAAGAAATAGTGGAAACATAGCCCATCAATTGAGTGCGCTACAGTACAGTAATTTCTTGCTTATAATCCTTGACTGCGATTTCATGTCTATATCGGCGTACTAGCCGCAAACCTAATTTTCGTTCCGAAAAAATAAAAGATCTCGTTATAATCCGCAGTGGCGTATAATCGACGAATCAAATGCACTTTTCTTTGTCGAACCATATACCAAAGTAAAAAAACTTCTACAGTCAACAGCGACGTATAATCCACGGACCAAATGCGTTTTTACTTTGTCCCATATATCGCAATAAATGATCTCGTTATATCGATATTACCAGTGGTGTATAATCCACGTACCAAATACGCTTTTTCTTTTTCATGCTATATCCCAAAATAAAAGATCGTTTTTGATCAAAAAATAAAAGGTCGTCTTTTATACCAAAATAAAAGATCTCGTATAATCCACAGTGGTGTATAATTTACGGACCAAACGCCCTTTTTCTTTCTCATACCATATACGAAAATAAAAGGTCTCGTATAATCTGCAGTAGCGTGTAATCAGCGGAACAAATGAGCTTTTTCTTTGTTGTACCATATACCAAAATAAAAGATCTCGTACATTCAGCAGCGACGTATAATCCACAGACAATTCAAGCCTGTTCTTTAACGTGTCATTAACCAATAAAGTTCTGTTTTTATAACAGTACATAAAACTAACAAAACTTTTATTTCAGTTTTAAAGAACGTGCCACAATTATACATAAAAATTTTATATCATAAATTATTAATAATTACAAAAAGTACAATTATTAATAATTACAAAAAGTACAATTATTAATAATTACAAAAATAATAATTAGATTTCAACCAAATATTAATAATTACAAAAATAATAATTAGATTTCAACCAAATATTAATAATTACAAAAAGTGCAATTATTAATAATTACAAAAATAATAATTAGATTTCAACAAATTAATAATTACAAAAATAATAATTTTCACAAAAATAATAATAGATTTCATTATTAATAATTACAAAAATAATAATTAGATTTCAACCAAATATTAATAATTACAAAAATAATAATTAGATTTCAACCAAATATTAATAATTACAAAAATAATAATTAGATTTCAACCAAATATTAATAATTACAAAAATAATAATTAGATTTCAACCAAATATTAATAATTACAAAAATAATAATTAGATTTCAACCAAATAATAAAAAATAATAATTAGATTTCAACCAAATATTAATAATGACAAAAATTATAATTAGATTTCAACCAAATATTAATAATGACAAAAATTATAATTAGATTTCAACCAAATATTAATAAGTACAAAAATTATAATTAAAATTCAAGTAAATATTAAATCAAAAAATAATAATTACAATTTATGCAAATATTAATGGTTAAAAACTTATAATTTAGGGATATCTTATTTTATTCTAAGGTAAACACGAATTCACTCGTGATATCGTACATCTGACTGCATCATTCTGGCGTGTCTCCATGTTGTTTTACAGACGTTAGATTCAATGTCCTACAAGTACCCAAAAGATGGGCCCGGAGCTGCGTGTTATTTATTGCATTATGACTGTTTGCATTTACTCTCAATTATTTTTTTTTCAAAAGTGAAGATACTTTAAATGATAATAGAAGCGATGTATCACAGAGTAGTGATGAAACAGATGACCAATTATTCCGATTCTAATAACAATATTAAATAAATAAATATATAAAATAAAGAATAAAACCTATTAATCATAATTCTACACAATGCATATTATCGATTATAGTAAAACTAAATTATTCTGAAACAATATATTTAAAAAAAAAATATCCATTAGTAGTTAATCCACCAAGATCTAGACCCATGTCTTCAAGTGTAAATTCACCGTAAGACTAGTTAAAAAATTATAAATAGTTATCATTATAATAAAATATCATTATCAATAAGTAGTTATCATTATTGTTTTCAAAAATGAAAAATATTTTAAATGATAATAGAAGCGATGTATCAAAAACTAGTGACGAATTCCAGGATGAATTATTCCGATTCCAATAACATTAAATAAATAAATATATAAAATAATAAATAAAACTTATTGATCATAATTCCACACAATTCATATTTAAAATTTTAGTAAAACAAAATCGCTCTGAAACAATACATTTAAACAAAAATGATCCACTAGCAATTAATCCATCACGATCGAAACCCATGTCCTCAAGTGTAAATTCTCCATAAGAATAGTTTACAAATTATAAATAGTTATCATAATAAAATATCATTACCAGTAAATAGTTATTTTTTTTTTCAAAAATGAAAAATATTTTAAATGATAATAGAAGCGATGTATCAGAGTGTTGATGAATTATTCCGATTCTGTATATTTCCGATTCTGTTCCGAATATTAAATAAATAAATACATAAAATAATAAATAAAACTTGTTAATCCTAATTCTACACAATACATATTTCCGATTTTAGTAAAATAAAATCGCTCTGAAACAATATATTAAAAAAAATAATCCATTAATAGTTAATCCATCGCGATCGAGACCATGTCTTCAAGTGTCAATTCACTGTAGTAAGAATAGCTAACACATTCAAATGTCTCGTCGTCTTTGATTCGAGTTATGTAAAAGTGTCTCGCGCAGTTATCACAACTGTGTCGCGCTATTAGGCCTAAAGTGCGTCTGTGTGATTTATGCGGGGAGTTACGATCACCTAACAGTCGGCCAAACTAGCTGACCAAACAGCGGCCGGTTGCACGCGTCGACTGCCGTGCCTGCGTTGCTCAAACACCGTCTGTACTTCTTTGCCAGGCTGGGTAAATAGAACAGCGTACGATGGACGTCAAGATCGAGAAAGAACGACGAACTTCGCTTCCATTGTGTTCGTGACTTCCAGTTTTTTATGTATATATATATAGCTTTTTTTTTAGTTACAACTAGACTTAAAGGTGGGAAAAATAGAAATGGATTTTGGATTTGATTCATCTGTTGCTGTGATGTTTTAAATTTTAATAATATTTTTTCAGTCGTTAGTAATTAGTATATATCGGGAATTTGGATATGTTACTTCTTAGAGAAAGAGTGGCCGTATCGTTTTGGATCAAGTCGTTCCGTGCTTTTCTTAGAAACAATAGTCACACAATTTTCGATTAAGTCATCGGCTTATGTCGTAGGGAATTCTTAGAAAAAAAAGTCGCGCAACTTTAGATAAAAATTGCCGCTTTATTAAGACTTTCATTATTATTATTATTATTTTTTTTTACAGAAAAAGTAGTCACATACTTTTAGATCAAGTAGTTTCGTGATTTTCTTAGAAAACAATAATTATACAGTTTTAAATGAAGTCATAGACTTATATCGTAAGCATTCTGTAGAAAAATAGTCGCGCAACTTTAGTTTAAATCAGTGATTACATCGCGCGCTTTCCCCATTCACTCCATTGTGTTCGTGACTTCAAGTTTTTTTTTTTAAATAATATTTTTTCAGTCAGTAGTAATTAGAATACATAGAGTATTTGGATATGTTTGTTTTTTAAAGGAAAAAGTAGTTGCGTCATTTTAGATTAAATCGTTCAATGCTTTTCTTAGAAACAATAGTCACACAATTTTATTTAAGTCAGCGGTTTATATAGTACGCATTTTTTTTTTTTAGAAAAAATAGTCGCGTAATTTTAGACTAGGTGGCCGATTACATCGCTCATTTTTTAGAAAAAGTAGTCGGAGCAACATTATATAATAGAGAGTTTTTGCATACCGTATTTTTATAATACGGTATTTTTTTTCTCCCTAGCGCGCATGGTCATATGAAATTGCGTCTGCGTATCTGTAATAATGTTTCCTATGAGCTAGGGAGAAAAAAATACGGTATGCAAAAAATTCTCTAATATCGCCGCTTTATTAAGACAAATATGTAATTGCGCCTAACTTAATTTAAATTAATCATTTATTTTATTTTAGCGGAATTTTATTTATTTCTAATGATTGTAATAATAATGTAATTACTAAAGATGTCGGTTCTCTTTTTTATTTATTCCAAATTTTTAAAAGCTTATTGTGTTACCATTTATTAAATGAGGTTAAACTCATAAATGAAATTTTTAATATTATTGATTATGTGAAGGTTTAAGGGTTATATTTACTCCCATAGGTATTCCGTAACAGGTACGTCTGTATCCCTATTCATATTAAGACAAATAGTCATCGGTACACCATAGTCGTATTGCACCTTTTTTATGAAAGAGTAGTCGCATCATTATAGATCAAGTCGTTGTGTACTTTTCTTAGAAAACAATAGTCACACAAATTTAAATAAAGTCATCGGCTTATATCATACTCATTTTTTAAAAAAATAGTCGTTCAACTTTAGATAAAATCGCCGCTTTATTAAGATAAATAGTCACACTACTAAAATAGTCGTCGGTTGTGTTGTGCCATTTTTTTTAAAGAAAAAGTAACCGCTTCATTTTAGATGAAGTCGTTGTGTGCTTTTCTTAGAAAACAATAGCCACGCAGTTTGAAATAAATTCATCGGCTTATATCATACGGCATTCTTTAAAAATATAAATCGCGCAACGTTAGACAAAGTCATCAGTTACATCACGCGCTTTCTTGAAAAGTAGTCGAGCAATTTTAAATAAAATCCCTGCTTCATTAAGACAAATAGTTATACTACTCAAATAGTCCTCGGTTGTATTGCACAATTTCTTTTTCTTTAAAAATAGTAGTATAATTTTAGATCAAGTCGTTCCGCGTTTTTCTTAGAAAACAATAGTCATATAATTTTAAATAAAGTCATCGGCTTTTATCGCGATCATTCTTTAGAAAAATAGTCACGTAACTTTAGATAGAGTCGTCGGTTACACCACATGCTTTCTTTAGAAAAGGTAGTCGAGCAACTTTAGATGAATTAGTCTCTTTATTAAGACAAATAGTCACACTACTAAAATAGTCATCGAATGTATTGCACCATTTCTTTTTCTTTAAAAGTAATCATTTCAGATCATGTACGTTGTACGTTTTCTTAGAAAACAATAGTCACACAATCATAAATAAAGCCATCGACTTATATCGTACGGCATTCATTAGAAAAATAGTATGCACAAAATGACCGCAGAGGGACAAACCAAACCTTCTTAGTATCGTAAATATTTATTCACCAAACTCAAATGTTGAACACTAAGCCCTCCTATCCATTAGCAAGTTGTGGAAATTCTTAATTTGCAAAAAATAATTTCTTAGGAAAGTCATTACCTATATTTTCCTCACAGACAGATTTCAGATCTAATAAACATTTCAAAAGATATTCCTTTGAAATATCCAAAAAAGGAAACCAAAACACTGGTTATTGGCAGATTTCGAAACATGAGATGTTTTCTTTTTACAGGAATAGGGTTGTCAGCCCAATGTTCTAGAGTCATATTAGGCTGGAACCTACCGCTTAAAGTGGATTCCGAACCGCTACAAGCATCCATGGCCCTGCCGGGAATCGAGCCCGATACCTGTGGCATCGAGCGCAAGATCGTTAGTCTCTCGGCCATCAGGCACATTCATATAATTCAGACTGATGCATGTGGAAACTGTTTAGTTATAATTTTCCACTTAAAAGAAGCAAAAGTCACTTTTTAGTATCGAAAATATTTATTCACCAAACTAAAATCTTGCCTGCGAATAGGAGGCCATAGTGCTCACGCTGTGAAAATCTTTAATATGCTAAAATAATTTCTCAAGAAAGTCTTTACCTATATTTTGATTTCAAATCCAATAAATATATTACAAAATACTCTTAAAATATTTAAAAAAAAAGAAAACCAAAACACTGGTGCGCTAAACGAAATAAAACACTTCATAATATTTCCGCTTCACTAAATCCCTCCTGTAAGAAAAGGAGATCTAAAAATAATCATTTTGGCTGTCACACTTTGTGAAACAAAAAACTTATGTTTTCTCGCAAAGAAAAAAAAAAATTCCATTATTTTGTAATACTTCTGGCACTTGCACAAGTGCCCTTTTTGTAAGTCAGTAGAGTAAAAAGGCGAGAGAGACAAAGAAAACACCGAGACGATACAGAAAAAAAAAAGAATTCTTCTCTCTTTTAAAGAAAAAAAGAAAAAAAACGAAGAACGATCCAATATTGGGGAATAGACACCCAACACAAACAACTTCTTGATGGAACATGCTAAAAATGTCATACATCTTTCGAAAATGAAGAGGACAGCTATTTTTAATGTCATAAAGACTCTTGTTTAACGTGAGGGTCTCCAGTTACTTCGCATCGGTAGGCATGGCGACTCGGTCTCTAGACAACGGAGCTGTTTTGGCGCGAAAGCGTTAAAAAGAACACACCGATAACAAACTTCTGCTTTGATACATCAAATACCAAAACAACGTTTTCAAAGAAAATTGAACATAATACCCCGAAGTGAGACTTTTTTTTTTTTTTTTTTTTTTCTTCTTCTTTTAATCTATTTTTAAAAGCTTCGATCAAAAGAGTTAGTAGTTGTTGATCACCAAAATGGCGCTCGTTCCAATTTATAGCTAGATATTAAAGAACACACACGACGAAAGCTGGTTGTAATTATAACTTCGGACGGCAGTTCTCTTAAACAAGACATAAATTTATTAGATAGCCTTATCAATGAAAAAAAATTTTTAATAAATCGTTTTGAATATTTTATTTAAATGAAAAAATAAATTTCTTTTAGAATATATATTGGTAGATTTACATTTATTCTGTACCTTTTAACATATTTAGTACATTTTAGAACATTTAGCACATTTCAGAATAATTAGCAGTTTAATACATTTAGAAAGTTTCATCGTTACGTATGAACGTTACATCATACATTTTAGAACGTTTACCACATTTTTAGTACATTTTAGAACGTTTAGCACATTTTAGTACATTTTAGAACGTTTAGCACATTTTAGTACATTTTAGAATGTTTAGCACATTTTAGTACATTTTAGAATTTTTAGCGCATTTTAGAATGTTTAGCACATTTTAGAACATTTTAGAATGTTTAGCACATTTTAGAACATTTTGCACATTTCAGAACATTTAGCTCATTTTAGTACATTTAGAACATTTTAGAGCATTTAGCCCATTTCAATATATTTTAGAACATTTTAATACATTTTAGAACATTTAACACATTTTAATACATTTTAGAACATTTTAATACATTTTAGAACATTTAACACATTTTAATACATTTTAGACATTTAGCACATTTTAGACATTTAGCACATTTTAGACATTTAGCACATTTTAATACATTTTAGACATTTAGCACATTTTAAAACATTTAGCACATTTTAGAACATTTAGCATATATTTGAGCATTTAAGAACATTTAACACATTTGAGAATAATTATCACATTTTAATACATTTAGCACATTTTAGTACATTTAGCAGAATATTTTTGAGCATTTTAGAGCGTTTAGAATATTTGTGTGCATTTTAGTATATTTTAGAAAAATTAGTACATTTTAGAATATTTAGCACATTTTAGGATATATTTTTTGTAATAAAATAAATATAAATAGCTTACTTTTGAGCAAAATAAAAAGTCAAGAATTTCAAAAAAAAGCCCTGTATTGTGTAGCATATTTAATAATTCTGGCTTTATACAAACATATTTTATAACATATTATACAAACATATTTTTAAAACAAATTTCATATTTTTAGTGTTTAATGATCAATATTAAATAGTAAAGACATAAAATTGGTTATAAAAACATATTTAGAATAATGTCAATAAATAATAAATGTCAATAAATTTAAAACGACTTAAATGACGAACACAAACACATATTTACACTACTTAAATGAAGTAGTGTAAACATGTGTTTGTGTTCTGTCAACCACTTTACTCTATAAAACAAACAAAATTTCATATATACGGGCCATATAAATTTCTTAAATAAATCGAAATAAAACATGGATTGAAATATATTTGAGAAATAAATCATTCTAAAAAATCAGATTCATATCTCAATATATGTTTCTCAAGAAAATCTAAATGTCAAATAATACGTATGTCAAATATTAGTAGGGAAAATAAATTTATTCTTCCAGATTATATAATCTGTTTAAAATGTGCATTCATTGCATACTTTAATTTAAAATCATAAAAATATTTTCTTTGTGGATCATTGGAATATTAATATTTATATAAAGTATTTTGTAAGTAAGTTTATTTTTAAGTATCTAACAAATCAGAAAGAATTTTAAAACAGCATTTGAAGAGATACTTACAATTTCTGAAGATAATACATATGTATTATTAAGAAAGGATATCATTAATATATGTATATAAGTATCAATTAATTTGAAGAGATGTATTAATAAAAAATGAATATTATTAATATACATGTATAGCAATTAATAAGAGATATATTAAACTTAAAAAAATATGCCTTTATTGAATGTTTCATATTGACTATTAAATTATTTCTAAAAAAAATACACATATATTAATAAGGAATGAATATCATTAGTATACACGTATAAGTATCAATTAGTTTGAAGAGATATATTAAACTTACAAACATAATATGCTTTTATTGTTTCACATTAACTATTAAATTATTTCTGAAGATAATATACATGTTTTAATAAGAAATTAATGTTAAAATACCTGTATAAGTATCGATTAATTTGAAGAGATACATTAAACTTATAAACATAATATACTTTTATTTTAATTTTCATATTAACTATTAAATTATTTCTCAAGATAATACACATATATTAATAAGAAATTAATATCCTTAATCTGCATGTATCAATGTATATTAAGATATCACATGCATCAATTAATTTACAAGGTAACACATTTGCTTTAAAATTAATCAAATGCACCTTTTTTTCATTAAATATGCAATTTAATTTTTTTTTTAAGTCATAAAATATAATTAAAAATATTTTTATTTCTTTTTCTCAACAGTCGAGTATCTAATTATGAAAATATTTTTTTTCAATAAATATGTGCAGAAATACAGTACAGAAAGAGTAAAAAGTAATTAAAAGTATTTTATCAATTTTGATTTTTTTTTTAATTTCCATATTTATGTTATCTGTAAATAAAGATATATATACTTTATTTGCTATACCACTAATTTCTGTCAATTTCAATATACTAATACTTTATTAAATTTTAAATTATCTATGGATGCTCTTTATTCATTAGTAGCTGACTTAGGATTAGAATTTTTATACACGGATGATAAAATAAAATGGTAAATTTCTAAGAAATAACGAAAATTTCACAAAATACAGAGCTTTTTCCTGTAACGTCGTCAACTGAATTAATGCTAATGTCACAAAAATTAGCGCTTTGGAATATTTATGACTTTGATTTATGACTAACTGTGCTAAAAATGTTCTAAAGTGTACTAAAATATTCTAAATGTACTATAAAATGTCCTAAAAGGTACCAAAGGTTCTAAAATGCACTAAATGTTCTAAAATATACTAAAATGTGCTAAAAGTGCTAAATGTTCTAAAATGTACTCAAATGTAGTAAATGTTCTAAAATGTATAAAATGTGATGGATGTTCTAAAATGTGTTAAAGGCACAGATTAAATGTAAATGTACTATCCTATATTTTGAAAGGAGTATCATTTGCAATTAAATAAAATGTTCAAAAAGATTTATTTATAATTTGTTCATAGATAAACTATTACTATTATTAAACTGTTTTCATTTTCATCAAAGTTAATGTGTTTTTATTTTCAAAATTAACGATGACATTGTACACCAATAACGATAATATTACAAATATTAAAAAAAAAAAAACGAACACCCATATCCAAAAGCAAATTCTCAAGTTTACACCATTTTAAGGTAAAGCTGCTCAGATATTAATTAAAATAAAATCTTGAAAATTATTTCTCTAGATTTTAATCAGTAAACTGAACCTCTTAATCTACAAGCAAAAACATATCATGTTGAAATAAAGTACATAAACAAATCTTATGCCAAAAAGCAATTTTTTTCGAACCAATTTCGAAAATAACCGAGAAAACTTGCCAAAAGACGAATCATCTAATGTTCAATTACAGAATTTTAAAAATTAAGAACTAACACATCAACAACAAACACTTTAAAATGCCATATTGAGAGTATCAGTCTAATCATTTCGGATTTCCCAGAAACATAATTTTTTTTCCGCGAGGGCACCTTAGCGTTAAGTGCGCCTATAAATCAGGAGATATGGCAGAACCTTGGGAGAACTTTTTTAAGCCTTCTCCGATAAGTCGGAGTGTTGGGTTACTCCGGGAGCTCTTCCATGTCTCCAATTAATTTCAAGTGTTATTAATTGCCGGCACATGATCCTCTTCCGAACGGTTCTTTGGGGAAGATGCCTGCCTTCCACTTTAAATAATTGCTCGCAGTTCTGCGGAAGTCAGCGTGTCATCCATTGCTTGAGAACTAAGCCAGAGGAATCTGAATCTTTTACTTCTTTTTTTATGGTAGACCTCAATTTGTATGGGAATCAAAGGATTTAACAAAATGCTTATACAAAGAGGAAGTTGTGCAGAAAAATTTTATTAAATGTTGTAACATCTTCAGAGAGTAAACGTTGCAATTTTTAAACGTTGCAACATCTTCAGAGAGTAAACGTTGCAATTTTTAAACGTTGCAACATCTTCAGAGAGTAAACGCTGCAATTTTTAAACGTTGTAACATATTCAGAGAGTAAACGTTGCAATTATTAAACGTGTAACATATTCAGAGAGTAAACGTTGCAATTATTAAAACGTTGTAACATCTTCAGAGAGTAAACTTTGTAACATCTTCAGAGAGTAAACTTTGTAACATCTTCAGAGAGTAAACGTTGTAACATCTTCAGAGAGTAAACGTTGTAACATCTTCAGAGAGTAAACGTTGTAACATCTTCAGAGAGTAAACGTTGTAACATCTTCAAAGTGTGAAGAAAATTGTGTGATTATGCATGTGACTACATTGATATTGTCATTGACTATATACTTTATGTCAAGATAAGATAAGCTAAGCCGGGATAATCTAGTGAAATCTCTAGTTAACTTGAGAACTTAAATATTCTGGTTTGAAACCCGGCAAGTGAAGCTGAACCGAGAGCTTCCTCATCAATACTAGTTTGGTTTGTATCTCTACTATCATTTTATGCACAATTTTGGGCTAGTTAGAACGGGACCTACAGTTTAAGCGGACTCCAAACCACTCACAAACATCCATGCCTCCGCCAGAATTAGAACCTGAAGCCTGTGGTACCAAAGGCCAAAGGCTTATCAATTGGCCATCAGGCCGCAGTTTACACTGTAGGTGAGCATGATGAATCCATAAACTAAGCCATCCCTGATATGTCGGAGTGTTCGGTTACTCCGGGAGCTCTTCCGTGTCTCCAATTAATTTCAAGTGTTATTAATTGCCGGCACATGATCCTCTTCCGAACGGTTCTTTGGGGAAGATGCCTGCCTTCCACTTTGAATAATTGCTCGCAGTTCTTCGGAAGTCAGCGTGTCATCCGCTTCTTGAGAACTAAGGCAGTGGAATCTTTCTTTCTTTATGGTAGATCTCAATTTGTATGGGACTCAAAGGATTTAACAAAAGACTTATACAAAGAGGAAGTTGATCAGAATTTTATTAAACATTGTAGCAACTTCAGAGAGCAATTTTTTAAAGTGAAAAAAAGTGTGTGATTATACATGTGACTATATTGATATCGACTATATATTTTATGTCAAGATAAACTAAATGGGGTAATTTAGTGAAAAGCACGTTAACTTGAGAACTTAAGTATTCTGGTTGGTATTCTAGTATTTTGAAAACCGACAAGTGAAGCTGAACTGAAAACTTCTTCATTAGTATTGGTTTGGTTTGTCGCTCTACAATCATTTTTTTTTCTTGCTCACATAAGGCTAATTAGACCAGGACCTACAGTTTAACGTGGATTTCGAAGCATTAAAAAAGAACTATATCACCGCTAGAATTAGAACCTAAAGGTTCTGGTACCAAAGGCCAGAGATCTGATCAGTTGGCCATCGGGCCGCATTTTATACTGTAGGTGAGCATGGTGAATCTATAAACTAAGCCTTCTCTGATAAGTCGGAATATTTGTCGGAGTATTAATGGGAGCTCTTCCATGTCTCGAGTTAATTTCAAGTGTTATTAATTGTCGAAACATGATCCTCTTCCGAACGGTTTTTGGGGAAAATGTCTGCCTCCCACTTTAAATAATTGCTCTCAGTTCTGAGGAAGTCAGCATGTCATCCACTTCTTGAGAACTAAGGCACTGGAATCGGAATCTTTTCTTTTTATGGTAGATCTCAGTTTGTATGGGAATCAAAGGATTTAACAAAAGACAAAGAGGAAGTTGTGCAGGAAAGTTATATTAAACATTGTAGCATCTTCAGACGGTTATTTTTCAAAAAAAAAAATATGTGATTATATTTCATTTTATGTCAAGATAAATTAAATCGTGGTAACTTGTGAAAAGCACGTTGAACTTGAGAATTCCGGTTTGAAATCCGGCAAAAGAGCTTCCACGTCAATACTGGTGATGATCATAGTGAATCCATAAACTGGAAAGTCTTCTGTAGATCTGGAAGTTTGGTTTGATTTGATTTGATTTGTCGCTCTATAGTCATTTTGTTTGGGAATTTAGAGGGACATTGTGTGTGTATGGAATTTAGTGTGAGAATTTTTGAAACTGGAAAGTTTTCTGTAGTTCTGGAGGTTTGGTTTGGTTTGTCGCTCTACGGTCATTTTGTCTAGGAATTTAGGGGGCGGGGAGGGCATCGTGTGTGAGACACTTTCGGCTAATTAGACCGGAAGCTACAGTTTAACATGAAACCAATAGTCAGATCGGGGCCAAAACAGTATAACCAAATCCGAACCATTAACAAACATCCATGCCCCTGCCTTGATTCGAACCAGAAGTCTGTGGTACCAATGATCAATAATTATTTTAAATACAACAAATGTATCTCAAATGTGTAACGTATACATAAATATTTCTCTTAAAATATAAAAATCGCTATCAACAAAACAAAATTACGATACGTAAAAAAACTTACGCAGTAAATTCAAAAAACTATTAAATAAAAAGCGGGAAAATAAAATTTTTACTATATAAAAATCTGAAAAAAGGAACTGTTTTCATTTATGATCTTTTTTAGAAAATAATTTTGTATTACATAATTTTGTATTACAAGTATTGTGAAATCTGTTTTCAATACATGTTTATGTGATACACAACGCAAAATGAATATTAGATAAAATGCAATTCTAGCTATGCTTCCTTCTAGGTATTGACAGAAGCGTTCCCTGTGGGGTTCAGGAGAAATGGCCAGATGGCATACAGATTCTCACCAAGAGTGGAAGTATATTTCTCGCAGGTTGCTCGTAGCGGAGTATCAGGTTTTCGACTAAGAAGTGGAGTCCTTCTACGAATCTATAATTATCTATCTTTAAATGTGTTAAATATCGCATGTATCTAATTATATGTGTGTGGTGTTTGTGCGTGTCAATGAAGCTGCGAGTTCTCCAACCTTTGGCTTAAGTACTATATCTCAACCCAGATAAACCCAGTTACAATCTGATTGCCCAACCTGCACATTACACATTTTAATTTCTATATGTTGCTGAATAAATAAGTCTACGAGTAATTATTTTGATATTTAATCATCGTTTATAACATTTTACCTTTTAATTCATGTATATAGAAGTTTCATTTTAAAAACATTATAGTGTTACGTATTATAACATTAAAGTGTTAATAAACTTTCAAAATAAATCAGTTTCAAAATAAAAGAAAAAAATTATATCCTTAGCTGCATGTAAAATAATTCATCAAATTGTTTCCTTATAAATATTTAAAGACACCTGCTTTGTTTTAATAAAGCAGTTTCCTTTAAAGAATACATAATAATGTATTCTTTAACCTTACAACAACATGTGCGATTCGTTTTTTCCGACAGCTGAACAAATCACTGTTTGTTTACAGTTCAAGCAAGATTTATTACCAGTAATTCATTGGACACTTGCTTATACTATTTTTTTCTCTTTTGTTAATCCTTTTTTCCCTATCATTTGCCTACGTTCATAGTGCTACTTTTTTAAATATGGAAAATCGTTGACATACATATATTTTTATTTAAAATATAATAATGTATCATAAATAAAAAAAAAAATCTGGTCAGGTTTTTTTTAAATAAAAATAATCATTTTTTTTTTTGTCAAATTTTTAATCAAAAATCAAGACTTCCTACACATTTAGCAATACATTTCAATTTCTTTGCCACAGTATCTAATACAGAGAATTAAAAGTAATGCAATATTTTAGAAAAATAATTAAATTTATTTTTAAATATGTCAAATATACGGAAAAATACAGATATTTTACAAAATACTTCTTGATATTTTATATCAAAATGTCCGTTAAACCGTTAAATTAATGCATACAGCTTAGTTTTTTTTATTATTCTAAACTAAATCATGAGCATACAAAGAATTATCTATAAAATATTTTGAGTAATCTTATTTCATTCATACAAAAATAAATTAAAAATTAGTTTCCCAGAAAACACATTTAATTATTTTATCTTTATAAGCAACTATCTTTTATTTTTGTTAATAGTTGCACTTAATTTTAATTAAACAGGTGCAACTTCTTTTCTAATTATAGCATGCATAAAGATAAAACATTATCAGAATTCTAATATCTTGTTCTTTTAAAAATAAAGTTAAAAGAATATTTAAAACATTTTCTCAAAAATCGTTATTTTATGTTAAGCAACTTAAATAAACTATACAAAATATAAAAGATCTTTCTTTAATAAATTTGAATATAAAAATTTAATGTTTAATAATGTTTATTTTCACAGATTATTACCGAATATAATTCATATGCTTAGCATAATTTATGTTTATAAATTGTAAATGCAAACATTAAAAAAAAATCTTTAAAATTCCAACTAAAATTGTTGATAGAAATCATAAAGATTATAGTAACGAAAAAGTATGACTATAAAATATTCAATAGGTAATGTTTATTTAAGGACTATTGTAGAAATAAATTTCTGGGATTTAAGGAAAAACTAAAAATAATATTAAAATATTAATTTAAAAAATACTGATTAAATATAAAAATGGGAATTTTTAATTTTTTATCAGTTGATTTCTGTGAATTACATAGACAATTAAAAGTTTATAATTTGTTATTTAACATCAAATTCAGAAGTATTTTAAATATATCTTTTTTAAAATCATTTAAAATAAATTCCACAAATCTACTTGCAATAACATTTTATATCCAAGTTGTTAGTTACAATTAATTTAATTTGTGAGTCAACAAATTGTATGAATAAATTTAAATTGTAAATAAAATAAACTTACAAGTTGTAAGTTACAATTATTTAATTTTTTATTCAAGTTTACAATGATAATACAATTTGAAGGTAATACAAATACACGTACAATATTACAACTAAGACGATCTAATATCAATTTAGATTAAAAGTGACTATTTTCTTATTTCTTAATTCTTTTTGTTAAGAATATTAATTTAACGTTTAATTAATTACTAACATTTTTATACTAACAAATTAAAAAAATTAGTAATTTTTCCAAATAAAAAATATTTAAAATATATTCAATCTTTTCTAAATTAAAGAAAAAATAATAATTGTAAATAAAATAGGATGTATGCTCATAATTATTGTAGAAACTGTTTTTAATTTTAATATTTCATGCGTTTCTATATTATAGACTAAGGAAGTATTAAAGAATGAAGATTAAAAATTACAAGAGTTTTAAATCTATTCACAGATTTTTCTGATTATGCTACCATTTTTATTCAGAAATACATGTTATTAACTGCATGTTTTTCCTGTAAGTCTATATAATTGTAATATTTTAATATATCATTATCTATAGTATTATCATTATATCATAATTGTAGTCATTATATACGGTATCTATCATTACGGAGTGCAAAGTTAATGACATTAACATTTCCCATACTCTACATTAGCATTCCATTTTACCTCTAACCAAGAGTAGAGATTAAGCCAAAACATTTCCGGCTCCTGATTTCTATGCCGAGTTTTTTTTTTTTTTTTTTCTTTTTTCCCACCGATTCCAGAGTCTTTACTTATGGATTTAAAAAAATAATTGTGATTTTTGATAATTTGATTTTGATGATCAATGATTTTTATTGGGTTTATACATCTATAAAAACAGTTTTAGCCTAACAAAGTATTTTTACAACTTTAAAGTGGTCATATTTGCATAATTTAAAAGACGTCTTTTTACTTTAAATTTAGTAAAAATTTATATGCACCCTATAAAAATAGCAGCACTGAATTACCAGGTACCAATGTAATATAGAACAGCTCAATACAGGCAAAAGAAAATTATACAATTGCAGTATAAAGATGCTATATTTGTAATACCTTAAATGCACATGTTTCTCATATAAATGTCCTTACTTCCGATTCAGTTTTAGTGTTCACTGTTTTTAGAATAGTGTAATTCTAATTTTGCTAACAATTGGAATGTAGGCCCATTTTGCTAACAACTGGAATGTAGGCCCATTTTGCTAACAACTGGAATGTAGGCCCCTCTTGGTCTAGGCTTGAAGCCTAGTTAGCCTATAGGAAAATCCGGCTCCGCCTATCATAATCTACATTATCATTCCATTTTTGTCTTTAATCAGGAGTGAAAATTCAGCCCAAAACATTTTCGGCACCTGAATTCTAAGTCGAGTTTTTTTTTTCAACGATTCACGACTTACGGTCTTCATCATAATTTTTCTTTAGTTATGGATTTTAAAAAAATTGTAAAATAACATCAATGACTTTTATTGAGCGGTAGATCTATAAAAACAGTTTTTGCATAACAAAGTATTTGTTACAAATTTAAAGACGTAATATTTGTGTTGACTTAAAAGATATTCTTGAACTTTAAATTTCTTAAAAAAATATCCTATAAAAATAACTGTACTACATTAACAGGTACCAAAGTAGTATAGAACAGCTTAAGACAAGCAAAAGGAAATTGTACATTTTAAGTACAAAGATTCTATATTTGTAATACATTAAATTTACATACTTCTCATATAAATATGTATAATTGTAATATTTTAATATTCAAATATCTATCATTACGGAGTGACATGTTAACTCCATTAATAATTATCTTTTTAAATCCATAAATAAATCCTGATTCCTGAATCTTTTTTTTACCTACTCTCAACTCCCAATTCTTTACAGTGATTCTTCTTTAGTTATGGATTTAAAAAAAATGTGAATTGATATCAATGGCTTTTATTAAGTTTATACATCTATAAAAACAGTTTTAGCATAACTAAGTATTTTTACAACTTTAAAAGAGTAATATTTACATTGACGTAAAAGAGATCCTTGCGTTTTAAATGTCACAAAAAATATATGTCCTATAAAAATAACTGTACTATTTTAACAAGTATTAAAATATTATAGAACAACTTAAGACAAGCAAAAAAAAATAGTACTTTCTAAGTACAAAGATTCTCTATTTGTAATACATTAAATTTATACTATATTTGTAATAAACCGATGATATATTTGTAATACACTGCATACATTGCTATATTTGTATTACATTTGTAATACATTAAATACATCATTATTACACATTATTGTATACATTGGTGCTATATTTCTAAGTCATTATTTGTATATAGCTTCTGTAAGATCTTTTATTGTAGATCTAAGATAGCTTTTTATACGCCTCAGTACTGAGAAATATCTCTTAATGCTTATTTGGTTTGCAAATGTTCTGCTGGCTGTAGTATTGAATGATACTATTGAATTGCTTCATTAACATTTAATTTTAACATTAATTCTTTGAATTTTGGAAAAATAAAAATTTTTATAAAAAATGTTGTGAGTCTGAATTTAAAACCGACTCTCGACTCCGACTCACCACTTCTGGAATTCAGTCGAGAATCGGCAAAAAAAGTCTCACGAGTCAGGAGCCAAAAATTTTTTTGACTTAATCCACACTCGTGGTTAAAGGTAAAATGGAAATTCTAATGTAGATTATGGTAAATGTTAATTGGCATTAACTCTGCACTCCATAAAAATGTATGCTTGAATATTAAAATATTATAATTATATAGATTTATATGAAAAATATGCTGTTAGTAACATGCATTTCTGATTAAAGATGGTATTATGATCAGAAAAATCAGTCAATAGATTTAAAACTCTCAATATCAAAGAATGAAGATTAAATATTATTTCGCAATCTATAATAAAAAAAAGCATTAAATATTTAAATTAAAAATAGTTTGTACAATAATTCTGAGCACACATCCTGTTTTTTCAAAACAAACCCTTTCACAAACATTAGTCAATATGAATTTTAAAACATAATTGCGTTATTAAATATCGTATTACCCCCACCCCCAACACTCTAAAAAAAATTTTTTTTAATTATTTTTTTTCGTTTGAAACTCTCACAATTTCCTCATATTTTATGTAAGATATTTACAAAATAAATAAGCGACCTTTTACAGCGAGATTATGGTATTTCATATCATACCAACTGAAAGGCATTGAAAAAGCATCATATCATGAGCACTAAACTAAACGAAAATAGTCTTATAAAAAGATACTAAAAAATTCATTAATTTTATTATGCATTTCTATACAAAGCAAATACTGTGTAAAATTACAAATTTCACCTATAATTTCTGAAAGGAGCTCTTAAAAAAGCTATTATACAACATGTATACAACTATAATACAACAACATAAAAAATAGTTGATAATTAAAACTCACAATATATATATATATATATATATTATTTATATTTTATTCAATTTAAGTAATTTATTTTCCGAGAGAAATATATATTGAATACTATGTATTTTTTATATTAATACAATTTTTTCTTTAATAAAATCGAAATTTATATGTAATACAGACACATAAATTAAATTACTTAATTTAATATACATGTTTAATAATTACTTAATTTAAATCAATTAATAAAAAAATATATAGTTTCGCTTTACTTCATTTGATTAACACAAAATATGTTCAACAACTTTGCTAAAACATTTAGTGGAATGTATTCTTACTTTTTTTCTGTATTCTCACATCATAAACTTTTTTTTTCTATATTTTTACATCAGAAACATTTCATTAATTTTTTCTTAATATTCAATATCACTTTAAAAAAGTAATATTGAACATTAAATATTCCACTTAATTCGAAATTGATTGTAATTGATTTATTTTACTTAGCTTAATAAAATAAAAACTATTAAATAAAAACTATATCTTACTCCTGAAGTGAAAAGAAAATGTAAAAGATTTCCTCCCATTTAGTTTATTTCATCTTTTATATAGATTTTATCAGTAAACTATTTTCAATCTAATAAGATGCACATAGTTTTATTCAAAATAAATATGTGGATACTATTTTTGAATTAAGATTTTACTATGAGACCCCTTAAGTTTTGGCTAAGTTGATTATGGGGTGATTCAACCAAAACATGTTAGGCCATTATTGCTGTTAGATAAATTTATTGAAAAAAAAGTATTAATTTTTTTTTAATTTTTGAAGGGGTTTTTTTTTTACTGTTTTTATTTTAATAGTAGGATATGTTTTATTATTTTTAACCCATCTCATTTTTAAATATAAATGAAAATAAAATGTCATGCATCAAATGTAATGCATCTTTAATTATATTTTGAAATTTTTTTCAATATTGAATATTTTCCTACTTTAAATATCTTTCTTGAGATAAAAATGTATACAATACAAATTGAATGGATAACAATTTAAATCTAATTACAACCTAAACTTTAAAAAGCATCTAACGCCCCCTTTGCAAGGCTTTTACCAAGTCCCTATAGGAACTGCCCAAATATACAAGCAAATGACTGCCACAATTATGATATTTAAATTCTAGTTTTCACTACACAATAATATTTATTTTTTTTATTATATGTTTTCACACTAAAAATAATTCATTAATGAAAAAAATAATGAAACTTTTTTTAAAAAGTCAACCCTGTTGGATTTTTTTTCTTAGTAAAATAATTACAGTTTACAATTTAATGAGAGGAGTACCCATTGAAATAAAAGGACAACCAATGAGTACCAAAGGGCTCTTAAAACAGCACAAGGGGCTACAATACATGCAAATTTATATTTATATACTACTCGAATCCTGATACCTCTACACCCTTATCATTTAAACGTCACAGGAAAAAAAATTTTGAAAATTAATAGGCTTACTGCAAAAGTATGCTATAAATCTTTAACATACATTTATATGATTAATCAAAAATACGCTATAAAGTATACTAGAATAATTTTACATCAAAATATTAATTATTAATTACTTATTTAATTATAATATGCATTAAAATATTAATTATGTATTAGTTTAAAAGAATTTTAATTATTAATTTTTTCAATTATTACATTAAAATAATTCGCAATGCAAAGTTGCCATAACAATTAATAAAGCAACTTACTTTCTTTGAAAGTATGCTATAAAGTTTTATATACATAAAAAATAATTTTTAAATAAATATATACAATTCATAAAGTAAAAAGTATAAATAATATATATGGATATATAATAATTTACATATATAAAAAATTAATTTTTAAATAAAAGTAAATAATTTATAAAGCTTAGTATATATAAAATATAGCATATATAAAGTTTTAGTATACATTAATGTTATAAACTAGAGTTATGATATGAATTATATAGTAAACTTTTACTGTGAAGGTATGTATTCATTTAAAAAG
This sequence comes from Caerostris darwini, assembly GCA_021605075.1. Taxonomy (NCBI): domain Eukaryota; kingdom Metazoa; phylum Arthropoda; class Arachnida; order Araneae; family Araneidae; genus Caerostris; species Caerostris darwini. The sequence goes on along the minus strand of BPLQ01005772.1, from coordinate 154,627 downwards.
CAAATATTTTTTTTTAATTAACACATACTTTCTATACAATAAAATAATTGGCTAATACGAAACTTTCATAAACTTTCACTAAAAAAAAAAAATAATAATAAATCAACATATTTGCTGTGAAAGTAAGCTATAATGTTTTAGTATATATACAATAAACTTGCACTGTGAATGTATGTATTAATTTAAAATATAAATATTTTTTTAATTAACATGTGCTTTTACAAAATAATTGGGTAATAGAAACTTTCACTAACTTTGACTAAATAAAAAATAATTAAATATATTTGCTCTGAAAGTATGCTGTAATGTTTTAGTATATATTTATATTACAAACTAGAGTTATGCTATGAACTATACAATAAACTTTTCTGTAAAGTTAGGTATTAATTTAAAATACCAGTAAAAAAAGATCAGTATGTAAAGTATCAGACCTTTTTTTTTTTAATTAATACATGCTTTCACAAAATTATTGGCTAATATGAAACTTTCACACAAAAAAGTAATTAAATTAACATATTTGCTGTGAAATTATTCTGCAATGTTTTAATATATATTTATATTATAAATTAGATCGACACTATAAAATACACTATAAAGTTTTAGTGTAAAAGTATGCATTCATTTTAAAGATACTTTTATTTCTTTTAAATTCATGCATACTTTCATAGCAAAATAATTTGGCAATGCCAAACTTACACAAAACCTAATTGAAAACAACTAACATATATTTCATCAACGAATAATTACACTATAAAATTGAATGCCTGTCATTTTTTTTAGCCTAGAAAGGCCAATAGTTAGGCCTGCACAGAGGGGCGATACAGTCCTACGGAAGACAGCCCTACTCAAATCCTGATACAACCAATTAACGGGCGCCAATGCTAAGTTACGAAAGAATGCTAGAAAAGATGCAAATCACTCACCGGTAGTGCACGGAACATTCCTAAAAGTGAATCGTCTTGTATGTGTCTGGATAATGTAGTGTGAAGCAGAGCCGAGGATCGCAAGCGATTTTCGGGGTAACCCCCGCAGTTTTCCTTCGCCCACGATTTCGTTCGCTTCCATCCCCCTCTCTCTACTACTACCCCCGCGACTTTTATTTTTTTATTTTCTTTCTTTTTTTTTCTTCCTCTCATTCCAGCGTGACATTTCTGGAACTTGACAACAACAGCGTGCTAAGAGCGTGGTGTGTACAAACACTGGGGTTGCCATTGTCGCTATCGGTAGATCGTTTGGAGGATGCGTTCGGCCGGCTCTAGTGTGTTGACTAGAAGTTGGGTAGAAGGAAAAAAAGTTTCTTTTCTATTTCTTTAATCTGTGGTAATAAGAGCTTATTCTATTTCGAATGCAGATTTATTAGAAAAGTAACTGATTAGCATATAACAAATTTATAAAGTAAAATACATACTTATTATGACATACTTATTAATTAATAAATCAGCGAGTTGCTCTACGGTCATTTTATGAAAACTTTGGGCTAATTAGACTGGGATTTACAGCTTAACGTGGATTCCGAGCCACTCGCAAACATCCACTTCCGGGATTCGAACCTGAAGTCTGTGGTACCAAAGGTCAGAGAGCTTGTCCATTGGGGCAAGAGAAACATCTGATGATCTGATCTGATGATTACTGGTGGGTGTGTGTTTATGTTTGCCAGATTATACCTCGCCTTTTGACAATTTTTGACGCCCCCCTTCCTTCAAAGTGAAGTTCGCATTCTTCTTCCCATCTCCTCGAATCCAACGGAAGAACTTTCATGCATACAGATTTAGGTTTCCCATTTCCGACATATGTATAGAAGCTTACGATTGCCCACCACAAGTCAGATTTCGAAATAATCTCCATTATTTCAGTAGCGTGATCCGAGTGACTGTCGGCATAGTTATAAAGATTGATTTAGCATGCAAGGAGTGATCGGGTTCGAATCAGTTGGACTACTTTCAGAAACCAGGCAACAGGATGGTGAAAATGTAAATCGTCTCACATCAATAGCCATACTGCGATGGTGGGAGCCCTCTGTATATTCTGCAATATAACTCACAACCGCCTTTTCGAACATCTGGACAAAATAGGGATTATGAACTCTGATATATGTGTTTTATGTAAGACAGGGAAAATTAATAAAGCCCATCTACTTGTTTTCTCGGGATTGACACTAACTTACAAAGGAATGGTGATTTCGTACTCTTGGCTGGAGGGCCAGAAAAAACATGTCCTGGTCGCACTGATTTTTATTAGGGTGCTTCTAGCTTTTTAAATTTTAATCCCTAGAATTTTTAACTCTTTTTATGGCATTTTGGTCTTTTTTGTTCAGATAGTCTGGTCTTTTCGCCTTTGTAATTTTGATTTGTTAACAGGTTCTTTTTGTTTCAACGGTAAGTGGCCAAATTTGTAGGGATTGCGTTCCAATAAAGCCATGGGTAACAACAACAATAGCAACATCATTTTCTACAAACGTTGTGAAACCCATTGATGAGTAACATTATGGGCAGCAGCTAATTTTGATTATAATTGGGATTGATCCTCATGGAATAATATTTCCAATTGCGCATGTTCACATTTTTATGGTGGTTTTCTTTGCTCTTTGCGTCTTAAAACAACGTCAAAATCGTCATTTTTTAAAAAAATTTATACCATTCTTTAGAAGTTGTACTCGATGGAGAATGATCACCTTAAATTTCCGCAAGCAAACGACAAATTTCTAATAAAACAATGTAATAAAATATCCCGCAAATGACGTTTACAACAAAATTCGACATTTTCAGTGCTGTGAAAGTTACGGCTTATATCAAATGTCACATACTAAAAATGATGATAGCTTACTGTCACACCTGTCAAATGCAACCGTTGCCAGATTTTACAAATGCAAGTACTAGCAGTGACGACATCTATGAAAAAAAGGGCACAATCATATTTGTACAGGCAATATCTAAAAGATAGAAATATTATTTATTAATTTTATCACTTCAGAATTTTATTTTTTATATTTTTATTTTTTTAGCAAATACAGTTAAATAAACAAATAAATAGTTATAGTAAAATCAATGTGCAAGAAAAACACCAGTACAGTAAAAAATTATTACTTATATAACAATGATAAACTCAGCAAAAGCATTCAATGAATTTTTGGTAAATTTTTATTTGATTTAGGTATATAATAAGATTTTGATTTGATAGAAAATCAATATCATTAAAATTCTAAAAATCTGTTACTTTTAAATCTTTAAAAGTAATTCATAACATCAATTTTTATTGAGAAAAATCGTTTCATTAAATAATTATTTCTACTAAAAATTTAAAAATAAATGCTTTTAAAAATAATTTATTTTTATATAATTTGTAAATTTCTGTCATAAATTTTAATTTTGATTACACGTTTTTAATCAAAATTATATGAATGGCAAATAAATTTTAAAACTTACAACTATTTAATTTTTTTTTTTTTTTTTTCATTTGAAAAAAATATTAGAAATTTTAAAATGAAAACATCTGAGATTCATGTAGATTTATTGAATACCTTTCTTCAAAGGAAAAAGAAAATGCAGTTTTATTTAACAGTGTACGTAAGTTTCGTTTGAAAAATTCATTCTTTATAAATAAATAATTGTAGTTATTTTTTTACAGGTTTCAGGTACGTATCCCTGCGGTGCAATGGATGTTTGTAGTGGTTCGGAATGACATCAACTCTAAAGTGATAAGCACTGGAAAGTACTTACCGCATTACTGTCGAGCGTTGGGCGTAGGGCTGACAACCTTACTCCGTAAAAAGAAAGCATCTTTCTGTCTCGAAATCTGCCAGTAGGCAGACGGCCTTGGCCCACCATGAGGCTGTGTCACCAATGAAGAAGAAATTATTTTTTAATTTTTGCGACGAAAGAATACTTTTTATAGCAACATTATATTTATATAACATTCTTGTTTTGATATATTATTTGCATTTAAAAAAACCTATTTAAAATATTTGAATGACAGACATTTGACACAGTTATAAAAATAACTTTAGTAATGCTAATTAAAAAATAATAATTTCAATGTTGCCAGTTATAAAAATACACTTATTTATGTCATTTTAAAACGATAATTTCATCGTTTTCAGTAAAGGAAAATTAATTTCGTATGTTTTAAAATAATTCTGCTTTTAAAAGAAGTTCAAACAACAGTATTATTAAAAGAAAAATACATAAAAATCTTTCTCCTAATTTAAAAATTACTAGAACGCATAATAACATGACCACAGAGGGTAAACAACAAATAAAGCCGTACAGACGAGTTTAATTATTTTGATTAAAAATTTTTCTTACGATTAACTATCCAATCTTCTGTTATATCAAATAAATTTCAGAGCCCATTTAGAAAAATTTTGCTACTTTTTCCCTACTTTTCTTTCCTAATATTTCGAACTGAACGACAATGCATTCCATAATGAAGAATACCAATGTTTATGTATGCGGCAATAATTAGAAGAATAAAAACATAGAATATGTTACAAACATCGAATATATAGGCCTAATTTTTTTTTTTAATTTTTATTAAAAATTAGAAAATAACATGATGTTTTTATTTTTCAAACCAGAGATTTTTAATCGGATAATAGTAATTGAAATACGCTAATTTATTTTCGGTATCTATAAATTAAAAGATTCTAATTAAATAAAACAACATAAAAAACGAATATCTCTTAGTAGTAGATAAACTCACTTTGTTGTAGATAGATTAGATTTACTCTTTTTTACGAAGTGTGATCAGTTTAACTAGACATTTTTCGTATATAAATTCTTCCACATAAATGTAACATTGATTGCCAAATAGTACAAAAGAAATACTTTTATTTAAAATTTGGTATCACTAATCTACTACTACTACTACTACACCACACCACACCACAGCACGGTGCCTAGAGCTGAGTTGCTCCTATACAATTTGGAAATGATGTGGGTGAGAAACAGTCTGATTGGGCGTTCTACGGTCATATGAGACCGGAACTTGCGGCTTAAAGTGAATTCCGAACTGCTACGAACATCCATGGCACGCCGGGACTCGAACCTGAAGCCTGTGGTACCGAGCGCCAGGGTGATAATCCGGCAGATAACTGATTTAATTCAATTTACAAAAACCTTTTTTTTTAGATGTTTTACACATCGGCGATCTTCATGATCCACTTTATACCACGAATGTCCTACTGACTGAAGATGAGGAATGGACTTTCTCGAAGGAAAAAGACTTTTAGGGATAACTATCCCACATTTGCTTGTCGTATACGAGAAAATCCGTAAAAAACAGTCATTAATCAACCTGATTATTGATGGAAGATGCTTTACACACTTTGCCACTATAGCCATCGAGTGACTCTCTTATAAATTCGCAGAATGAGAGGTTGGTTTGTCACTCTACGATCCTTTTGTGCGCACTTTAGGCTAATTATACCGGAATCTGCAGTTTAAAGTGGATTCCGAACCACTTCTGCCACCGCCAGTATTCGAACCTGAAGCCTGTGGTACTAAAGGTCAGAGCGCTAGCTAATTAGCCATCAGATTGAGAGGGATACCTTCAGCAAATTCGAACCTCATCACTATTACGTAACGCTCAAGTAACTATTGGTAAATTTATCCAATTATTATCATTATTATTTATCATTTTTTGGCATACCATCTTATTTACTACTATGATAATAACTAAAAGATCACGTGACTAAATTATTAATAGCTTTCTTTTGACTTTTTCAACTAATTACCCAATCCATAAAATTTTGTTCCCAGTTTTTATAAAGGCACTGATATAGACACAAACATAAAACTACCATAAAAAATACTGACTATTTTAAGACTTAATTTTACAGCCGGCTAACAACACACAGCTGTTAAAAAAAAATAAAATCCCAAAAGCTAATCAGAACTCTAGTACCTCCTCGTAAAAAAGAGAAAAAATGGCGAAATTCTTGCGATGGTATCTCTGGGGTGTTATCGTTTGCGGAACGAATAAGTAGTTGACATCATCTCCCAGATTGTGCCATTTGTCTTCATAACGGACACGTGACCTTTTTCTTGTGTGGGGAATTGAGATAAACAACCTTTCCCTGTTTATGTCGCGGAGATATGGGAACCCACGAGTTCTTGTTTAGGCCTAACGTGACACCGCAACAGCCATAGATAACAAACGTGGGTAAAAAAGAACAAATTTTTTCAATGCCTCTAAATGATCGAATACGATTATCTAAAAGAATCGGAAATGAAAACGTTTTAGTATAGAAAAAAATTATTTGATATTTAGACATCTTTTTAGGAATACATATTTGGAAACAGAAACAACACTTAAAAATAATTAAACAAACTTATAAAAAAAATGACATAATTATAATCATAAATTTAAATTGGAAAAATACAGTAGTGACAATATGCATGATTTCAGGCAATAGATACATAATAGTTAATTTATTTTCAGGTTTTTATGTTGGTTTCCAAGTTAAAGAAAAACATCTTGGTTTGGTTTGATTTGTCGCTCTACGGTCATTTTGTGCGCACTTTAGGCTGTTTAGACCGGGACCTACAATTTAAAGTCATAGCCAGGATTCGAATCTGAAGCCAAAGCGAATCTGATACCAAAGATCAGGCCGGTTGAAAAAAAAAAAAAAAAAAAATTTGGAAATTATTATTAGAAAAATTAATTAATCTATCTTATTAATGATCTATTAATCTATTATCTAACTTAATAATTATCTTATTATTTATCTACTAATCTATTATCTATCTTATTTATCTAATTAATCTATCTTATTAATGATATATTGATTTATTATCTAACTTATTTTTTATCTTATTATTTATCTATTATCTAACTTATTTATTATCTTATTATTTGCCTATTAATCTATCTTATTTTTAAAAAAAAAGAACAAGAACTTCTTGAAAATATTTCCATTTGTTTTTTATAACCCAAACGATAATTTATTTTATCGTTTGGCATTTGTTTTTAAATGCTTTTAGATTCGTCTATGCTTTTTAACTAAACATTTCTCGGTTATTAACGTTTCTATTGTTGATAATAGAGATTTTTTGCATACCGTATTTTGGATGTCCGTTAGTTTTTTCTCCCTTGCGCGCATGCTCAGAGGAAACTGCGCATGCGTATCTGTAATAATGTTTCGTATGAGCATGCGCACTAGGGAGAAAAAGCTAACGGACGTCCAAAATACGGTATGCAAAAACTCTCTAATTTTAGATTCGTTATTCGTGATTTAGATTTAGCATGATTTTGCACAAATTTAATTAGCATGATAAAAATTTCGTGACAGTCACATATCAATGTACATACTGTGATATTTTTAACTCTATTTCTAAACATATTTATAAACCCATTGCAGATGTTAATTTTCCCAACCGGTACAAATAAAATTAACAAAACTCACTTATTCCTATGAAGACTGTTAATATCACTTGATAAAAATTTGGAATAAATAAATCGCATAAATGAAATTTTATAAATGTATAAATTAAAATATTCTATAATATTATATTATATTCATTTAATTTTTATTTTATAAAAATTAAATGAGTAAAAAGTAATTAATTTTGAGTAATGAGTAAATTAATTTTTATTTTATAAAAATTAAATGAGTACCAAAAATTAAATTAATAAATTATAATTTCATTTAATTTAATAGTTTAATTTAATTTAATTTTAAATTAATAAATTATAATTAATAATTAAATTATTAATTTATTATTTATTTTCCTGTTGTATTTACTTTTCCCATTCCAGTATTCATAATGTTTTAAGACATTCATAAATCAGTAAACTAGAAGAAAATTTCTTTTTTTTTTCAATTAGATTTGTTTATTTTAATTCATCAAAAAAAAAAAAAAAATAAATTATTTATAATAAAATAACAAATTTAGTTAGCATAACAAAAATTTCACGACAACCACATATCAATATATGAATTGTGACATTTTTAACTCGATATCTAATCATATTTTTAAATTCGTTATTGAAACGTATTTAAAATGTAACTTATTTAAAAATGATTTTATACATTGCTTATAAAAATTTAGTGAAGTCAAACACCTGATACTTCAGAAATTGATATTCACGCTTATTTAAAAATCGCCCACGTGAGTTATACATAAAAGTAGTAGCCCTCCTATTGGTAGTTTTATCTAATATATCATCTAGAACTCCTCCTTCTTTTTATATCTACAATTTGTTTGGATAATGCAAATTTTTAGCCCCTCCTCTTTAAATAAAAGAATAAAATTGATGGCATTTTGAATCACAATTAAGTTCTTCTTCTTTTTGTTAGATAGTTAATTCCAAAACAAAAAACAAGTAAAACATGATATATGCTAATTTTATTCCAATAATAAAGTTCAAAATTACTATTACTTAATCACTAAAGCAGTTGATGCATAACAGTTAATTAGTACTAAATCAAAATAATAGTTAATATAAAAAATAAATTAATTGGATAAAATTGCAAAGTTGACTTTTAAAATATAACTCAAAGCGTTATTATAACCGATTGCACGACTATAATGTAACAGAAGAAAATAAAATTCAAAAATATGATGGAAAAGTTCACAAAACAATCAATTAATGATTTCTAATTAAACTAATTTTGGGGAATTCTTTTTAAAAATATTTTATATTAATTTAGATTTTTATTTAAACAATTTATTTGTGGATTCTTTCTACAAACTTTTGTTAAATAACAGATAACTTTATTTTCTTCATTGTAACTGAATATTATAGCAATTAAAAAAATTTAATTACAAATTAGTTATGAAATTTCTATAAATTTTTAAAAAACATTTGATATACTCATTAGAATTTAATTTTACAGATTAATTATTAATTTTTAATTAGCAATTAAATTTTAATTTAAACCCTACAGTAAAACATTATTTATAATTTCAAGATTCAAAAAGAAATAACGCATGCGAATATGAATAATTAAAGTGTATTAAAATAAGGTTTGTACCGAGAAAAACAACAATAACAATAAAAATAAAAACAACATCATTCACAATAACAACAACAAAACAATAAACAACAACACATTATAATAATGAAAAACAACAATAACAATGTTTTAAGTTGGATTTTTAACTAGAACATTTTAATCTTTATTTTAATGAAATTAAAAAACATAATTGCTTGATAAAAAAGAAAAAGCAGTTTAAATTAAGTTATCATATATCAGAAATCATATGAAATCGATACTAATTTTTTTCCCATTATTTATTTATTAATTTTTATATTACTATTTTTAAATTGTTATTTAATTCTAACTATTAAAGAAATACAAAAACAATATAACATTAATATAACATTAAAAAAAATTAATTACTATCACATCTTCTCTTCAATATCTGAATTTAAAACCAAGAAAGAAATAAAGTCATAAACTCATATTAAAAAACACACAAATTTCACCCTTTAAAGATTAATTAACATGCATCAGAATAGAAAATAAAAAAACTTATTAAAATTGCCTAGACAAGTATGTAAATATATCTCATTAAACTGTTTGGTTTTCTTTTATTCTAATGAAGTACTCAATCAATCTTGTCTTGCCAATTAAAGCAAGTCTTGAGACGACTAAATCAAGTCAAAAAATTAATCAAGTCTTGATCTGGCATTTCTGTCTTCTGTGGTCCTCTAATTTCTTAATATAAATCATTTCTTCCAATAATTATTTATAAGTAAGACTTACTTTTTATTTCATTATATTATTCATTTAATTGGGGAAAAAATCAGAGTTTTAATATTTTTTGGTCATTGTAAGTCAGAGTGGTTGTAAACGTTAGCCATATAAGTCGAGAATTATTTATGTACGATTTTTAAAAGTCATATTTCTTGCTGGTGTGGTCATGTCATAAGAATATAATCTACTACTGCTATATCACACCACATCACAGTGCCTTGAGCTGAGTTGCCCCTTTACAGTTTGGGAGTGATCTGAGGGAAGTTAGATGGACGCATGATAGGGGACAACGCTCTGGGATCCTTTAGACCTGGACCTACGGTTTAAAGTGGATTGCGAACCACTACAAATATTCATGGCACCGCCGGGACTCGAACCCGAAACCTGTCACACCAAATGCCAGAGCTCTAGTCCTTCGACCATAAGAGGCCAAGAAGAATATAATCTGCACATCCTCTAAAAAGTGTCACTAAATGTGCACATTGATACAAGATATAAGCTAAATCGACAAAAACCTGGAGCTGCCTGATGTCAATTGGTTAGCACTCTGGACTTTGGTACCATGGGCTTCATGTTCAAATCCTGGCTATAGCACGGATGTTTGTTAGTGGTTCGGAATACATGTTATACTATACAGTAGTTTCGGTCTAAAGTGTGCAAGAAAAAATTACCATTGAGCGACAAACCAAAAACATGAGAGGATAAAATAAAATATACAAATTAAAGTAGATAAAAAAAAATCTGATTCTCTTACAAAATATATTCAGTCCCATTTTTGTTGCAATTATACAAAAATTGAAAAAATTCGCTTACGAATACTTGACAAAAATCGCTGATACAACCTCTGTCTTGAAAAAAATGAGTAAACAAGATGGCGAACCTGTAATACTGGTTCGCAATAGCTATTTAGTAAGTTTTTTAATGTTCCTTACAATCCAACGAATAAAGTCTATGAATATAAGACGAGATGAACTGAAGACATGCTATCCGTAATAAAATTGCCAGAAATAACATGCTCATTCTAGTTCTTAAGAGGACTGGGATTCGAATCCGCTAGTGGCATTCGTTGCAATAACCGCTTTGAAAAGTCAGAAACCTCGATGAAGATTATGGCATTGTATGCCATGTCTTGTTTTAAATAGTCAGGCAGGCTACCTGGCAAGGTTTTTAACGGATTTTCTTTCATATGATCCACAAATGATGCAGTTACCACTAAAAGTTGTGTCGATTTGATTTGGTTTATCACTCTACAGTCTTTTTTTGCACATTTTAGACTCATTATACCAGGACCTACAGTCTAACGTGGATCCGAACCCCTAATAAAAGTTCATGCCACCGCCAGAAATCGAACCCGAAACCTGTGGTACCGAGCGCCGGAGCACTAGCTACTCGGCCATTCAGCCCACTTGGAACGTTTTCTAAAGCTAAATTATGGGGCCGGCTTAAATACGGATCTGCTAATCTCACAAAAAAAAGTAACTTTTCAGTTAACAGTGTTCAAGCGATAAATCGCCAAATATGACTAAACATAGCATATTTTTATTTGTTTAGTTTGTATTTCTTATGTTTATGAAAAAATTTTCAAATAAAATGAATTATTCGAAATGGATTATATTAAATTGTTTAAAAATTGATTTGTTATAATTGTTTATTGTTGTAATTGTTTATATTGTTGGCTTTTTGCGTCGTCGCCGAAACGCCATATGTTGGCGAAATTTCTTCTCGGTTAACGGAAAACTACCAAAACACTAGAAATAATGTGTATTTTGTGTGTTTTGAATGCCACATTTATACGAAAAAGAAAACAAAAAATCATATAATTGCAGATGTCATGGCGACATGTTTACATTTAAAACTTGGTTTAATTTTTGAAGAAAAAAGGCACATACACTGATCGGCTTCTATTCGAAAATAAATAATACTTATTATGATAAATTGCGAATACTTTTTTTGTTCTAATGCAACTGGCAAACATTTAGACAATTGTCTTGGATGCCTTAAGGCAAGGCGCTGCACCGAAATTACTCACTTATCACTACGCAGGAATTGCGCGTAGCTTGAAGATAAGCTACGGACGTGGAGTAACAATACTCCGCAACGCTCTACGATCATGTTAGACCGGGACATTCTGAACCACAGGTGCATTCTGAACCACTACAAACATCCATGGCACCGCCGGGACTCGAATCCGAAACCTGTTGTACAGATCGCCATAGCGCTAGCCACTCGGCCACTCAGGCCCTAATTACGAATATATTATACGAGTTAAAAATGCGCATTGATAATTTCTATTGTTTCAAAAAGTTCTTAATTTTTTTTAAGGAAAATTTCAGAAATTGTTTATTTTTCACGTAATTTTAAAATCCTGATAATTTTTTTCAATAAAAATATCATTACACTATACCTGTGAGTAAAATAAATACATCTGCGAAAAATTGCTACTGACAGTTTAATCTTATCAATGAAATTTGTAAACATCTGGCACGTGTATGAATCGTTGCAAAATTTACGGTGCATGTCGTAAGAATATCGTCCCGAACAATGCATCACGCAGCTTGGAAGTAAAAAAAAAATAAATAAATAAAAATCAGGTTCCAAAAACATTTATCACTGCAGCGGGTCAAACCCAAAAAGTTGTCCTTTTTTTTATTATTATTATTTCACGATATACTCATATGGCCGATAAAGTTTGACAGTATCTATAATATACTTGTGTACTCTTATCAGTTGACTGCTTTTTGTTTTTTTAATTTCTTTCTCTGTAACTTATCAATGAAAAGAAAAGAAAAGAAAAAAAACGCGAAGAGATATCATTTAAAAGAAGAATATTGGAGGGGAAAAAAAAAAGAAATTAACGGATAAAGATTGGGGGAAAAAGGGAAAAATAAAGAATAATCGGTTTTGTGAACCAAAAATGGTTAAAATTGAGGGAAAAAAAAGAAAAACGAAAGAAATTAACGGATAAAGATTAGGAAAAAAGGGGGAAAAAAACGATTAATCGTTTTTCTGGTCCAAAAATGGTTAAAATTGAAGGAAATTCTGGCAACCCTTGATTTCGTGACGTAATACGTATTAACAGGTGTTCCATAATGTGATGCTGATTGAGTGACAACGGTAAGAATTGCGAGGGAATTTTTAACCTGATGAAAGGGAATTTTTTTCCCTTTCTTGCTTTGGGAAAGAGGTTAATTGCTTTAATGAAGATGTTCTTTTTTTTTATTGTTTATTTGAAGTTGTTTGCTGAAAAGATTATGGCATAGTTTAAATAATAATTTGTAAGGTTAAACACACACACAAGTACAAAAAGAAATAAAAGAGAATTCAATTTGAATTAAAAAAAGGATCTAGATTATTAATTAATAAAATCAACAATAAAATTTGAGAAGAATAAAATTAATTTCATGATATCTATTTTGAGATTTCGTTAATTAAATTTTTAGAATTTATCAGAAGTTATTTATTACTATGAATATACATACATATTTATACAGGAAAATTATTCTTTAAAGTTTAACGATTTATTACTTATTTTTAAGTAATAAGTAACGACTTATTTTATATTATTTTTAATGTTATTTAATTAATCTTAATTAATCTACTTTAATTAATCTAAAGAATAATTTAGAATATTTATCAAAATGTAACTGAAGGATACATTCTATTAAAACTGGATGATATTAAGAATTTTTGTTATTATAATCAAAAAAAATAAGATAAAATATTTAATAGTGTTTAAAAATGCTTTTAGGGTTAAAATTGGAATTACATCTATATCTTATTTTAATTTATAGGTGAGACAAACATAGCTTAATTAAGGTTTGACTTGTCGATCTATAGTCTTTTTTCACACACTTTAGGATAATTAAACCGGAATCTACAGTTTAACGTGGATTCCGAACCACTCACAAACATCCAAACCATCGAACTTGAGGCCTATAGTACCAAACGCCAGAGCGCTGGCCAAGTGGTCATCAGGTCGGTTAAATTGAGTATAATCCTAGTAGTTTATATGTAAGGTTAGTATGTTTAGAAACTTTTTTTTATATAAAATGCGAAATAATTACAATAATTAATAATTTTTCAATTCTTTTTATATATTTTTAGCATATTTTTGTTTAAATCGTGGTGAAACTCACAGAAACAAACAAAACTATAACTGAATGCTAGTTAATACAAAGTAATTAAAGAAAAATACACATTTTTTAAAACCAGTAACGTATAACCCAAAAGCTGAAGCCTTGACAATCAATTAAAATTTTTACTTTTAGTATCTACACTTAGGGGGCAGATTCCGTCGGGATGGAACACATGCAAGTAGAAATCTAGTTGGCTTCGAGTAGCTAAAGAAGTAGGACTTTGCCATCAGGAAGAACCACTCCGCATTTGTGTATGACATGGAGAAAACCCAGAAAACTCCCACCAGGTAGTCTGACTAGCGAAGAAAGATGCTGCATATCCTAAATACCATCGAGTAACCCCGTTGTTTGAATCAGTGTCTGCAACAAAGCCACCAGCGGATTGAACCCCAGAACCTTGAAATGCTCACCAGCAGCGCACGTTACCACTGATCAAACGCGGCGTAAGTTGTCACTTGCAAATTAAATTATAATATTTAATGCACCTCTTAAGACACTCTTTTTCTTCTAATGCAACTCACGACAAAATGTTTTTTTTAGATGTACTTAAAGAAGCTCTAAAGAAAGGTATTTATACAGCTCAACAAATATTTTAAATAAGGATTTTAACAATTTGAATCGCTCATTATTACAAACTCTGCTCAATAATGTGCTCAAATATTACAAATCGATTTTATCTTTTGCATGTATTAAAAATCTTTTTTTTTTTTTTTTAAATCTAAAATTTTTTTTTTTTTTTTTTCAAATTGGTCAAGACATTTTAATGCCCTTATGTTGGGAAAAATAAAATTATGCTTTCTGAAGTTATCCATATAAAAAGTGGTAAATGAATACAAGGTAAATTTGGAATAGGAATCATATAATAAAAGGATAAAAGACATTGTTTAATTTCCCCTCTGTTATATTACAAATCCTATTTACTTTTTGCAACTTTTTGTTTCTTCATTTTCAAGACTTTCCAATAACCTTCCCTGATCAACAACCACCAACAATAACCATTTTAAAAGTTTTCTAAAGTTATCTTTAAAAGGTGTGATAACTGAAAACAAAATTAATTTTGAAGGGAAAACAAATAATTATAAAGAATTTGTGAAAGAAAATAAATTTAAGAGGAAAGAGTATAATAGATTGTTACGCTCTGCCTTAACAACTCTCTAAGAGATGCCCATAAGTGGTATGCAGTCGGGTTCGATGGTATTAGGATCAATTTCTTTACCAAATAGAGAGAGAATCTTCCTCTGAAGAGTAACGGTTCGAGATTGAGGAGTGACATTGGTGCCTTCCAGAGGTGGTTACGACGTAACCGTTGTTTCAGGGTCAACTACATGGAAACCAGTTTAGAAATAAACAAAAACAAAAAGGAAACATAGTTTGTAAAATTATTAACGCAGTCTTTGAACTTGGTCATTTTTCCCAAGTAGGAATTTTTTAGTTTTTATACAAAAAGTGTAAATTTTCTTTAATTCGTTATGAATGTAGGCTTAGTTCCTTGAATGTCCTCAGTAAATGATGAATTAAATGAGTTCGCTTTTGATTTTCCAAAAAAATAATGCTTTCAATTAATGTTATTTATAAAAAAATAATTATAATTCCTTAATATCCCGTCGTGTATCAGTAACGATAATTTTCGTTAAAAAAAAAAAAAAAACGTAAAATGAAGAATTGAAAGAAAAAAAAATTCAAGAATTGAAAGAAAGAAAAAAATTTCTAAAAATTAAAATTAAAAAAAAAAAACATTAGAAAATTTAAAAGTAATGAGCCGGAAGAATGATATCAAATACTTTTGTTCAGTTACAAATGACCCTGGAGCCTCATAATGGACAGCTTTGGTTTGGTTTGTTGCGCTACGGTCATTTTGCGACACTTTATGCTAATTAGACCAGGACCTATAATGTAACGTGGTTTCCATCCCACCAACAAACATCCATGCCAACGCCAGAGTTCGAACAGGAAACACGTGGTATCAAAGGCCAGAGTGCTAGCCAATTGGCCGTCAGGACACCACAGGAGACAGGAGTCGATTTTCAAAATGATATATCCTGGTTAGAATCCTGACAGGTGAAGCCGAAGCGAAAGTCTTAGTATCAACGGAGAGGAAGTTAAAACAGATCTGCCAACAAGAATTTCTTATTCTTAGACAAGGAAGAATTGTACAAACTTCCAGATGCCATTATTGAGAGCATTTGTTCCAAGTCGTGGTAGTTTAATGTTAAATGCAGCAAGTCCAACCCTTTGTAACGCTGTATCAGCCACATATCCAATAGTGAGCAACAACAATTAAAAACAGCCTAATGTAAACTGAACTATGGTGTAATGATAATTCTTACTCATGGATCATGACGGCAGAAAATGTTTTGAAAAAAGTGTAGATTTTATTGTAATTACATTATATTATATTTATATATATATATTCTAATCCCATATGGTAGTCAACAACATCTAGACCAAGTCCATGAATCCATGTCACGGAAAAGGAAAGGGGGGGGTACCAGCTTCTGTTATGATGGAGAACCCGTAGGTAGAAGTCTGACTTGACTCCGAGTCGCTGAAGAAGGAGGATTTTTTAGGTGGGGGTAGGTGTTAGGTGGTAGGTTGTAGATGTTTTGTAGGTGGTTTTTTAGGCGGAACTACCCAGCAATTGCATATCGTATGGGAGAAAACGCAGAAAACTCCCACCAGGTAGTCCAACTCCCGAGGCAAGAGATCCCTTCGTTTTTTAAAACGTCTACAACAAAGTATGTCTACAAAGAGTCTACATTAATATTATATATATATATATATATATATATATATATATATATATATATATATAATATTAATGATATTGTAAATGATGTTTATAATTATTCCTTTAATAAAAATTTTTTTTGTCATTAAGAGTTTTAATGATAAACCAAATCACTAGAGAAAAAAAAATTAATATTTAATTAGAAAAATGAAAAAACCAACTATTTTTAATTTTCAACATTTAGATAACTAATTTATTAAAATTTTTATGGGTAATTTAACATTCATTTTAATTAGGGTTCATCAGCATTATTTTTAAATTTATTATCAAAAATTATAGTAGATTCTCAAAAAAATAATTTTTTTGAAAATTAAAAAATTTATTTAATAAAAATTAATGTCATCATTTCTTAATGAGAAATAATTTTTTTAAATTCATTCATTTAGTTTTCTGTCAAAAACAATAAAAAAAAAAAAAAAATAAAAAATTTACAGTATTTTTTTTTTTTTTTTTTAATATTTGAGTTTATTTAATGCATGAAATCAATAAAACTAAAAAAGAAAGAACTATCCTTTTAAGATGTGGCTTCAACCATAGCTCAGTAAAGATCAAACATCCTACACAATAAGACTTGTTATTCATTTTTTTAAATAATAAATAAAATAAACTTTATAATTTCAACGGACCGGATAACTTTTAATAATATCGAGGCAGAATAAACACTTTTATGTTTTTATTTTTAAATATTTTATTTTCTCACATAAATTGAGAATAAAGAGAATGAAAAAAAAAATGTCGCCTTCAGGTACATTTACTTTTGAAAAGATGTTTTAATGAATTTCGCGTTCATGTGTCTGAAGGCGTATAAAATGTATTGATTCTATTTTTTATACTTTTTTTCGAATAACAAACTACATATTTATCAAAAGATAAATATCATTTTCTTTATCATTATATAAATTTAGTAGTTAATCTTTATAGAGTTTTCATTTAGTCAAGTTAAGTTCAAAATGTAATAAATCAACTCAATTGAAAGTTTTGGGGTTTTACGCTAAAAGCGTTAGATGTGAACAAAAATATAATAATTTTTCGATTATATTCAGCAACGATAATATGCAACATTAATGAATAATAACGATAGCGATTAATATCAAACATTAATTAATAAATAAATACAATAATAATAAAATTTTAAAAAAATGTATAGTATAAGCTGTGAATATGTGAACAAAAATATAACGATTTTTGATTATATCCAACAATGATAATGTCCAACATTAATTAATAATAATGATAACAATTAATAAAAATAACGATTAATATCCAACATTAATTAATAATAATGATAACAATTAATAAAAATAACGATTAATATCCAACATTAATTAATAATAATGATAACAATTAATAAAAATAACGATTAATATCCAACATTAATTAATAAATAAATACGATAACAATAAAATTAAATGAACGTGTGGTAAAAGCGTCAGATAAGAACAAAAAAATAACGATTTTTCTAGAATATCCAACGTTAGTAAATAACAACGATAACGATTAATAAAACTATCGACTCATATCCAACAATTAATAAATAAATAAGATAACAATAAAATTAAAAAAAAAAAAAACACGTGTTGTAAAAGCGTTAGATGTGAATAAAAAAAATAATGATTTTTTTAATATATCCAAGATTAATTAATAATAACGATAGCGATTAATATCCAACATTAATTAATAAATAAATACAATAACAATAAAATTTAAAAAAAAACGTGTTATAAAACCATTAGATGTGAACCATAAAATAACGAATTTTCGATTATATTCAACATTTGTTTAATTAATAATAACGTTAACGATTAATAAAAATAACTAATATCTAACATTAATTAATATAAAAATACAATAACAATATTATTTTTAAAAATGTGTGGTAAAAGCGTTAGATGTGAACAAAAAAAAAATAACGATACTTTTTTAAATGTTAAAAATTACGTGTTCAATTTAAAATTACAACTTTAATAAGAATGCCTCGAATAAATAAAGTGCTCTAATTAAATAAATACAATGTTAATAAAACATTTAAAGAACACATGTTTTTAATTACATCTTATAATTATTACCCTTAAAAAAATTGTGACAATTTTTATTCAATTTTTCCACACGAGTTAATGACAGTTACGACCTTCTACGGTTCTGAGTTGAAAACCTTTAAAATGACCCGTTTTACGACTCGTATCAAATTTCAGTCATCCAACTCATTCAAAATCCAACTCGGATGGGTTTGCCCTCCTGCATTTTTGAAGGGTTAATTTGTTTTTCGTTTCTGAAATGTATCGATGAATTCATTATTTGAAAAAATGAATTGAAGGCAAGACAAAGGAAGGGCAAATATCAACATCAAATAGAAAAACTCTTGTAATTATTTCTCGCCATAGAATATGTGATTGACATTATAAGGCTATATTTTTTTTCCTGGTTCAAGTAGCCTAAATTCCCTATGGATTTGTTCGTAGGGAAATTTGTTTTAGTATTTTCCTAATGAAATATGAAATATTAAATACAATATAAAATATTCAAAAAAATATAACTAAGCTATATATAATACCAAATAATACGGGTTCAATATTTATAAATATTTATAATGATATAATAATTTGTAATTTCTGGTAGCCTAAATTCCCTACGGAATTGTTCGTAGGGAAAAAAATTATATTATTTTCCTAATATAATATGAAATATTAAATAAAATATATAATATTAAAACCACATTTAACTAAACTGTATATGATACCAAAAATAAGCGGTCAATATTTATAAATATGAAAATTGTACGAATCTAACGAAGGAGTATTATTTGTCAAATGTTATTACTTTTTTTTTGTCGGAATATAAATTTTTGTTGCTGTTTGTTTTTTATCCCACTTGGTAGACAGCAACATCTAGGCCAGGGGTGGCCAACCTGCGGCCTGCCTTGAGTATTTTTCCGGCCCGAGACATTTACTACACATTTACGAAATATACTTATTTTATAATGACCAAAGAAATAAAAACCAATATATTAAAAAAATTCATTATGTGTGCATCCATATATTCAAATATTAAATCTGATTTTAAAATAATATTCTTAAATGATAGATATTGACAGATAATAAAATTAATATTCTTATATGGCAGATATTGCCTGTTTTATTTAAGAGTTTACAGTTTTGCGGACTCATGATGCGCGCGTGTCTTGGAACATCTAATATAGCAGGTTGTATGTTTCACTTTAAGTGACCATCTCTGACCATCCTTAGATACGCATTTGAGTTGATTTTTAAAAGTTGAAAGAATGGAGAAACAAATATCGCACAAAATAAATATTTTTTAATGATTTCTCTTTTTTTTTATCTCGTTTATATTTAATATTTTTTATATTTCTTTTGGTGTTATATATTTCTTTACATCTTTAGAAGCATTATTATTAATCGTTTTTTTACATGAAAATAATAGAAATTGACCCAAAACAAAACACGCTCAAAAAATAAAATGGACTAAATTTAACCTGTGGATATATACATATGCGATGTGCAAATACCCAAAATACCCTGTTTAAGGTATTATTTGATATAATTTATTGGTTTTATTTTATATATTTAGTACTATTACATAAATAAAATTAGAATTTTTACATTTTAACTATTAAAATCTTTTTCTATAAGCCTATTCGAAATTCGAATAAACAGATGTGTTAATTATTAAACACCGCGAAATTTATAACGCCATCGTAAATAAAATTATTATTATTAATAACAAATTTTGTTAATTTTGAAATGAAATTAATAACTTAACGCTATATTTTTTAACAAAATAATCACAAAAGCGTCATGTGTACGCATTTCATTCAAGTGTCTTTATTTTTACATTTACTAGAACAAAAACCTCTCGTACATTCACTTCTGCAATCGAGTAGGGAAAATAGGGAATATTATCTGACTCTTATAGGGAAAAAAAGCATCACCATAACAGAGCAGAAAAGATCTCGTAAGATCAAAGATGGCCGGTATCAACCATCTGGATCACAAAATCGCTCTGTACATCAGCACAGATCAAAGTACCGCTTGGGGTTGGACTGTTTTGTATACATTGAACCGAAAACAATTTGTTTTTGAGCAGTACAAAAATTTTCTGTGCTACGTGGGTGGAGTTTTAGTAACAGGTGGGATACATTGTGGGTGGAGTCGACTAAGTACATAAGAGCTAGTTGTACAAGTCGTCCTTAAGGTTTTTTTCCTACCTATTTTCTTAAGGTTTCTTTTTTTTTTTAAAAGAAAAAAAAGAAAAAAGTTTTTCCAAATTGTACTGAATATCTTTCCTTGTATAGAGAGAGACCATATTTTTTTTTCTTGTAAATCTAAGATGCAATACTTTTTGTTTTATCTTGCAGTTATATATTCTTTTGCAATTAAACTCGCTGCTTTCTGAACTTTTTATATTTATTCCCACAAAAAATTTTCCTCGTGCAGATATTTACCCTCCCCTTTCCCCCTTCTTCAGTAAGACCCTCCCCTCTGAAATGCTGTCCGCACCATCTGTGGAGTTGTGCTGAAGAAGAAGATGGTGTTGATGCAGCATTTGAGGCGCCGTACGGGATTATAAGGGTAGACAAAGCCGTATTTAGTTTGAAACTTTGCTACCGATTTTTCGAGACATATATTTCGAAAGATAAATTTGTGTAGGCTGTCTTTGAGTGTTGCGCAAGTTTTGGGTAAATCTATGGCGTTGTCAAAAGGCACATGTGTCACGCTTAAAATCCTATTAAAAGGTACATACAAAGAAATAAGCCATTTAGTGGTTTAGATAGCGATTTTTGCTTAAAGAAAAAAATATATAAACGAGCAAATTGATAAAAACTCAATCCCAGATGTTTTGAAATTTAGGGAAAATGATTTTGATACGTTAAAGTTAGTGAATGATTCTGCTAATTGTATATTATTGTGTGCATTTAAAATCTTAATATTTCCATTGCGAAAAAATAATATTATACTAAATTAATATTAAATAGTAAGTACTTTTAAATATATGTGGTTTTTTTGCGAAAAGTTACTTATTAAATAATTAATAGACTTTGAATTTGAATAAAAAGTCCAGCTGTTTTTTAAATAGGGTATTTTCTAATCGTATATATAGCTAACAATTTAATTATTTAGCCAATTATTTTTTTAAAGAAAAAAAATATAGAAATGAATTGATACAAAACATCTAAAATGTAGGAAAATCAAATGATGATCAATGTAATGAAATTTAGGAAAATGAAATAGATACATTTAAGTTAATATTTAAGATATCTTTCATTTTATAAATTTTTTAATGTTTATAATTTTATTATGTTATCTTTCTGGGGGCCTGATGGCCGAGTGACTAGCGCTCGGTACCAAAGGTTTTGAGTTCGAGTCCCAACGATGCCATGGATGTTTGCAATATTTCGGAATCCACTTTAAATTGTAGGTCTCGGTCTAATATGACTGTAGGGCTGACTACCTCCTCATAAAAAAGAAATATCCCCTGTCTCAAAATCTGCCAGTAGGTAGCCGGCTTTGGTCCACCATGGGGCGGTGGCGCTAATGATGGCGATGAAGAATTTTTCGTTAAATTTTTAATATAGAACTGTTATGTGCAGCTGCTATTGAGATTTAGCCATTTAATGGTTTAGATAGCTATTTTTGCTTAAAGAAAAAAATATATACACGAGAAAATTGATACGAACTCAATCGCAGATGTTTTGAAATCTGGGAAAATGATTTTAAAGTTAGAATGTAACGGTTCGTGCTAGTTTTTGTTAATTGTATATTAGAGTGTATTTTTTAAATTTTAATATTTTTATTCAGAAAAAAAAGTACTACACAAAAGCGATGTCACGAAATATTATATATTAAACATTTAATAGACTTTGAATTTGTATGAATTGCGATTGAAATGTATAACTGTTTTTATCAATTTTATGTACAGTTAACAAAACAGTTACAGTTAACAATTGCTTAGACAACTATTTTTTAAAGAAATGAATTCATACAAATCATCTTAAATGTCTTCGAAGTTTTTGAAATTTATTAAAATCAATTAGATACATTTATGGTAATATTTAAGACTAACTCTGTATTTCTTTCATTTTATAAATTTTTTAAATATTTATAATTCTGTTGTATTGTTAATCTGGCGACCTGATGGCTGAGTGACAGGCACTTTGGTCTCGGTGCCACAGGTTTGGGGTTTGAGTACCGTCAAGGGCATGGATGTTTGTGATGGTACAGAATCTACTTTAAACTGTAAATCCTGGTCTGACTGTACGGTTGACGACTCTCCCCATAAAAAAGAAAACATCTCCTATCTCGAAAACTGACAATAGGCAGACTGTTTTCGCTGTTGCGCTAATAGTGATGATAACGAATGTTTCATTAAATTTTCAACATAAAATTGGTAGGTGCTAGCTGCTATTAAGATTTAATAGCGATTTTTGCTAAAAGAAAAAGAGCAAATTGATGCAAACTCTTTTTTTTTCCGTTCTAATGCAGCTGGCAACAACTTAGACAATTGTCTTTGATGCTTTAAGGCAAGCGCTGCACAGACGTTACTCACTTTGCATTACCCAGGGGGCGCGTGTAACTTGAAGATAAGCCACGGAAGCGGAGTAACAATGCCCCGCAACGCTCTACGATCCTATTAGGACCGGGACCTACAGTTTAAAGTGGATTCCGAACCACTACAAACATCCATGGCACCGCCGGGACTCGAACCCGAAACCTGTGGTACCGAGCGCCAGAGCGCTAGCCACTCGGCCATTCAGGCACCTTGATACAAACTCAATACCAGATGTTTCGAAAAACTGGGAAAATGATTTTGATACTGTAAAGCTAGAATGTAACGGTTTGTGCTAGATTTTGTTGATTGCATGTTATTATGTATTCCTAAATGTAATATGTAATTAATCAGTACTTTTAAATAAATATGATTTTTTTGGGAAATATTATTCATTAAATAATTAATAGACAGACCAGCTGTTTTTAAATAGGGCATTTTATCAATCGTATGTACAGTCAACAAAAAAAAAGGTTAAAAATTAAATTTTATTTATTAAAGATTTTTTTATTTATTATTTAAAAAAATATGATTTTGTAAGTACATTTCTAAGTAATTTTTTATGATTTTACATAGTAAATACTTTTAAATAAATATGATTTTTTTGAGAAATATTATTTTTTAAAAAATAATAGACTTTGAATTTGAATTTGAATGAATTGTAATTGAAATGTCCAGATGTTTTTTAAATCGGGTATTTTATTAAACGTACGTACAGTTGACAATTGTTTAGACAATTTTTTTTTAAAGAAAAAAATACAGAAATGAATTGATATAAAGTATCTTAAATGCCTTCGAAATTTCTGAAATTTTGGAAAATCAATTTGATACATTTATGTTAATATTTAAGACTTGCACTGAATTTATTTTATCTTATACATTTTTGTTAGTATTTATAATTTTGTTGTGTTGTCATTTAGAAGGTATGATGGCCGAGTGACTAGCGGTCGGTCCCACGGGTTGCTGGTTAGAGACCCGGTGGTGCCATGGATGTTTGCAGTGATTCGGAATCCACTTTAAACCGTAGGTCCTGGTCTAATATGACTGTAGGGCTGATGACCCTCCCCGTAGAAAGAAAACATCTCCTGTCTCGAAATATGCCAGTACGCAGACGACTTTGGCCCACCATGGGACTGTTTCACTAATGATGACGATAACGAACTTTTCGTTAAATTTTCACCATAAAATTGGAATGTGCAGCTGCTATTAAGATTTAGCCATTTAATGGTTTAGATAGCGATTTTTGCTTAAAGAAGAAAAATATGTTGTTGTTGTTATTTCTTTTCCCACTTGGCTGGCCAAGCCCACGAGCCCATATGGACTCATGATTGAAGGGGAAGGAAGCAGCTTCTGTTGTGATGGAGCACCCGTAGGTAGAAGCCTGACTTTTGCTCCGTGACGCTCTTACAGTCATAGAAGACCGGGACCTACGGCTTAAAGTGGATTCCGAACCACTACAAACATCCATGGCACCGCCAGGATTCGAACCCGAAACCTGTGGCACCGAGCGCCAGAGCGCTAGACACTCGGCCATTCAGGTCCCAAATGTGTGAATGCCGACGGCACGCGGTGTTCCCAGGTGGTCACCCACCCAAGTACAGACCGCGCCCAATGATGCTTGACTTCGGTGATCTAACGAGAACCGGTATATTCAGCATGGTACGGCCGTTGGCTAGAAAAATATACATGAGCAAATTGATGCAAACTCAATAACATATGTTTTGAAATCTGGGGAAATGATTTTGATAAAGTTAGAATGTAACGGTTTGTGCTAGATTTTGTTAATTGTATATTACTGTGAATTTTTAAATTTTTAAAAAAAAGATTAGAAATTAATTAAATTTAATGAATGAATTAATATTTGAAACAAACTGAATTAACATCCAGTGTCATCCACTACAAGTTCAAAAGAAATGTATTTGAACGTGAGTGGATGAATAAAAAGTATTTCATGAACGATTGAAAATTTGAACGAGATATATATAGGGAGAGTGTGAGCCAATAGGAGGAATTGAATAAATGAGATTTTTTTGAGAATCATTCAATAAAAAAAATTTAAGATCTTGAATTTGAACGTGCACAGCTGTTTTTAAATCTTAAATTATTTCAATCAAACGGCAACTGGATATATATATATATATATACATGTATATGAAATAAAGCAAGTTATAAATGAAATAATAAATTCTATATTTTTTTATCTATTTGATCATATTTAATAATATTTTAAGAATGCAAGAAATGCAGAACACAAGAAGTTTATTGTGTGTGTAAACATGCTTACTCTTTTGGTACATAAATTAAAATTAATTATTTTCCGAAATATAAAAATATTTTACAGTATAAGTGTTAAAAAAAAGTGTTTGCATTTTTAGTGAATATAAGAGAATTAACTGAGGTAAAAAAAAAGTTTGAAAAGTATTACCATAGAATATAAAATTTAGCACCAATTATTATTCTTACATAACAATCAAGCTATTCAAAACATACGACAATTAATTTAATTTGGTTACCATGCTAAAGCAGATCGAAGATCCAAACTCCTTTCAACATTTAAAACGAATTTTTTTCAATAATTTATTCTGTAAACTCATACAGATCTATAATAATTTAATTTACTCAAGAAACTTCATATTAATAGTTTTATTCTCAGGTCGTGCGTTGTTAAAAAATCTGAATCATTTACAAACAAGATAGATGAATTCAGATTTTTAACTTACAAAATGGCAAGCCTTTAGATAATGATCGCAATTTCCTGTATGCTTATAGGCTCCATTTTCGGCCGAAAATAAAATATAATCCGAACGCCATATTAATTTCCTGAGGATTCTCAAATTTCATTGGACAAACCATATACAAAAACAAAATATCTCAAATAATCCGCAGTGGCGTAGAATATACAAGTGATTCGTGCTTTTTCTTTTTCATACTATATACCAAAATAAAAGATCTCTAATAATCTGCAACGGTAATTCGCTTTTAAACTTTGACATACTTATATCAATCAAATTATTTTTTATATCCATGGATAAAGCTTAAAAAATCTTTTTTTTGGTTTTAAAAAACGATTTGATGCCCCAATTATACATAAAAAAGTTATGTTTTAAATTTAAGGTAGTTGAAATCGGAAAAATATTCAATTTAAAATGAAAATAAATATATTATGGTGGAAATAAAAGAAACATTTTTTTGACTGCATAATTTTTATATATTTTCTAGAGAGATGAAATGCTTGATTCCTCGTGATATAATTACACATTCATAGTTCATTATTAATTTGGCCTTCTTTAAAGCGTATTTAATTTGTGCCTACAACTTCATTCAGTTCCATTTTCAACCGCTAGCACACATCATGTGCATCGTATTTTTATTGCTCATTATCACCAATTTTTATGGGTTATTTTTCCTTTTAATTTTAGAAAAAGGTTTATTTTTCTTTCACAAACATTTTGACCATTTCTGTTGACAAAAAGCATTTTTAGGGATCCATTTTGCGCAATAAAGTTTCTAATCTGCATACCGAAATTTTCAAATTTTTTTAATGGATAATCCAGAAATCAACGAGAGGAACCTAGAATATGGAGATATAGTTTTGTGTATAGGCTAATAGATAGTCATCTTTTACAGTAAAAAATGTCACTCATTATGAACAGTAATGAGACAGTTGACGTAAATATTAAATCTAATATCTCTGTAACGAGGGTAAAGAAATTTTTTTTCTTATTAACGTTGTAATTGTTAAAATACTTCACAAATTAAATTGTTATTATTATTTTAGTTACTAATATCATTTATCTAACACTCTGGCGCTCGGCGCCACAAGGTTCGAGTCTCGGAGGTGCCATGGATGTTTGTGGTGGTTCGGAATTATCTTTAAACAGTAAGTTCCGGTCTAATATGATTGTAGAGCGTTGAACGTAGGGCTAACAACCCTATTCCGTAAAAAGAAAATGGAATATTTCGGAATCTGCCAGTAGGCAGACGTCCTTGGCCCACCATGAGGCTTTTGCATGAATGAGGTAGAAGAAGAAGAATATCAGATATGAAATAAAATTTATTTTTGTAAGTGAATATGACTTTATTTTGGGTTAAAGTAAGTTTTGAATTGTAAAAATTAGACTCGAAACCGAATTGTGGGTGTGAACCTCTGAGGTGTATGTTTTTAATTGAGGTTTAAAAATGTCAATGTGGTGCATCCTAGGTAATGATGAATCTGTTGTCTTTAAGTTATGAATCTGTATGAATCTGTTTTCTTTAAGGTATGTATCTGTGGGAATCTGGTGTCTTTAAATTATGAATCTGTAGTCTTTAAATTATGAATCTGTTCTTTAAATTATGAATCTGTTGTCTTTAAATTATGAATCTGTTGTCTTAAAATTTTGAATCTGTTGTCTGTTGTCAAAATGAATTTCAGCACTTTGCTAAAACTTAATAAAACTGTCATTATTACTGTATTATTTGCTTACATACAGAAAAAAATACAAAAAAATAATGGTACATAATAGTCTGCAATACTTTAATACTGGTTTTTATTGAATTTTTAGCATTTTTAGCGAAATTGAGGAAATTTTCCTTTTATTTCGGAGGATTCTACGTGCACTGTGTCACACTTTTCTGTTGAGCAGGAAGAGCCCCAAAGTGTTACCCAGACTAATTGAAACTACCGGAAACGTAAACATGTGTTAAGTGTCCGTTTCTTCGCATACATCACTTTTTCTTTTCCGTTCCAAACTTCTTCCTTCTCAGACACGTGGTTTTTCCCGTCGTAAAATGCATTTCGCGAAACTCCCCAGACTCAACATACACCAAAAGAAATGTTTGAACAATGTTTTAAATGTTTAAAGAGTGAACTCAAAATTCAGAGACAAGGAAAAATTTATTTCATTTTTAAATTCCTAAATGTCAGCTAAATATTGTAATTTTAAAACATGCAACAGTACAGCCCGTGCTAAAACTTGCAGCTAAAGTGCTGTTTCGGGATCCACTGGCAGCGTGTGTTGCAGTCACTGCATTAAAATGCTAGAAGACTTGGTGACCAAACTTAAAAGGGTCTTATTTATTCTATGCGGCACACAAATGCAGGACTGTTACCTCTAAAAGTCTTTCTGGAAGGCATTTGCGGGCTGTTCATCGCATACATTAGAAAAATACATAATACGTGGAGTGCTAATACAAAAAAAAATTATCTAAAAAATTTTTTAGCAAACATTAAATGTTCTTCTTCTTCTTCTTCTTCATTGGCGAAATAGCTCCGTGGTGGGCAAGGCCGTCTGTCCACTGTCAGATTTTGATACATGGGATGTTTTCTTTTTACGGGGTAAGGACGTCGGACCTACTACGCCCAGCAGTCATAATGGGCCGGGGCCTGCATAACCGAGTGTCTAGCGCTCGGTACCATAGGTTTCGGGTTCGAATCCCGGCTGTGCCATGGATCTTTGTAGTGGTTCGGAATCCTCTTTAAGCCGTAGGTCCCGATCTGATATGACTGTAAGAGCGTCACGGAGCCCAGTCAGACCCATATGTAAAGGGTAACTGTAAAGGGGCAACTCAGGATTTGGCACAGTGAAGTGGTGTGGTATAGTAGTGGTAGTTATATTAAACCGGGAACCTACGGTTAAGTGAACTCCGAATCATTAATAACCATGGTACCGCTGGGACTCGAAACCAAATCCTCTGGAACAGATAGCCAGAGCAAAGATTAAATATTAACATAAAAAAATAATCGGCTACTATTAGTACTAAGAAAGAATTAACCAAAATTAATAACCAAGTAAATATGGTAAGTAACAATAAACATACATTTTTAAAACATAACAACCAATTTACACCAGCATAGCTGTAACCGAATTTTCAAAATATGTTATTTATTAAGTCTTACAAATAGCAAAAATGGTGTGTTGTGTTCTCCTAGTTCAGATCTTTAGTATTATTTGTTTGTGGATGTAGATTGAGAATTTAAAGATGGTCAAGTTAAATTATTTTTTTGATGAAGAAAGATGCTTTTTCATTGTTAAGTGCTTTTTTTTTTCATTTATATTTTGAAATTTAAAACTTCTTAAGCTAGAAAGAAATGCAGTTCCCTAAGTCAGATTCCAAAAAATTTATATCTCATTAGCATATAAATCCTTTCACAGCACATTTGGGAAAACTTTCTCACTTTTTAAAAAAAGAACAGAAAAATCTTAGATCTTAACATTTTTGTTTAAATGGCATTTCTTGCCCAATTATTTTTCAAGAATTTGAAACATTAAATTGTGTTCGAAAAGCATAATAATGAATTGAATAAGATTTCCAATAAGAAAAATTTTTGATCAAGAGAAATCATTGAATATGTCAGGCATTCTATGGTCTCTGATGATAAAATTACGAAAATAAATGCATCAAATGTTGTTGTGTCTCAGTATCCAACAGCTGGAATGAGTAATTTACCTTAACGTAGGAGTATTTTACATTAAGTATTATTTTACATAGTATTTTACATTAAGTATTATTTTACATAATATTTTACATTAAGTATTATTTTACATGAGTATTTTACATTAAGTATTATTTTACATGAGTATTTTACATTAAGTATTATTTTACATGAGTATTTTACATTAAGTATTATTTTACATGAGTATTTTACATTAAGTATTATTTTACATGAGTATTTTACATTAAGTATTATTTTACATGAGTATTTTACATTAAGTATTATTTTACATGAGTATTTTACATTAAGTATAATTTTACATGAGTATTTTACATTAAGTATAATTTTACATGAGTATTTTACATTAAGTATAATTTTACATGAGTATTTTACATTAAGTAATTACCCCATGAGTGTTGTTGGAGCAACGTGATTGTGATGGCGGCTTTGTTGTAGACATTGTTTCAAAAAAAGAGCAGACTCGACGGCGTTTGGGACGTTCAGCCTCTTGCCTCTTGAGTGGAATTAATCGATGGGAGTTTAACGGTTTTTCTCCCATACGATACTTAAATAGAGTGTAACTCCCTCTAAAACTCCTCCCGGAAGGCTCTGCCTTTCTTTTTCAGCATCACGGAGCCTAGTCAGACTTCTACCTACGGGTGTTCCATCCCAACAGAAGCTGCTACCCCCCCTTCCTCTTCCTCCTTCCATGAGACCACACGGGTTCTTGGACTTGGTCTAGATATTGATGTCTACCAAGTGGGATAATATATATGTATACACTGAAGTGACAAAAGTCATGGGATACCTCTTAATATCGTGTCGGCCCTACTTTCGCCTGGCGAAGTGCAGCAACTCGACGTGGCATGGACTCAACAAGTCGTTGGAAGTCTTCTGCAGGAATATTGAGCCATGCTGTCTCGATAGACGTCCATAATTGTGAAAGTGTTGGTGGTGCAGGATTTTGGGCACGAACAGACCTCTCGATGATGTCCCATAAATGCTCGATGGGATTCATGTCGGGCGAT
Organism: Caerostris darwini; assembly: GCA_021605075.1. Taxonomy (NCBI): domain Eukaryota; kingdom Metazoa; phylum Arthropoda; class Arachnida; order Araneae; family Araneidae; genus Caerostris; species Caerostris darwini. The sequence continues at coordinate 123,999 of BPLQ01005772.1, read as the reverse complement.
CTAGGTGGCCAGATCATTCGTTGGAATTGTCCAGAATGTTCTTCAAACCAATCGCGAACAGTTGTGGTCCGGTGACATGGCGCATTGTCATCCATAAAAATCCCATCGTTGTTTGGGTACATGAAGTCCATGAATGGCTGCAAGTGATCTCCAAGTAGCTGAACATAAGCATTTCCAGTCAATGTTCGGTCCAGTCGCACCAGAGGACCAAGTCCATGCCATGAAAAAACAGCCCACACCATTACGGAGCCACCACCAGCTTGAACAGTGCCTTGCTGACAGTTTGGGTCCATGGCTTCGTGGGGTCTGCGCCACACTCGAGCCCTACCATCAGCTCTTACCAACTGAAATCGTGACTCATCGGACCAGGCCACGGTTTTCCATTACTCTAGGGACCAACCGATATGCTCACGTGCCCACGAGAGTCGCTGCAAGCGATGTCGTTCTGTCAGTAAAGGCACTCGAGTCGGTCTTCTGCTGGAATAGCCCAAGAAAGCCAAATTTCTCCGCACAGTTCTAACAGACAAGTCCCTTGTAAGTCCCACATTGATTTCTGCGGTTATTTGACGCAGTGTTGCTTGTCTGTTAGAATTTACGACTCTTTGCAGACGTCGCCGGTCTCGGTCGTTAAGTGCAGGCGGTCGACCACTGCGCTGTCCATGGTGGGATGTTATGCCTGAAATTTCATACTCTCGGCACACACTTGACACAGTGGATCTGGGAATGTTGAATTCCCTAACGATTTCCGAAATGGCATGACCCATGCGTGTAGCTCCAACTAACATTCCGCGTTCAAAGTCTGTTAATTCCCGTCGTGCGGTCCTCATCACGTCAAAACCTCTTCACATGAATAACTTGAACAGAAATGAAAGCTCTGCGAAAGCACTGCGCATTTATACCTGTTCTACGCGATGCTACTGCCATCTGAAAATTTGCATATTGCTATACCATGACTTTTGTCACTTCAGTGTATATATATATATATATATAATAGCATACATAAAAGCATTTGCATTCAGCATAGAAACTAATCTTGTGGGAAAAATCATACCAATTATCCTTCACTTACGATTTAGCGCTTCATCAAACATAAAACGTGTTGGAAATATTATTGCACTTTTAAAAAAAATCAATAAAATAATGACAAAATATGCCTGTACGTGGTTCTTTTATTCAATGAAAAACACCAAAATTATTTTAAGAGATGTTTACATGGTTTCAACATGCCTATTATGTGTCGCGTGCACCATATCCAGTCCTGTACTTTTTTTTTTACTTTTTGGATGCCTTAAAAATTGTTTTTAAGAGAGAGAAGGAATGTAAAACATTGTTTGCCAACTTCTACATCGTTACACTAACGAACAGAAAAACTAATTAAAAAGTCGAATTAATAAAAACAGCACAAAAGTTGTTTTCGACGATATGTACAAAAAAAAAACTATAGAGAATCAATTGCCGCTATATTTCAACATTTAAGTTTGTCAGTGTCACGACTGGGCGCGTTTGGTAAACAATGTTTTTCACACATAACCCTATAAAAAAAAAAAAAGTTAAAAGCATTTAAAAAAAATTATTCCAAGACACGGTCCATTGCTTGCGGCTAATAGTGAGCGCATAGGAATGTCGTAAACATCGTCAAAAAAAAAGTATATTGTTTTTTATTGAATAAAATATACCGTAAAGCACGCGTCTTTGTGTTTTTTAAAGTATAAAGTTACTTTTGGGAAAACACTTTCATATTTAAGGACGAGAATCAATATCTTAAATTTTGCTTTTAAATATTACTGAATAAAAAAAAAATGATTGTGTTGCGAAATGAAAAGATGTCTTTTTTTATACTTTTTGCAAGGTTATTTATCTTGATGTAAACTAAAATTAGTTTGATTTAATAAAATGAAATTCATTTTATGTTTTTTTTTTTTTTAAATGAAGTTAGTTTTTATATTCTTTTGGTCTTTAAAACGAATTGAAAGATTCTCTTTCGATCTATAATTTAATTGTTTGCCAATAGATATTTCATTTTACAAAAAAAAAAAAAAAAAAAAAAAAAACTAGAAAAAATGTATGTTGCTTTGCATATAATAATTGTGTATATCGTAATATTAATCATAAAAATTCCAAATGCATTTTGGTTTAGAAAAGCACTTTTCTAATGTATTATTCTAAGAACTTTTCTAATGTACCTTTCTATATCTCATCGTAAGTGGAATTGATAAACAAAATGGATTTGGAGTTTTATTTTCAATTAATAAATTATTATGATTAATGTTATAATTATAACATTAATGAGGCTTGATGTCCGAGTAACAGTGTCACACGTTTCGGGTTCGAGTCCAGGCGGTGCCATGGATGCTTTTTGCGGTTCGTAATCTACCTTAAACCGTAGATCCCGGTCCAATATGGGCGTAGGGCTGACAACCCTACCCCGTAAAAATAAAGCATCTCCTGTCTTGAAATATGCCAGTTCGCAGAAGTTCTAATAATGCATATTTTTAATTTTAATAAAAAAAATTACTCAGAACCAATCAGTACTCAGAAGAAAAATACTGATCCTTTAAGGGTTTAAACCACCCACTTTACCCAAGAACTTCCTCTCCCAATCCGTTCCACCCCGCATGAAGTGTGTTACAGGGCCACTGGAACTTTCTGTCGTGTAGTATTATCCGAAGCCTAGGGCCGATGGCATTTCTAATTCATAAGCGCTGCCCCCGACGCGGGCCTCCCGAGTTCGAAACAGAAAGTTCTCATTACAAAGCGATAAGGTTTCGCAACTCGATGGGCAGGTCACACGTGGCGATTCTCTACCCTCAAGGGAGTTAATTGGAAGGCGGGTTTCCTTAAATGGAGAGCCTCTCCCATGGATCATCCATGGAGGTTCAGTCGTGAAGGTCATTGGCGAAATCGGACCAATTTCACACATGTTGCTTCTAAATTGCCTCAATGAGTGAGTCAAAAGGTAAAAATGATCCGAAAGCAGTGAACGAGTGAGTGAGCGAGCAGAGGGAGGTTTTTTACTATTAAGCATTTTGGACATCTTATGTGTTCTTCATTATGGGAATTTATAATCATCATCATCCAATTTATAACCATCATCATCATCCAAGGCATTTATGGAAATTTATAAGGTTAAAACTGGGCTGTTTAATCCAGAAATCTTATATCATCATCATCATCATCATCATCATCAATGGCGCAACAGCCATCATCATATATATCATCATCATCCAAGACCTTTATGGAAATTTATAAGGATAAAACTTGGCTGTTTAATCCAGAAATCTTATATCATCATCAATGGCGCAACATATACATCACCATATATATCATCAATCATCATATATATCATCCTCATCATCATCCAAGGCCTTTATGGGAATTTATAAGGATAAAACTGGGCTCTTTAATCCAGAAATCTTATATCATCATCATCCAAGGCCTTCTGCCTACTGGCAGATTTCGAAACAAGAGATGTTTTTCTTTTTATGAGGTAGAATTGTCAGCTCTACACACAACACACTACAGTCACATTAGACTGGGACCTACATTTAAAGTGAATTCCGAACCACTACAAACATACATGACCCCATCGGGACTCGAGTCTGAAACCTGTGCACCGCGCGTCAGAGTTCTAGGTTTTTAGTATGTTCCAACACTATTAGTCTTTATTGTTGTTTTCCAATGTTGCGCATTTTTACTTCAAATCATTGGCAACTAATACGGTAGATATGTAGATGATTCAGCGTTATCTAGATTGCCTTGCTTCGTAAAGCATATCGCGCAACATATTGCAAACATCAGAGACGCCACTGTTTGGGATGTAGATTTCAAACTGTGGATGTTGTGTAGCAGTAACCCTTTCTCCTCTTGGTATGTCCTACGAGTATGGGAACATAACGCAACGACGGTGTTAGTGTTAAAAAGAAACACCTTTGAATTCCTTAATATTTACAGTGAGGATATAAAGTTTCTACAATAATTACTAATTGAAATTTCATTAAACAGAAACACACACTACACTACTGTATCCAAACAGTAAGACCAATTTTCGATTTAAAATTCCCTGGGCTTATGGAATTTCAATTGTTTTTTCTTTATTAGGTTACTGACACTGTCCTCGACATCTGTGTGAAATTTGACGTCAAAATATTCATTAGTGTTTGAGTTACGCGTGGCTTTGTGAGATGCTAAAACTGATTCCGGCGATTTTTGAAATGCCTGAATTCATTGAGCAAAAAACTTGCATTCAATTTTGTTTGAGGAAACGTACAGAATGTTGCAGAAGGCATTCGGTGAGCATTCCTATATAGGAAAGAAATGTTTAGAAGAGGTAGAAACAGTTCAAAGAAGGCAAAGAACGCGTTGAAGACGAAGAGCCCTCTGGTCAACCCTCAACCTCTAACGACGAAGCTCACGTCTAAAAAATTAAACATTTGGTGCTTGCAAACTGTCGATTTACAATTAGAGACCTTGCTGATGCTGTTGGAATTTCAAAAGAATCGGTCAATTCCATTTTGGGAGTCAAACGCTTCAAATCTCGATTGGCACCGAATGCGCCAACTCACACTGCATTGATTCTTCGTGACTTTTTCGGCAAAATTGAAACCCATATCGTTCCACAACCACTGTATTCCCACCGTGCGACTTCTGGCTATTCCCTAAAGTCAAAAGACCACTCCGGGGACACCGTTTTAAGTCGATTGAACAGATTCAACTTGAATAGCAGCTCGCTTTGAAGGCAATACCTGCTGGTGATTTTTTAGCATGCATTGAGGATTGGCAAAAAAGTTGCCATAAGTGCATTGTATCCGGAGGGGATTCCTTTGAAGGCGATGAAGTAAATTTGGAAAAATAAATAAATAGTTTGAAAAAAAAAAATTGGTTTTACTTTTTAGGCACAGTAGTAACCACGATAAAATTACGAATGCTTAATTAGATCATCTGAAACTTCTTCCTAGTTCTCGTCATCTACATCCACGAAGGTTAGTCTGTTGACGAATCTGTTGAGTGTAACACTGCAGACGATGAGGTAACGAACTTTTTTTCTCAACTTCTCTGGGGCTTTTGAACCCCGGAAAAGGTCAACCCTGCTGCATCCAGTGGGTAGGCAAACAAGAAGTCGTTGGATGCACTACTCCTACGGTCGCGCGCGACATGCAAAGGAACTCCGGCCAAAGTCAACAGGGCCCGCTGCTTCTGTTATGCAACCAAGTGCTTGCCCACCTCGAACAGGTTGGGGCTCCAGGAATAAAAAAAGTGACGGTGTTAAAAGCTAATTGTTCCCGTAACTGTCAGCCATTGTTGAAAGTAAACAATGTCGAGGCAAAAAGTTGGAGGACGAATGGATGAGGTGACGGTTAGGGGTGAACTGCTGCTAATAGGTTCTTTAAAAATAATTTTGAAAATAAGTTGAAAAAAATATTAAGCAGTAATGCTATAAACACTAAATGAAGCTATAATTTAACGAAATAATAAAACGGTCATTATTTATATTTAATATTAACATGTAATTATTTTAACAAGCAATTAATAATTATGCATTGCAACACGAATAGTGTAAACATATATGATATTAAATAGTTTATAAATCAAATTTAAACTATTTTACTGTTTTTTAAGAATTATTTTTTGTTTTTTAGGGATTATTTATTGAACTGGGATCTATAAAGCTTTATTCTGTTTTATTTATTTTTTATTATGAGCGTTTAAGCTACGAGCATTTGTTGCGCACTTTAGGCTAATTAGACCGGCCCTACAGTTTAACGTGGATTCCGAATAACTAATAAACATCCATGCCATCGCTAGGATCCAGTGAAGAAGTGTTTTATAGTTAGCTGATTTTTCACTGAGGTGCCTCACAATTTGATTTTAAATAAGATTTAATTTGATGATATCTCTTTTAAGTTTTATACGTGCTTATTCATAATTTTTTAACAGACTTAATTTCAGCAAAATGTTGGAGTAGTGAAAGATGCGGACTTTACAGTCCTATATTAAAAAAAAAAAGAAGACTCACTGGTGAGTGGGGTTTGGTTTGGCTTGTCGCTCTACGGTCATCTTGTGCGCACGAGGGCTAAATAGACCGAGACCTACAGTTTAACGTGGATTCCGAACCACCAACAAACATCCATGCCACCGCCAGGATTCGAACCTGAAGTCTGGGATACCAAAGACCAGAGCGCTAGCCACTTGGCCGCCAGGCCGCCCTGGTGAGTGAGGAGGTTTGAGGTAGAGGCTCATCAATTGCCAAACTCCCGAATTGGATGGATTTTCTATATCCAATCAATCTCATTAAAAGACCACCCAGAAGACAAAATCTGTCCTTCTATTCATCAGTAGAATCTATGACATACGAGTAAAATGATTTTTAAAAAAATCATTTCCTAATAGATATCCAAAAAACTTGTATCAACATTTATAAATATATACATTTCAGGTTTTAGGGCCTGGTGGCTAAGTGGCGCTTGGTACCACAGGTTTCGGGTTCCGACGGTGCCTTGAATGTTAGTAGTGGTTCGAAATGCACTTTAAATCGTAGGTACCGGTCTAATAGGATCGTAGAGCGGTGTGGGGTAGTGTTACTCGCGTCCCTAGCCTATCTTCAAGCTACACGCGCCCTCTGGATAGTACTAAATGAGTAACAGTGATGTAGCCCTTGCATATATGGCATTAAAGATTGCCAGCTGCATTAGAACAACATTTATGGTTTTAATACAATCACTTCAAAGAAAAAAATTATAAATATACATATTTACAAAAGTAACAATCACAAAACAAGACCCAAAATTGGATTTACAAGATTCTACGATTATTTTAATGTGTTAACAGTCTTCACTACAATTTGTTTTACTTTTCTTAAAGGCAGTAAAATTTATATTTAGATTATGCAACAAAACCAGTTTTTAGAAGAATCCGAACTGCTTTTTCATTTGAAATATTTCGCGAAATTTGCATGCATTCTGCTGACAAATCCATTCACATTTCTGTTACATTTTGCATTAGAATGCTTATGTTAAAATTTACGGACTTTAGAACTATTTGCATAATTGTTTTCCCTTAGCATATTTCTAATAACAATAACAATATTGCGTCAAATCTCGTCTTTTATTCAATACAGAAAATAATTTTGCAGATATGTAAGATAGAAAGTATCTTTTTTTGTTCGAAAGGAAAAAATCACGAAAAATTCCAGAAAAAATTGCAATTTCTTGCAATGCAACTAAAGTAAATTATTTTACTATAACGACAAATATCTTTAATCTCTTTGTACATTTTTCGACTAAAGGATATATTTTATTAAAATAGGTTTAAAAGATAAATAAGTAAAAAATAATTATTTTGTAAAATTATTATTTAAATAAATTATTTTATAGCAAAGAAATATTTTTAACCATAAATTAATAAGTGGTTTGGCGTATATTTTAATAAGACAAATAAAATGTTAAACAAAGGGTAAGTATTTGTAAAATAAGTATTTGTTTTTTGTTGTATAAAATGTCACAAGTTGTAGAAATATATGTAATAGGTGGCAAGTATTTATATTTGCAAAACAAATATTTTTTGTACAACATATGACAAGTTATGCAAGTATTTGTAATGTTTGACAAGTATTTATATTTACAAAACAAGCATTTGTTCTTTGTATAAAATGTGATACGTTGTATAAGTATTTGCAATAGACAAGTATTTATATATGCCAGACAAGTATTTATATATGCCAGACAAGTATTTATATATGCCAGACAAGTATTTATCTATGCCAAACAAGTATTTGTTGTTTGTTGTAAATAAAGTGAATCATTGTATAAAAATATACACTGAAGTGACAAAAGTCATGGGATACCTCTTAATATCGTGTCGGCCCTCCTTTCGCCCGGCGAAGTGCAGCAACTCGACGTGGCATGGACTCAACAAGTCGTTGGAAGTCTTCTGCAGGAATATTGAGCCATGCTGTCTCGATAGACGTCCATAATTGTGAAAGCATTGATGGTGCAGGATTTTGGGCACGAACAGACCTCTCGATGATGTCCCATAAATGCTCGATGGGATTCATGTCGGGCGATCTAGGTGGCCAGATCATTCGTTAGAATTGTCCAGAATGTTCTTCAAACCAAACGCGAACAGTTGTGGCCCGGTGACATGGCGCATTGTCATCCATAAAAATCCCATCGTTGTTTGGGTACATGAAGTCCATGAATGGCTGCAAAAAGTGATCTCCAAGTAGCTGAACATAAATTTCCAGTCAATGTTCGGTCCAGTCGCACCACAGGACCACGTCCATGCCATGAAAAAACAGCCCACACCATTACGGAGCCACCACCAGCTTGAACAGTGCCTTGCTGACAGTTTGGGTCCATGCTTCGTGGGGTCTGCGCCACTGAACCCTACCATCAGCTCTTAAAACTGAAATCGTGACTCATCGGACCAGGCCACGGTTTTCCATTCATCTAGGGACCAACCGATATGCTCACGTGCCCACGAGAGTCGCTGCAAGCGATGTCGTTCTGTCAGTAAAGGCACTCGAGTCGGTCTTCTGCTGGAATAGTCCAAAAAGCCAAATTTCTCCGCACAGTTCTAACAGACAAGTCCCTTGTACGTCCCACATTGGTTTCTGCGGTTATTTGACGCAGTGTTGCTTGTCTGTTAGAATTTACGACTCTTTGCAGACGTCGCCGGTCTCGGTCGTTAAGTGCAGGCGGTCGACCACTGCGCTGTCCATGGTGGGATGTTATGCCTGAAATTTCATACTCTCGGCACACTCTTGACACAGTGGATCTGGGAATGTTGAATTCCCCTAACGATTTCCGAAATGGCATGACCCATGCGTCTAGCTCTAACTAACATTCCGCGTTCAAAGTCTGTTAATTCCCGTCGTGCGGTCATCATCACGTCAAAACCTCTTCACATGAATAACTTGAACAGAAATGAAAGCTGTGCGAAAGCACTGCGCATTTATACCTGTTCTACGCGATGCTACTGCCATCTGAAAATTTGCATATTGCTATCCCATGACTTTTGTCACTTCAGTGTATGTGAATACTTGTGCAAATATGTAAATATTTGTGCAAATATGTAAATACTTGTTTAATATAAATACTTGTAACATATTAATGTTACAAGTATTTATATTTTCAAAACAAGTATTTGTTGATTGTTGAATAAAATGGGATATGTTATGCAAGTATTTGTAATGCGTGGCAAGTATTTATATTTGCAAAACAAGTATTTTTGTTTTTTTGTTTTTGCAAAAAGTGGCAAGTATTTATATTTATACTTACAAAACAATTATTTATTGCTTTGTTGTATAAAAGGCGACAAGTTATGCAAGTATTTGTACAAGTATTTATATTTTCAAAATAAATATTTGTTGTATAAAATGTGACAAGTTGTACAAATATTATTTTGTATTAATAAATTTGTTATAGTTGTAAACAAGTATGCGTCTTATTTATTGTGTATACTATCAGTTTGTATGCTACCCTTTAAGACTGAAATACAATTAAAAAGTAATGAATCCAATATACTTAAAACTATTACATTTAAAATTCCAAGTGACAGTACTGATTGTCATTGTACAACAAAATAAAACAACTTGAGAAAAAAATATTAATCACTAACTAATATTAACAGAACTTATAACTATCATGGCATAGATGACATCACAAACTAGCAACTTCCCCATTACGAAAGAACAGCGACATCACCAATATTTTTTTGTACACCCATATTAAGACACACTACAGTTTATCACTAGAAATAGCAAACAACTTCCAGACCATACTAGGTGTGCCATATCGGTTTAAAAACACATTTCCGACTTCCAGAGAAAACGCCATTGCTCAATCGACCACAGAACTCCACCTCCCAGAGATTATGACATCCAATTTTACGGCTTCTGGCACCCATGTGGACAAGCAACTGACAAACGTCACACGGGTGTCTCGTAAATATTTAAAAGACAACACACACACAGGGTTCAATGCTTTGCGATGGCCAAAACATTACCGACCGATTACAGGATAAAGAAGCAAAAAAAGTTGAAGTTTCGGCGAACTTATGTGGGCCGCCTAGCACTCGCACCTGCCGCCCGTAGGCGTCGCTCTTTAACTCCTACCCCTAAAATAGGCAATGTAATGCCACGGTCATCTGGTTGTGTCGCTCTCCGTTTGCTCCATGCGGAGATGGTACATTTGGTATGCCCATAACAATCCGGAAGGTTCAAGAACCTTTTTTACGTTGACCAGAATATGTTCAAAATGTTTCTCAAGGTTTGAGTGCATGCTGCCACTCAAAACAATACGATCTGCAGACGATAACACATCCTACATAAGATACTTGAGAAGATCAACAGCCTTTTTGGATCGGTTTGGGTATAGCGGTAGTTTCTTCCTTGTGATCTCAATGTGATAATTGGTTTCGCTTTTTTAAAGAATATAGGATGGCCAAAAAGGTTTTTCCCTATTTTTTAAAATTAAAAATACCTGCAAAATGGTTCTCTTGTAAAAATCATGGCCTCTTGCCCTCGGTGACACAGGTTTCGGGTTCGAGTCCCGGCGGTAGCACGGATGTTTGTAATGGTTCCTGTAAAATGATTCCCTTGTAAAAATGATGGTCTCTTGCCCTCGGTGTCACAGGTTTCGGGTTCGAGTCCCGGCGTTGCCATGGATGTTTGTAGTGGTTTGGAATGCCCTTTAAATTGTAGGTTCCAGTCCAATATAAGGGGGTAGTGTTACTCGCGTCCGTAGCATTTCTTCAAGCTACAGGTGCCCCCTGGGTAGTGCTAAATGAGTAACAGCGTGCTCGCACCTGCCGCTCGTAGGCGTCGCTCTTTAACTCCTAAAATAGGCAATGCAATGCCACGGTCATCTGGTTGTATCACTCTCCGGTTGCTCCATGCAGGGATGGTACATTCGTATGCCCATAACAATCCGAAAAGGGTTCAAGGACCTGACCAGAAAATGCTCATTCTCCAAAATGTTTCGAGTGGATGCTGCCACTCAAACAATGCGATCTGCAGATGATAATACATCCTACATAAGATATTTGAGCTGATCAACAGCCTTTTTGGATCGGTTTGGGTATAGTGGTAATCATTTCCTTGTGATCGCAATACTAGCAATAATTGATTTCGCTTTTTTAAAGAATATAGAATAGGATGGTCAAAAAGAATTTTCCCCATTTACTTTATTTTACTTTGTAAAAAGTTTGGTCTACACCAGGGGTGGCCAACCCTGCTTGAATATTTTTGCGGGCCGCGAGATTTACCACGCTTTTACAAAATAAAAATATATTTATTTTATTTTACAATGGCCAAAGTAGTGAAAACCAATGCATTAAAATGCATATTATTTGTGCATCCATATATTCAAAATTACATCAAATATGCAAAAGAAATAAAAACTTACAGCTGCTTTCAAAAACCGATTCAGTAATTTAGAGTTAAACAAATACAACAAAATTTTTGAAATATATTCATCGTCTTTTCATGTTGAAATCGAGTCGGCCCCAGAATATCTCTAAATGGAACTAATTTACTTACAATACAATATTGAATTAAAACACATTTTTGAAATATCAAAACCAAAAATAGATTTTTATAACACTTACGTCACAAAAGAGAAATTTTCCAATTTGAAAAAATTTGGCGCAAAAAGTCGTTAGCGTTTTGGCTTCAACTTACACCTGCGAATCGTTTTTTTTCGGAAATGAAATTGACCCAACACAAAATACGCTTAAACAAATACAACACTAGTTAACATAACCCAATAAACAAATATCGCACTAGTAAAATAAATATTTTTTAATGATTTCATTTTTTTATTTCGTTTATATTCATATATTTTTTATATTTCATTTTTAGTGTTATATATTTATTTACAATGTGCGTTTAGTATTATTATTATTATTATTATTATTATTATTATATTATCTATGTTTACATGCAAGAATAATAGTAAACACAAAAATAATAATTCATTATGTTTCAATTTTTCTCTCCAAAAATATCTATAGTTCGTGTAAATCTAATATGGGGATATATAATTCTATAAGCGGGCCGCTAAGTTATGATTAATTTCCAAAGTGGCCAGCAAGATCATTTGGGTAAGCCACCCCTGGTATACACAGTCTTTGAAAAAAAAAGAAGTCGTTTAATCTTATCATCAATGCTATGACAGTTAAAAATTTAATATTGGTTAATTATAATAAACAAATATAATTATTTGTAATATTTGAAAGAGAAGACTTACATTTTTTTCATATTCTTACTTTTTTATCTTCTAGTGCCAACTCAAAGTGCAAGATCTTAAAATAACACGTCGAACAGTTACGGACATTTTGAATCTTAGATTAAGTTTGCAGACTTACCTTAATTTTCGACCTATAATCTACAACGCCGTATAACCCAGAATACATAATTCTCAGCCTGAAGGAATAAAAGATCTGGTATAATCCACGATGAATTTGCATCTCTTCTTTTTAACAACCACATACAAATCAAATTCTGTCTTTACATTTACAAACATAAAGCTAACAAACGATTTTTCAGTTAAAGAATGCTTTTGTTGCCACAATTATAGAAAAAAAGTAATGTTATAAATTTAAGATATCGGAAACTGAAAAAAGGTATGTGTTTAAGAACCAACGGTAGAAAGTCAGTCACAAATTTTCTGACATGAGTTGAATTGACTCTTGACTCTTTATTGTATTTTTATATACTATGATCTTCACTAATGGGTTTAAAAAAATTGAGAAATAATTTCAGTGACATTTATTGAATTCATAATCAATAAAAAAACATTTTTGATTAACAAAGCATTTTTTTTTATTTTAAAAGGATAGTAAAGGTAAACTACTTGTACTACCTTAAAAGACATCCTTATACTCTAAATTTTCTTATAAAAAATATGTCTTATAAAAATAAGTGTACCTTATTAATAGATACCAAAGTATTATAAAAAAGACGAGTAAATGAAAATTGCACATTTTAAGCAAAAACAGATTATATTTGACTAACCATATTATTCTGTGCAGTAGGCTGGCTTAGCTGCGGAAAATTTCTAATGCACTTTTTTGATCTCCAAGCAATAATCTAAATTTTCATGAATGGAAGTGATCGTCCTATGCATGAGTTATAAAATCACGAGTGGTTACGGAAGTTATCATTTTATACAGATTTAACTAAACCTATGAATGACCTTAATTTAAAGTTTCAAAGAGGCAATCCAGCTTCCGCCTGATTTATACACTCATATTAAGTCATTTAGACAAAAGAATTGTTAGTTAGCAAATGGATCTCCATTTCCGATACATTTTGCAATTGAAGCTTTTAGTGTTTAAAAAATAAATTTTCAGTCTCGTTTTTCAGATTTTGATGCAATTGCAAATGACATCACGTTTTTTTTAAAATCCTTTTAACGCAGACATAGACATTCTGGAACCAGAACTTCAAATGGAAATTATCGATCTGCATTCTTGTAATATTTTTGTTGTTGTGATTAATCTTCAGTGTCTGGCATCGTGGAACGGACAACTCATGAGTAGTCTACTTATGGATGGAGGGAAAGGGGAACTTTAGGGAAAGGGGGATGACATTTAGTGGGAACTACCACACATTTGAGTATCGCATGGAGAAAACCAGGAAAAATCCCACCAAGTAGTCCGACTCACGAGGCAAAAGGCTGAACATCCAAAACGCCATCGATACTCTTCGTTTTTGAAACGGTGTCTACAATAAAGCCGCTAGTGGATTGAACCTCAGCTCTCATGCTCACCAGCTGTGCACGTTACCACTGGGCCATGAGTCGGACTTATCGTTATATAAATTGCATTATTATATTATATGAGTTACTTACATTGTAAATTTTACAATATAATCAAAATAAACTGAGACTGCCAGAAGCATAATGCTGCTCTAATACCAAGGGTCTCCAAACAGCGTTGCTGACAGCTGTTGGCCCGCGGGCTGTAATTTGGAGACACTTACATTAGAATATTTTTTTGTTCCAATGCAGCTGGCACACACTTAGATAGCTTGATCTTGGATGCCTTAAGGCAAGTGCTGCACAGACGTTACTCACTTTGCATTAATCAGGGGGCGCGTGTGACTTGAAGATAAGCCACGGACGCGGAGTAACACTACCCCCGCAATGCTCTACGATCCTATTAGGACCGGGACCTACGGTTTAAAGTGGGTTCCGAACCACTACAAACATCCATGGCACCTCCGGGACTCGAACCCTAAACCTGTGGTACCGAGCACCAGAGCGCTAGCCACTCGGCCATTCAGGCTCCTTTTACATTAGAATATACCGATATAAAATTTTATTTGCATTTATCTACTTAGTAAAAGTCCAGCACCCTTCCCTGTTCCGCAATTGTAATTTTCATATCCTGTATCACTTTTTAGAAAACGTTTTATTGAATTCATTTTCATGAAATTTCTAATAAAAAAATTTCCACAAATCGTTCTACAGGTAATCTGTAATCTGGACCCCGAAATCTTAAGGGGGAATTTTAGAGTATAAACTATCATGTTATCTGCAGGAAATTACGGTAACTTACAAAAAAATTAATTTTTTCTTTATGGCGAATTTACTTACTTCAGAGAACGAACTTAAAATAATGGATCATACTCATCATTTACCTTGTTGCCACAAATATGTTACAATAAACATGACTAGAAGTGTAACCAAGTGCTTATTATCATCTGTAATGAAAGACAGCATTTTCTAATAAATTTTGGCATCGTAGTTTTTGCGGCAACATAGTTTTAGTTTTATAGGGTCTACAGGTTTAAGATGATATGTTTGAACACAGTTTATTAAAGCACAATTAGAATCAGAAGTCAATCAGAGAAACCTTTGTGGATGTCCAAAATAAGGCGTTTTTCAGACTTTAGGAAAAATTAAATCCTAATATAATCCTGAGTTAAAGTCTATTTATGATAATGGTATTTGAAGAATAAAGCGTCTGTTGTACTGGCGCTAAGGATATTCTGAAATGATATATCTTAATAACTGTTTTTGTAGTTTTGACAAACCTTCAGTGTCCGGGACGAACCCCTACTCATGGATGGAGGAAAAGGGGGCAGCTTCTGTTGTGGTGGAGCACTCCTAGGTAGAAATCTGACTTGGTTCGAGTCTCTGAAGAAGAAGGGCAGTGCCTTCCGTATCGCATGGGAGAAAATCCAGAAAACTCCCACCAGGTAGTCTGACTAACGAGGTAAGATGCTGAACATCCCAAACGCCATCGACTCTCCTCGTTTTTCGAAATAGTGTCTACAACAATGCCGCCAGCCCTCATGTTCACCAGCCGCACACATTACCACTGAGCCACAAGTATGTCAAATAATAATAATAATTTTAATAAAATTAATTACATATATAAGTATCCTGTATTTAGGTTAGCACATTAGGACAAAGGATCTACGCTGTCTTCTAGTGTCAAAAAAATTTAAACAAAAATATTTATTTTTTTAACTATTTACTTTTGTTTAACTAAAACTGAGTCATGAGCCTGTTTTAATATTTTATCAAAACTATTAAAATAAGGAACAGCAAAAAATATTTTTAAAAAATAAAATATACTTATAATAAGGCGGGCCGTACTCTATGTATTAACATAGATATGGCAGTCTATATGATTTATATGAGGATTTTGAATTATATTATTTTTGTTCAATTAAAGCTAACTCTTATTTCTTGTTTTATTTTTATTTAATATTTTATTATAATTTATAAAAATCGTAAAATCTTTTAAAAAAATATCAATTGCGTTTAAAAAATAAATTACACTTATAATAAGGCGGACAGTGATCTATGTACTTATAACACAGACATGGCAGTTTATCGTTATATGGCAGTCTATATTATTTATATTAGTATATCTACATGATTTATATTAACTTTCATTTAGCTAAATATGTTTCCTGTTTTAATATTGATATCAAAAATATCAATTAAATTTGTAATCATTAAAAATTTTATTAAAATCTTATCTTATTAAATCTTAATTTATTATTAATCTTATTAAAATATTATTTTTTATCTTTAAAAAATATCAATTAAATTTAAAAAAAATACGTATAATAAGGCGGGCTATGGTATATGTGCTTATAACACATACATGGTAGTTTATACGTTATATGGTAGTCTATATGATTTATATTTTATTATCCATATGATTTATATTAGGATTAGGATTTATATTACTTCTGTTTAACTAAAAACTGAGTCACATTTTCTGTTTCAATAATGATATCAAAAATATCAATTAAATTTATAGTCTTTAAAAATCTTATTAAAATTTCTTATTATTATTCTTATTAAATTCCTATTTTTTATCTTTAAAAAAATATCCATTAAATTTTAAAAAATAATACTTATAAATAAAAAATAATAATAAAAATAATACTTATAATAAGGCGGGCTGTGATCTATGTGTTTATAACACAGACATGGCAGTTTATACGTTATATGACAGTCTATATTATGTATATATGTGTACTTAGCATATGAATTAAATAGGTTATAAAGCAATATAATTTATAATTTAAAAGTTTCTGTTTGTTTATTATTAGTCATATAGATAATAAATTACTTATTCTAGCAACTTGAAATAAATATTCACTTTCTCGTTTGTTCAGGTTATCAGTATTCATCCAGGTATCTCTTATGAGACATTAATTTTATTAAGATTATTCAGGATTAAATAGAACCATAGAATCTGTTACAATCTAACCAATTGAAATAAAAACATGGCTTTCGCAAGACTTTGTAATTGTCCGCTTGTCATTGCCAGACGTTTATCATAGAGCGAACACAAAAAAAAGAGAAGGAGATGTTTTAATGCGTTTGTCAGAGAAGTGAGATATATCTGCTTTAATATCATCTGCCAAAATGACATATGGTTTTTCTTAATTGGATTTCTTGCGCTTGGTGAAACACTCCATGCTGAGAAAGCCGACTCGCACCATAAATTGCCCTGCTCTCCCTACTACTGGGTTGAGGAGGATGGCAACTGCTGGTGTGATACGGAATTGAGGTTGGGACCGATTGGAATAAAAAATGGTTTGAGTGCATTGGTTGTGATGACAAGTCCTTTTTGGGTTCGAGAAGAACTTTCGCTTAATTTTGAAGTCGAAAAACCTTTTGGGGGTCAAATAGGATAAAACAGAGGTAGGGTGAAACGTGATAAGAAAGTGTGATGAAGTTTTTTTGTTCCATCATATTTCTGAGAATGTAACTACCTAGAAAACCTTAGCACAACTAGAATCCTTTGCAAACCTTTGAATCTAGAACCTAAACATCGGGGTTAGATTTGCTTTGCCACTTTACGGTCATTTTTTGCACTTTTTACACTAATTATACAGGGACCTACAGTCTAACGTGGATTCCGAATCACTCACAAACATCCATGCCACTACTAGGATTCGAATCTAAAGTCTGTGGTACCAAAGACCCATGGTGCAGACCGCAAATTCCCAGGGTGGGCCAAAACCGTCTGCCTATTGGCAGATTTCGAGTCAGGAGATGTTTTTGTTTTTACTGTGTAGGGTTATCAGTCCTATGTCCAACAGTCATATGAAGCCAGGAACTACGGCTTAAAGTGGATTCTGAAACACTCACAAACATCCATGTCACCGCCAGGATTCGAACCTGAAGGCTGTGGTACCAAATGCCAGAGTGCTAGCCAATTAGCCATCAGGCCGCTCTCTAAACATAGTGAAGCTAAATTTTAATAACGTTTTTTAAATATTACTGTACAATTACCGTGACACTAACACTAACTTTCAAATCTTATTATTCACTGTTTTTTTCGGGGCCTGAGGGCCGAGTGGCTAGCGCTCTGGCGCTCGGTACCATAGGTTTCGGATTCGAGTACCGATGGTGAAAGGGACGTTTGTAGGGGTCTCGTATTCATTTTAAACCGTAGGTCTCGGTCTAATAGGATCGTAGAGCGTTGTGTTTCTCGCGTCCGTAATATATCTTCAAGCTACATGTGCCCCCTTAGTAGTGCTAAATGAGTAACAAAGGTGCAGCCCTCGCTTATTCTAGCATAAAGATTAACTGTCTCTGTATTGCATTAGAAAAACAACAATTGAATTTGTTTCTTCTCCAATCGCGCAACAGCTCCATGGGCCAGGAACTGAGGCCTACTTAAAGATTCTGAATTATGAGCTATTTTTTTACGGAGTAGGGGTGTCAGCCCTACGATCTACAGTCATATTAGACCGGGATTTATGGCTTAAAGTGAGTTCCGAAACCATGACAAACATCAATGGCGCCTCTGAAACTCGAACCCGTAACTTGTTGCACCGACAGACAGAGCTCTAGTTATACGGCTATCAGGCCCCTAAGTTTGTTTAACTTAGTATTAATATGTAATAATATGCAGTATTAATATCAAATAATATGTAATTGTATCTGAGGTTTTCGCCACTTAACGCATAGTGGATATACCATTCGATGGATGCTGTTCACTAGCAGTCTCAGCGTTATTCAAGAAGCCTCATGAATGCTTGCCACACTGCATTCCCTTTTTTGCCACCGCATTTCGACATGAAGTTATTCGCCATAGGAATTTATGGCGGTTTCAGCGATAGATAAATATTCGCCACTCACGGATTCAGCGTTATTCAGGGTTATTACAAGGTCAGCTACACTGAAACCCTTTTTGCTTCCTTCTTCCCCACCCCTCCCGATTTGGAACGAAACTTCTCAAGAACTGTATTTTGAAGGGAAGTTCATATTCTTCCTCTATAACAGGGGTCTCCAAACTTTTCAGCCTTAGGGCCATACTGTTTACTCCAGTAAGTACCAAGGGCTAAAACCATTTTAATTTTTCTGCCATTATCTATAATTTCCAGTTAGTTGTTATGCTTAAGTTAAATTTTCTGCGTATTATGCTTGTCATTAAGCTTTTCCTAGCAAGTCAATAAAACCGAGTTATTAACATTCTGTATTTTTTTATCCAACTTATTACAACAACAATAAGCTATTCGCTGTCGCGGACCGGATTGATGACACTGGCGGGCCGGATTTGGCCCGCGGGCCGTAGTTTGGAGACACCTGATCTATAATAATCGCTTAAACTTCTAAACAGACAATTTATTGCTTCATAGATAAAGTAAACTGTCACATTTCTTGGTAAATTATATAAACAGATTTTTTTTTTCATCAACTGCGCAGGTCAGAATTTTTTTTTTAATCAAATAATACAAACGTCGTATTTTATATAAATCTTTAACTATTCAGAAATTACTGACTAAATTTAATCACTATCATCATTACTCATAACACCAAAGCAATAAAGTGTTTTTAAAAGATAAAACCTTTATTACAATAATATTATTATTTTCAAATATTTGCTGTCAAATATGAATATACCAAATGCAGTCCTATTAAGGATTATTCCCTTCCCCACCCTACAAGAACTGAAATATCTAAAATCATAAATTTCTTTAAGCCATTGCAGTTTTATTCTTATTATATAAAAATTAATAAAAATAATATAATTTTATTTACTTATTATTCTATGCATATACATATATTTATATATATATATTTTTTATAATATATGATATATATATATTTATAAATATATATATATCATTATCATCATCATTAGTGTCACAACAGCCCCATGTGGGCCAAGAATCTCCATCAGCCTACTGGCAGATTTCAAGACAAGAGATGTTTTCTTTTTACGGGGTTGCAGTTTTGTCAGGCCTACGTCATATTAGAGCGGGACCTACAGTTTAAAGTGGATTCCGAACCATTACATTCATGCATGGCATCGCCGGGACTCGAATCCGAAGAGTGTGGCACCGTGCGCCAGAGTGCTAATATACATTATATTATATATTATATTTATATAATATATTTTATAAAATAATTTCAATTTAATTTATTAAAACTTATTGATCTGTTCAAGCATTTTAAAAGAAAAGAAGCTCAATATTATATTAATGAGATTAGTTGTCATAATGAATATGACAAATAGCATATCGTTTACTATTCTTTTAACAGTTAATGTCAGAATTATGTATAATTCATGTCTCTTCCTAGAATTTCTTTCTATCAAATGTAGGCAAAAAAAAAAAAACTGCCTCTCATTTCTGATGTCAATGACAATTTGCAGTTTTGAGTTTTTATATAAAGACGTAAAGAATATTATTTGCATGATTCAATGAAATTTATTAAAACATCAACAAAAAAAATGATGTTATCTTAAAAACAGATATTAAATGATGTTATATTAAAAATATATATTAAATGATATTATGTTAAAAAGGAATATTCAATGATGTTATATTAAAAAGGGATATTAAACGATGTTGTGTTAGAAAGAGATATTAAATGGTGTTATGTTGGAAACAGACATTTTGATATGTTAAAAATAGATACTAAATGATATATTAAAAAGAGATTTTAAAAAAAAAAAGTTAAAACATTTATTCTGTTAAAATTTTGAATAAAAGAAAATTAGATTAATTGAAGAAAAATCATTGATCCAGTAAAAAATATACATATGGTAAATACAAATGATTTATCTACATAACACTTAAAAATTTACCTGATAGAAAAAAAAATACTTTTTAATAGTTACAACAGAAGCCAATGTTATTATGTATACAAAATTAATCATTCTGAAGGAAAGAAAAAAAAAGGCAGAAGTGGTCGACTCTGAACGGTGGTTTTTTTTTTCGAGAGACCCGGAAAAAATGTCCGTGGGCAGTGGCTCGGTCCCGGGCAGCAACGCGCGAGTTCGGCCCACGTGGAGTTGACGCCCGCGTGTAGGCGCGCAGCCCTTGGACTAGCGGCGTCGACGAGGCGCGGGTCCGAAACCTCAACATGCTAATGGCGGACTCTTAATTAATCGATACACTAATGGTCATTCAATGAACTTGGGGTTTGTTTAAATAATATACAGAGTATCAGAAATAAATATTATTGTTGTTGAATCCATTTATTGTAAAAAAAATTAAGTAAATATTTCTGTTGAAATGACATTTTAAGAATTTTTTTTTTTTTTTTTTTTGTAATTTTTTTTAATTGGTGGATTTTTTTAATTTTAATTGGTGGATTTTTTTAATTTTAATTTTGTCATTTTTTTAATTGGCCGGATTTGGTCATTTTTTCTAATAAATTAAATCAGGGGTCTCCAAACTACGGCCCGCGGGTCAAATCCGGCCGCCGGAAGGTTCTATCCGGCCCGCGCATAGAATTATAATTCGCCGGTCCGAGGCAAATTAAAAGAAATATATATTTATACATTATATATGCATCTCCTTTTCTACTTTGATTAAATATCCGAAATAAATTTGATTAAATTTTTTCTTCATTTTTTTCAAAGGACTGATGATCTTTTTACTTTCTCTATTTTTATTATACAATACCTAAATCGACGGAAATAGCAAGCACAGACAGCTTTCAATCGGAAAGGATTTGCAATTGAATAGATTGAATTAATTGAGTTACATTCTAACAATCATCTCAAGCAGTTGTTTCTAAATAGGCCAAAGTTAGAGTTTTACAAATCAATATCGAAAGTAGGTTTCCCACGGCCAGAAAATCATTGTTGTGTTTGCTTCATCTGATATATGTGAACAAGTGTTTTCAACAATGAATCTTGGAAAGAATTATTTCAGAAGTAGACTGACAGATGATTATTTGTGATTCCTTATAGTGAGGTTCTCATTTCGAACCTCACTATAAGAAACTTTTAAAAATGAAATCTCGATTTCATTCTGCTTATTAACATATTTAAATTGTAATACTTGTGTATTGTTTTTAAAATTTTAGCAAAATTTTTGTTGGCCCACCAAACTTTTTTTTTTTCAATTTTTGGCCCGCGACCGAAAAGGTTCGGAGACCCCTGAATTAAATTATGTATAATAGACTCTAGAGTAAGTATGTATCCATAACACGATGGGAGACGATGCAGGGGAAAGGGCTCAGATTAGAATCTGCTGATGGTATCAATCCATTTAGAAACTAGGAAATTCGATGTGTATTCGATTTATACAGTGTGTATAAACATATCGAGGCCTCATGGCCAAGTGACTAGCGATCTGACGCTCAGATGCCACAGGCTTCGCGTTTGAGTCTCAGCGGTGCCATGGATATTTGTAGTAGTTCGAAATCCTCTTTAAACCGTACGTTCCCAGTCTAATATGTCTGTTGGGCTTAGAACTGACAACTCCTCTCTGTAAAAAGAAGAAACATATCCTGTCTAGAGTTCTACTATTATACGGATAGCCTTGGCCCACTATGGGCAGTACTGCGAGGGAGTTACTTAACTATTAATATTTATTATTACTTTTATTATTATTTTCAGTTACTAATGTCAGATGTTTGTACCGGTTCACAATCCACTTTAAACCATAGCTCCCAGTCTAATATGATTGTAAAGTGTTGGTCGTAGAGCTAACAGCGCTACTCCGTAAAATAAAAACATCTCCTGTCTGGAAATCTGCCAGTAGGCAGACGGCCTTGGCCCACCATGGGGCGGTTGTATCGGTGAAGAAGAAGTATAAGCTTTTCGTATCGGTAGTGAAACTACTTGTGGAAGTTTTCCGGGTTTACCACCATACAACACGTAACTGCGAAGCAATTACTTCTAAAAGACCTCCGCTCAATACCCTGAAGTGTGCTGTTCGTGGACTGCATAAGTAGAATGTTGTCTCCTAAAATGATGAGGCAAAAAGTTATTCCTCCAAGGAGAACTTTCAGGCGTAACTGTCCTTTATTTGCATGTTGTATTAAAGAAAACTCAGAAAAATCCAAATATACAACCCTATGATTAACACGAGGCTCTAATTTTCAAAGCTATGACTATAGTTTCAGTAGAATCAAACATCCTCGTTTTCGCTAGCGGATATATAGGATTGGAAGAAACACCTAATGTATTAATTGTGAAATAAAATAGAGTGAATTATTTCAATACATAAAGTGGATAATTTAATGAATTTAAAATTTATTGTATATTTGCGTCATTTTTTAAATTTAAATCGGACAGTATTTATTACATATACCTCGGATGTTGTGAAACTTCGTTCACAACTTTGTTGAATTGAACCTTACGTCGTCTAAATTGATGTTTAAAAAGCATGATTTTAATGATCCTTAAAAGATAAGTTTAAAATTATCTTTAAAAAACTTGATTTAAAAAAATATAGGTACTTACGTATTAACGGTACATTGGCGACAGTTGCGCCAATAAAGAGCACACGCGCCAACAGCAGCTACAGATTTGGCGCCAATCTAAACTTAAAATTTTTGTTCCAAATAATAAAATATATATGAAACACTTCATTTAAAATCAAAACGCTTTCAAAATATTTTTATTCCAAATAATAAAGATTGGCGACAAGTCTGTCGCCCATCAAAGACAAAACCGCCAAGTCTGTCGCCAAGGTACCGTTAATGCGTAAGTACCGAAATATATAATTTTTTATCAATGAAAATCTAGTGTTACAGGTAGACAATATTTATACAAATAAATTTTACAAGTGGTTATAACAAAGACTTAAGGTTTTCTTTTCCTCAACAAGTGCAGTCTAGCAGAGAAACTGGTTTTACAAAACTGCAACTGTAGTGCTAGTACGGAAAAATTCGTTAGGGTGTACTAGGACAAACACTACATTTCTTTCGGCATGTAAGTAAATAAAACCAAACCCTTAAAAACTTTTGCATAAATGTTTATAATTTCAGAACACATTTTTAAATTTTCTTGCACAATTTTATCACCACAAGTACAATTTGCCTCCTACAAATTTTTATTAAATGTTTATAAAAACAATTTGTGTGCCAAACGGCCTATTCCACTGTCATGTATAAGCAAATACAATTTTTATTTATTCAATTTAAATTTGGTAATTTAAATCTCATAAGTTATGAAATTACTCAAATTGCCCTTTTTGGGTGCGGAATAAAAACTCCTTTCAGTAAAGAAAAAATTTGGTAATAAAATTAATAAAATAATACTAAAGTTAATAATTTATTAATAAAGGTAATAATGCCAACAATTTATTATTAAAGCTAATAATTGCTGCAAAAATTTAAGTCGCGTTATACATATAACACTCGATTTATTGAAATTGTTATTATCAAAACATTATTAGTTATTTTCTTTGATATTTGATACATATAAATAATTTCTTCTTCTACATTGGCGCAACAGCCCCATGGCAGATACATATGAATAATTAGCTCACAAAAAAAAATTTCTTTAAAATTTCCAGTCATAATAATAATTCGTATATAATTAGAAACTTAATTTAAAAATTAATTGTAAAAATTTAATATTTGGTTACTATGAGGATTAAAAATATAAAACAGATATAATTACAGCCCTTTTTTAAATAAAATATATTTATTACATTTACTTATTTATTATTCTATATTTACTTATTTATCAATTTAATTATATATTTATTATATTTACTTATTTATTATTTTATTTATATATTTATTAAATTTACTTATCACCAATTGTATTTTCATTTTTTTTTTTTTTTTTTTTTAAGTTTAGTAAAAATAATATAAAAAAACAATTTTGAATTTATTTATTTATAATCATAAATGAAAACAATTTAAAAATAACTTATTAAGTAAGTTATCTTGAAATCCCCTGTGTATTTTTTATTTATTTGTTTTTATTTTATTTTATTTTATTTTATTATTTATTTATTTTTTTTCAGTGGGAAAGACTTTTTCCCAAGCATATATACAAGCAAAAAATAAATACATAAAATTAATCCTAAGTCTTAAATTAAGTTAAAATTAATCTTAAGTCCCTTTGCAAAATGATACAAAGTTAACTTTATTTATTTTTTTAGAAACCGCGAATGTTCTAGCAAGAAAAGAAACGCATCTCAAAAGTTCCCCATGCTCCCAAAGTTTTTTTTTTTTTTTGCACTGTACAGGTGATGTCTCCCAAAAAATCTTCCTTACAAACATACCCGGGATTGAAAGTAAATATGGAAAACACCATTACATCTATTTACTTAGTTATCATTTTATTTATGTATTTATTATATTTACTTATTTAGTATTCAATTTTTACTTATTTATTATTTTATTTATATATTTATTATATTTACTGAAACCGATCACCGATTGCAATAAAAAGAAAAAAATATTTTCATATAGTTTTTTTTTTTTTTTTTAAGTTTATTAAAATAATATAAAAAATAATAGTTTAAAATTTACTTATTTCTAATCATAAAACAACTTAAAAAATAACTTATTAAATAAGTTATCCTTATATCCCCCTGTGCAATTTATTATTATTATTTATTTTTTTTTTTGCAATAGGAAAGACTTTTTTTCCAAATATATATACTTGCAAAAAATAAATACATGAAATTGAAGTCGTTTTGCCAAAATGATACAAAGTTAAAATTTAGGTTATTTTTTTAGAATAAACAAATGTTTTTAGAATAAACGAACAAGCGAATGTTCTAGCAAGAAAGAAGAAGCATCTCAAAAGTTCCCCATGCTCCCAAAGTTTGTTTTTTTTGCGCACGGTACAGGTGTCTCCCAAAAAATCTTCCTTCCAAACACGCCCGGGATCGAAAAGTAAATATAGAAAACACCATTACATCTACTGCAACCGCATGGCGGCCGAGTTACATAAAAATACACAACATTCCCTCTCCTCTCATCAACACAATGCAAAACGAAAGCACCGATAAAAAGAAAGAAAAAAAAATAAAATAAATTGAAAACACAAGACCACATTAAGCAAAAAAAAATAAAAAGTAAATAAACAAATTCGCAAACGCAAAAATCAAAAAGTAAATAAAGAGCGACCTCTGCTTCTCAGAGAACTGCGCAGTACCCAACCGATTTGGCACCTCTTCTTGACACGCCGCCATTATCCCTCTCGTCTCGTCTCCGATGTCGGCTGATGTGACGTCAGAGCACTTCGGGAGCGTTCGGCTCTATTCGTTGACCAAATATGGTCATGAAAAACCGAAGCAGCGCTAATGAGATTCGGAATTATGCATGAGCCTGTCGGAGACCTTGGAGCTGCAAGCGAAGGCCCTTGGCAAAGCGGAGTGGATGCTGGTGTTATATGGATGGAAAAATCTGTGCGTGTAAGACAGCTGCAGCTGTTCTGTTTTTAAATGCTGCTCGCCATTCGTTTTCAGCTGCAAAAAGGATGTAGGAAGATGCAGAGATTTAACATGCACGCCGGGAGTTTTTAACATGCAAACCAGCATCTCACAGGTACTGTCGTTTTTATTTATAAACAATGCACACTTTTTTAATGTGCATATTAACATGAAACGATGCAATTATGTTTGTAAACAATGTGTTTAATTGAATGCATTTTTTCGGTGCGCCAATGCATATTTTTTTTTTGCACGCATTCAGTTGTTAAAGTGTGCATAAGCGATTGATTTTTCTATTGTAAACAATACGTCCTGTGCTTTTGGACTGTGTCTGAGCTTAAATGCAGCCAAAAGAAAAACAAACTGTTTTGTGCATTGTAAGATGCAATTTTTTTTTTAATTGAAGTTTATATGCATTTATATATGCTGTGAAAAGACAGAAATTGAACTCTGGTTGTTTTAAATGTGAATCGGTTCTTTTTTAAGTTGTGCTGTTGTTGATTAATGAAGATGTCACTGCCAATGTTTTAAAGAATCACATGTTTACTGATGTTCATCTTATTAAATCTGGGCGTACAAAGAGTTTATAATGCATTTTGAATGAACTAGAAGAAAAAAAAAATTTATAAGGATTTACTACTCAAATGCATTTATATATTTACCTGAATGTTGTTTTTCCTGCTGAAAAAAAAAATCACTGAAGTGTTCGTAATATTGATGTGCTAGATAAAGACATTATATATTAACTCAAGATAGTTAAATAATTATGAATTATTGTTGATTTTTGTAAGGAAAAAAATGTATTAAGATAATTTTTGAAAAATTGTTAATTTTTTTTAAGGAAAAAAGCGTATTAAGATAATATTTGAAAAATTGTTAATTTTTGTAAGGAAAAAAAAACGTATCAAAGATAATACCTGAAAAATTGTTGATAAATATATTTCTAATATCTTATTATCATATTGTTTGAAGAAAAAAAAAATAAAGAAAAGAAGAAATGTGTTCATTTTAAAGTGCTTACAATATCTGGTGCTATATACAACTTTTATAAATTACCAATTTTATTTTTAAAGAAGGAAAAATATATTGTAAAAAAATTGATGAAGATATGTGAGAATATCGAACTGTAAACCAAAATTAAAATACAGCAGTTGTGAAAAAGTTGACAGATCATAATCACAATAATTTGTAAAGAAAATAGAAACCGCAAGTGTTTAGAAACAGAAACTGTTGTCTATTTTGCCAAATCAACCAACCTTGACCCGCTGACTGTTTATTTTTTTTTTTGTTTGGGAACGAACAGGTTGTTCATTCAGAAGAAGAAAAAAAAAATATCATCATCTTTTGGGCCTGAACATAAACAAACCACCCAAAACGTGTTCCCATTTTGGAAAATAATACACACTTGCTGCTATTGAAAACGAATCTTGCCAAAAAAAGAAGAAAAAAAAAAACGATAAAAAAAAAAAAAAAAACGATAATAATGAAATAAGCCCAAAAATTCACAATCTCGAAAACAAATAAAAACCCTCCCTAAGATTGAATGAATCGCAGCATCTCTGACGTCACATCGACGTCAAGTCCAACTCGCCTTCCGATTGGCCCAAGACCAGGTTCCGGCTCGCCATATATGGAAGTCCTCACGGAAGCGGCCTTCATTCAGTAAAGGCGGCGTATAAAGAGTACAGGTTGAATGGGTTTACGCGCATTTGACGTTGCGCGCTGGACTCGACGGTTAGCGAAATAAACGGCATGCTTCGTCTTCTCCACTACAACAGTCTGTTGTCCTCGTGTGCTATCATCACTCGACCGTGATCGTTTGTTGTCGTTCTTTTATTATTATTATTATCTTCTGCTGATCATCACCCACGAGGAAAAAAAAAACATAAATAAATAAACAATCAGAAGAACCAGAGGTGTCCGAATCTCAGCGGAATTCAGTGACCACCACCACAGACTCTACCACCACCCAGGGGTCCAGCATGATTATGGACACTCTGACTGGTGTGCTCACGGGGACCCCCCTGGACACGGGTCCCAGCACCTTCAGCCTCAGCTTCGACACCTTCAAACTTCTGGGGAGCGAGATGGAGATGTTGGACCCACCCCCACTCAAACCCTCCTACCCCACTGTTGACATTCGACTGGTGAACCCGTCTACTCGCATCAAAAAAGAAGACGAGGAGGGAGACGGCATGGAAGACGACACCCTCAATACTCCAGTATCCACCAGTGCCGATGTCAGTACCTTTTTCTGTACGGATACCACCATCTCGGATCCAGTACCCATCACAGGTAAGAAGAGATAAATTCCCATTTTTCGTATTGATTTTTTGTGTGAACTTTAACTTCACCTGTTTCTGTTAACGGTTAGGGATAAGGTCAACCACCAATGACTGTTTGACATTTCAGGGGATTTTTCTGAATGGCCGTAGTTTTCACTTTTTTTTTTTTTTTTTTTTCTTGGCTGCTGCCACGAATCGTCTGCCTCGAACGTATCGATCGTGGTGACTACTTGTGCCATTAATCGAACTTTATCGGATAAATCGTTTGGTACTTGGAACATTTTTTTTTTTTTTGGATCCCTTCTTTTTAAAATATTTTCTTTATTTTTTCATTTTCTTCCTTATTTATTTAAATTTTTGATCATTTGAGTTTATCCGTTAACCTATTGTTATAAATTAATTTTTTTTTAATTTTTGGATTTTGATCGGATAAATCGTTTGAAATTGGAACATTTTTTTTTTTTCGATCCTTTCTATTCAAAATTTTCATTTTAATTTTTTTCATTTCTTTCTTTATTTAAATTTTTGATATTTGAGTGCCTATTGTTATAATTTTTTTTTTTTTTAAGTTTTTTTCTTTTGATGTTTTAATTTCAAACATTTATGTTGATGATTTTTCGATATGTAGTCACATAATTATATGAATGAATTGTATTTTTTGTTTGAACTTTATTTTAATTAGTATATGTAATTATTGAGTTTACCCTTTAACCTATTGTTATAAAATATTTTTTATTTTTATTTTTGAGTTTTTTTATTTTGATATTTTAATTTCAAAACTTTGTGTTGATTTAATTCGATATGTAGTAAAATATACACAATTGAATAAATTGATTTTTTATTTGAACTTTATTTTAATTAGTATACGTAATTATTGAGTTTTAGTCTTAACTTTCATAAAATTTTTATTCTGTTTTAATACTTAATTAGTTTTAATAGTTATATAAGATTAAAATAATTTATTTTATTTTTAAATTTAGTGTCTAGATGATTTTGTTTCGTTTTGTCTTCGATTACTGTTGTTACATCATTTGATTTTTGACATTTCGAAGATTTACCTTTAACCTATTCTCCTGATGCTCACTCCTGACTTCTTTCTCCTTTGATCATGAATCTTAATTATCATTAATTTTTGATTATAGATATTTCAAATTAATTTTAAATATTGGGGTTTTATTTTTTTTTAACTTTTACATTTCAGTAAATTTGAATACATTTTTATTTTTTTGAAGGAATTAAATAAATTTGGCAATTTGTTTTTTTAATTTCGATTTTAAATTCACTCATTGGAACAAGTGGAAGAAGTATTTATTTGATCATGAATTTTATTTTATCATTACTAATTATATTTTATCTAAATTTTTTTCTATTTAATTAATGATGTACTTTGTTTTGATAATCTGTTGTTTGACTTTCTGATTTTCATAATATGTTTTCAAATCAGTCAATTACTTATATATTAAAAACAAGAATATTATATTTTTGTATTTAGATGGCAAATATATTTCTTTTAAATATAATTAGATTATCAATATTAATAATGTATATATAATATATATCATATCTTAGATTATCAGTCAATATATTTTAAAAATTATAAATCTACTAAAAACAATAATGGATGATATATATATATATATATGATAAACTAAGTATATTAGTAATCTAACTACACTAATAAGATTATATTGATATCTATTATCAATGTAAATGAGATATCAATATGATCTTATTATTAGATTATTAATAATAAGATTGAATTTAAAAAATTCTATTGTTGTTTTTATAAAATTAAAGGATAACTGTTATTTTGAATTTGAAATTGAAATACTACAATATTACATTAGTAAACAATGTATGCCTCACTTTTAAGAAATAATTTACATTATTATTAATATAGTAGTTTTATATTGATATAAACAAAAATAATAATTTTATTCTACTATTTATTTGTTTTATTAACTTTATTAATTTATTTTAAGGTCAAATTAACACATTTTATCATTTGCTTTAGACACCAATTTTATATTGTTGTTTTTTTACATTAAAATTATTTAATAAAAATGTGTGTACTATATATTAACATTTAATGCACTTCTTTCTAAATTATTAAATTTCATGTAGCTGTAATACTTCCTATTTTAACAAGAATTTCTAATTTTCCTGATTTTGTATATTTAAATATTCAACAATTTTGTAATATTGTTAATATGAAGGTTTTATTCATTGTTTATTTTATTCATGTTAACATTTAACATTTATAAAAAATAATTTTAACTTATTTAAAATATAAATTGTTGGCGACTTAACAATGACCTTGACCTGTTTTATTGCGCAATACACAGATTCAACGCCAAGTAACAGTCTTTATTTGAAAAT
Organism: Caerostris darwini; assembly: GCA_021605075.1. Lineage (NCBI taxonomy): Eukaryota > Metazoa > Arthropoda > Arachnida > Araneae > Araneidae > Caerostris > Caerostris darwini. Next base: position 93,213 of record BPLQ01005772.1, on the reverse strand, counting down.
TGAATAATAGCATTTTCTATTTATTACAAATTCATTTATTAAATTCAATTTAGATTTTATTGAATTTTAACTATTATTACTCTTCGTTTCTTATGATGATATTTACTTTAATATTCAGTCATTAGCTTTTGATTTAGTTCACAATTTCTTAAAATTTTGCTCCTAGTAACAGACAGATTGAACGCCAAGTAACGGTCTTAATTTGAAATTTGGATGATAACATTTTCTATTCATTACAAACTTAAATTCTATTTAGGTTTTCAATGACTTTTTAATTATCATGTATTTATTACATGATAGTTAAAAATTGTTACTTTGTTACTTATGATAATATTTATTTTAAAATTTAGTCATTATCTTTTGATTTAAGTTCATAATTTCATAAAAATTTGCTCCTAGCAACAGAAGAACAGTCACATTAATTTGAATTATTTAATTCGATTCGACTTTTGAAACTTATATTCTGCTATAAAACTTATTGTAAATACATGATCAGAATTTTAAAAAATTAACTAAAAAAAAAAACAGTACTTTAAGATTTCAAATGTAGAAAAGAATTTATCGTTTTTTTTGCTTCCTGATTGACTTTAGCATAGATTAGACTCTTCCACTAAACCAGTAGGTAGGATAGTACTTCAGTTCTTGTTATCCTTAAACTATTCAAACCTCATAAAATTAATCATTAATTGACTGAATCATTCATTCTCTGAATCATTCATCACACACTATAACTGTTATTGTGATTGAAAATTATAGATTTCAATATATTTTCCTTCCAGTAAATGTATTTATTATCATAAAAGATCAAAGTATAGATATTAATGTATATCTATTCAATGATTATTCAATTAAGAATGATTTAAAGATGAAGAGGTAGATCTTAGCGATTAAATGAAGGGAGTCAGGTTTAAAGAGAATTCTCTTTTTTTTTTTTTTTTTCCCTCGCCGATTCAGAATGAATGAAATATTTCTGCGCATGCGTTCATATGATTTCGTAATCGGAATTTTCTCTGCAGTCAGATCACAATGGAGGTGACTGAATTGATAGTTAAGTTAACGTAATCATGTTAATAGTAAAATAGCGGCAGCTCTTTGAGTTGGTTTATAGCTTTTTTATACAAAATTGTTTCAATCATATTAACGGAAATGAAAGTTTACGTTTGATAAAATAAGGTGATATTTTTTTTTAATTGAATTTATTTTTATTATGTATATAAAGATGTGGGATATTAATTTGGATTTTTTTTAAATTTAAGTCACGTTACGAATGCGATTATTTTAAGTAGATTATCTATCATGATTTATTATAGAACATAGAAATTTAAGAAGTAATCAAATTTGATTTTCGTTATTTATCAAAAGGTTTTCTATAAAAATTGACAAACAACATATAATTTAGCAGATTAATGAAAAAAATATATATCAATCATATATATATATATATAATCATCACATATACAGAAACACGTTTTACTAAATAGAAATAATTTTTATGTATTATACAAAAAATATAAATTTACTAAAAACTATAATACATTATATATATATATATATATATGGTATATTTTCAAAATGATTTAATTTTGTCAAAATTTTAATATTACTCGAAAGCAAATGTGAATAATAAAATATATATATCTATATAAAGAGAGTAATAGAATAGAGTATATATCTATATCTATATAGATTAATTTAAATAAAATTTTTTAAAACTAAAACTTTTAATCTGACTCAAAAACAAACATGAATAATAGAATATATATATATAGAAAGAGAGAAAGTGAGAGAATAATAGAATAGATTATATATCTATATAGATTTTGATTTTTTTTCTATTTTCACTTTTGGTGTTCGAGTTAAATTGAAATATTGACAGAATTAAATAATTTCGAAAAATATACCAGGGGTTCCCAAATTTTTAAGAGTGAAGAATAATAAAATAATTAAAAGAAGACTTTTTTTAAAGAAATAATAAAAATTTTTTCATAAATAATTTTATTTAAAAAAATTTTTAAATTTATTTTTATTTAGTCTACTTTATCTTTATCATCAAAATACCCAAAAGTTAATAACAGGAATAGTTATTGTGACTTCATATCACTGATAACTGTATTTCTCCGTAACTGTAACTGTGTACGAATTGCAAAATCTATAAAAAAAAAAAAAAAATAACTACCAATGTTTGAATAGCCAAACATATGGGAATAGCATTTTAGTGGGGAAAAAAAATGCTCTCGAAATTCTTTCCCGAAGTCTTGAGTGGAAAAGTTTGTTTGACTTTTTTCGACAAAGATTTAAAAAAAAATGTAGGAGAAGGAATTTAGGTTGGAGGCATTATGTTACACATTAGGAGCAACAAATGTGGTACTAGTAGGAATCAAATAAAAATGATGTATTTATAAAAATTTACTAGAAATTAAATAACAAAAATTAATTCAATAATTTGAATAATAAATTTATAGTTTAAAATTTTAATTTTAAATTATAAATTAATTATTATTTATTAAATTATTAAATTAATTATTACTTTAGTTTTTTGGAAATATTTTTTTCTTCAAATCTACTATAAAAACTCAGTTATCTAAAACTGGGATATAATTTTTTTTAAATTTAATTTTGAATTAAAATAATTTAAATTTAAATCTGAAACTTTTTATTTCTTAGCAGCAATTTCAATAAAAAAATATGCAAAGTATTAGAAATATTCACAAACCATAAATTAACCTATGTGTTAGAACATAACAAAACCGTTTCTATGATACGACCTTCACGTTGTAAAGCGTATCAAATTACATTTCACTTCTATGTCATCGCCCTCCACTGTAGCGGGCTACTGTTTTTGGAGTCATAACATGAGCTTTTTCCGAGTATAATTAAATATAACACTGTGCTGTAAGTGAAACTGCAGACTGCTCTCTGCTTACCTTTCTGGAAGCCAAAAATAAATACTCGTGCGGAAATGTACCGAAAACGATGGAGATTTGCTCCCGAAACTTCCACCACCACTACTGACATGGGGATTCTTTTTTTCCCCTACATTTATCTTTTGGCACTTTTTTTTCCCATGTCGTGTCAAATAGGACAAATATTTCTACGAGGTAATTGAGTCAGTATGATATTCAGCTGCTTTTAAAATATTTTGTGTGGTTTTTTTTATTATATTGTTATTGAAATAAAATTTTAAATTTTTATCGATTAAAATAGGGAAAAAAATATATATAGTGACCGAAATATTTTGAAATTTTTCAAAATTCATATTTTTTTAATTCAAAATTCGTATATACTTTAATTGCAAACTGCAAAAAGGGTTTGTAAAATATTACTTCCGTATATTCCTATTGTGATAGTATGTTATCTGGCAATTTAATAATAAACATCCATACTGCATAATTTAGCATATTTTTATAGAAATAAATATCAGCTTTTAAAGTATGATTAATGTAAATTTAAAGAGTATGATATTTTAAAGTATGGTTTTTAAAGTAGAATCAGTATTATTATTAAGATTTTTTTAATTAATCGTGTATTACTTCATAGTAACATATTGAAATCATAGACCTGTACACAAAGTATAGATAGAAAAAGTGCGAAAATTAGTACAACTAATTAACGTCCTGGTTCTATAGCCCATAGTTGGTCAATGCCGTCTTCCTACCGGCAGATTTCGAGACAGGAGCTGATTTCTTTTTTACCGGGTAGGCTTTCAGGCCTATGCCCAACTCTCTACAGTTATATAATATACCGGAAAGTTTAAAATGGATTCCAAGCCACTATAAGCATTCATGGCACCGCCAGCACTCGAATTCGAAAACCTGTGGCACAAGAGCCCCAGAGCCTAGTCATTAATTCTATTCAGTCTGAAATCTCAGTCTGGTTGTTAATTTTCAAGCCACCAGGCCCCTGAAAATTAGTACAACTTGATGTTATTTTTAAAAAAATTATAATTTCTTCCTATTCTTCTTGTGCTTTGTAATTAATTGGTCACATATTTTGTACCTCATTGCATCGTATACTAGTCGCATATAAGGAATCTTTAAACAAACTTTATAGCTTTAAAATTTCATATTATGAAGTTAAATTAAGTTAAAATTTACTAAATTAAAAATTAATAAAGCAAACATCATTCAAATGATTGATAAACGAATAAATATAATATAAATTATTTCATTTTTTCAGAGGAATATTTTTATTAAACTAAAATATATGCTTGATAAAATTTGCGAAATTCTTCCAACATAAAATCCAAACACAAAATACATATATCTCACATTAACTTTAACTTATGACTATCTCAAATATCATATTTATCAATATAACTTTATTTAATTATCCAGTTTTTTTAGTACAATTCATCATATGATCATATATTTAAAAGGAGTAATTTTGGATTGCAAATTGCATTAGATTGGTAAATTGATAAATTAATAATTATTAATTGTTTAAATTAATAATTAATATTGGTAAATTGCTAATTTTGGAGAGAAAAAGGGAGTTAGTTAAGATTTTAGTTATATACATTAATATATAACTAAAATCCTATCTGTTATGTATGTTCTTTTGTATAACAAAACAGTCAATGGTATACAATATCTTTATTTACTTCTCCCAAATTTTTTCCCATACTTTTCATTTACTTAATTCAGACTTAAACGATTAACATTAAAATCTTAAAATATCCTTTCAAATAAAATGTCTTGTATCTTATGTTGCCAATTGGAAAGCCCTAAAAGGGTCGAACTATTTTCAACCATTAAATTCCTATCTTCCCAAATTTTTCATTTACTTAATTCATAATTAAACGATAACATTAAAATCTTAAAACATCCTTTCAAATAAAATGTCTTGTATCTTATGTTGCCAATTGGAAAGCCCTAAAAAATCGTAATTATTTTCAACCATGGAATTCCGATCTTTCTAAATTTTTTATTTACTTAATTCAAACTTAAACGATTAACATTAAAATCTTAAAATATCCTTTCAAATAAAATATCTTGTATTTTATGTTGCCAATTGGAAAACCCTAAAAGGGTCGGACTATTTTCAACCATTAAATTCCTATCTTCCCAAATTTTTCATTTACTTAATTCATAATTAAACGATAACATTAAAATTTTAAAATATCCTTTTATATCTTATGTTGCCAAATAGGAAAACCCTAAAAGAGTCGTAATAATTTTCGACCATGGAATTCCAATCTTCCCAAATTTTTCATTTACTTAATTCAAACTTAAACGATGCCATTAAAATCTTAAATATCTTTTTATATCTTATGCTACCAATTGGAAAACCCTAAAATGAGTGGTAATGATTTTCTACCATGAAATTGCGATCTTTCCAAATTTTTCATTTACTTAATTCAAACTTAAATGATACCATTAAAATCTTAAAATATCCTTCCAAATAAAATGTCTTGCATTTTATGTCACCAATCGGAAGACCCTAAAAGAGTCGTAATGATTTTCAACCAGATGGAATTCCTACCTTCCCTCAATCCGTGATCCATGGGCTCTCCCAATTCCCACGTCTTTAAAGCTGGTTCAATTTATCGGAAGCCCATTCATGGGTGAGAGTCTTTAACTGTCCCATCTCCCTTCTTTCCGCCATTGTCTCCCAGGCAGGCAGACGAGGCAACCCCAGGGGTCGCGTGGCCGAAAATAATGGCCGGTGCCCATGCCCTCTTGTCGGAAAGGTGATATCCGGCTTTAGAAAAAGGAAAAAATGGAGCGCGTGATTGGCGTGACCCGTGCTCTTCACGCATCGCATGCCATTTTCTAGCTTGCCCGTTTCCGATTGATTTCAATTGGAAGCTCTAATTGCGGGTTGGGGGTTATGTAATTGGGACCATTACCCATTTGGCTCATGCAGGGCTGAAAATGAGCTGTTTTGTCACAGAAATTGTTTATATTGGGGATTTAAAAGAAAGTTAGGTAATTTTTTCCTGTCTTTAACTGGAAAGAAAATCTTTGAGTTTGGTATTAATATCTATCCACTTTTATTCAGCGACAGGTATTTGATTTTGGTTTGGTTTGTTTGTCTTGACAAAATGACCATAGATACTATGGTCATTTTGTGCACAAGAGGGCTAAACAGACCGGGACCTTCAGTTTAACGTGGATTCCGAACCACTCACAAATATCCATACCACCTCCAGGATTCGAACCTGAAGCCTGTGGATATTTGATTTTGAAATCATGCGCTACTAATAGCATAGGTTTGTAGTAAACCGAAATGGTAACCATACAATACCTACTGCCCTACACTCATAATAGAGGCGAAGGCATATTTCATAGGATCATATTATTTTTTGGGGAACCTAGCGTGGTACTAAAATGCATGTCAGTCTACCATTTTAAAATAGCCCATTTATAATCGAAGACGAGGTAGAAATCATAAATTTCTCCTCTGACCAAGGAAGTTTTTTATAACGGCTCATCTCTCTCTCTGAATTGTATGTATATGCGTTTCAAATAAATAGAAATTTTATCATCAGCATCATCATCATCAGTGGTGCAGCAGCCCCATGGTGGGCAAAGTCCGCCTGTCTACTGGCAGATTTCAAGACAGGAGATGGTTTGCTTTTACGATGTAGGATTGTCAGCCCTAAAAATTGTTACCCTATTTTCAAATGAAAATTAACAATTCCCATATATATGAGCTATAAAAAACGCATTTGAATGTGTTTTACTATCAGTTAAATCAAACGCTTTTATTTTTTATAAAATGCGCTGTTCTTTTTATTTATTTTAATTCTTTTACTTAAATATTTACTCACGGCACATTAATGATAACTTTTTTTTTAAAAAACTTTACATAGAAACTTGCGGAAACTGTCTATTTCAATCCATAAAAATAAATAAATAAATAAAAACTCCATTAAATTAAACAGTCCTCTATCAGCAATGATGACTACTATCTTTGCATCCTCATTTAATCCTTAATCACTAGATAATTCATTCAACAACACGGGAATACGAAACAAAAAAAAAAAAGTCCATAACAACTGGCAGATATTAAAACGTGATAAAAAAAATAATAATAAAATAAAAAAAAAAAAAAAAAAAAAAAAAAGTAAATTAGGTTTGTCCAACTCTCACTAAATCGGGAAATTAGAAGCAATAAAAAGTCTCCTTACACGCGACAGCTCCCAAACATCAATAAATTTCAATATTAGGAAAAATAAAAATAAATTGTTCTATTCTGTTCTTGAATAATAATACCAAGTCCTCCTCACTGTTAATTCCTTGCAGCATCTTTTTGCCCCTTTGCTATTAACTGCAAGTGTTTTCCAGCAAGTCAACGGCCGTTTATGCAATTCATTTCAATTGCTACGAGACACGAGCCTGTGTGTATATGCCTTTTTTTTTTTTTTTTTTTTTTTTTTCATTCTTATTTTGATTATTTGTTTCAGTTTTTTTTTTTTTTACTACCTTTTTTTTTTTTTTTTTTCTGGTGTGTGTGGCATATTTTTTTCGCGCGTTTTTTCTTCTCTTATTCATTCCTTTCCTTCGCCACTTCACATATCTTGTTCTTTTTCCAGCTGTAGGGTCGCAACCATTTTGTTTGGGAAGGGATGTACGTTTATATCGTAATGGTTCTTTTATTGCTTTTATTTTTTTATTTTATTTCTCCCACAATGCAGACCAAAACACAGTTGCCACGTGGTAACAATCGAGCTGATTTTCATTTTTTTTTTTTTTTTTTTTCTTTTTTGAGAATTGTTTATTTCGTGCAATTATTATTTTCTTTTTTCCTTTTTTTTGTAACAAATGCAAACGATATTTTATTCTTTTCTTTTATTATTATTATTTTCTTCGCCTTTTTGTAGGAAACGCAAACGATATTTTATTCTTTCTTTTATTATTATTATTTTCTTTTTTTTTCTTTCTGCGGTTACTAAAACTGTAACTGTGGAGGTGGAGGAGGACGAGAAAGAGGCGTGGTGATTTCTTTAAGTATATGCATATTTTTATTTCGTGCGTTCGAATTTTTTTCTTTTTTTTTTTTTTTTTCAATCTCTCTCATGTCAAACTGATGACACAAGCATTTGTGCGAAACATTAGGGAATGTAACTTGTATTCTTTTATTATTATTATTTATTTTTTTCTTATGGCATTCAGTAGCAAAGAGTGGGCGGTTGATGAAGAACAAATGATAGTCAGGTTCTGCTAGGTCGAGCATTAAATCAATTTATTGAGTGTCTATTTATGCTACTTATCACAGATATGCCAAATGGTATTGAGCATATTAAGAGAAGGTTTCCAATGACTGATTTTAATTCGTTGCACTTTGTTCTTCATTTGAATGATAAGAACAATAAATATAACGGTTAAAAAAATTAAATGCCTTTTTTGATTTATTTATTGTTTGGAATTACGTAGCTCAGAATAATAAATTGTAACAGCTTGGATTTTTTTATTGTATTTTATGATTTTATTCCAATTTTTAATTTTTTTTTAAATTAAAAAAAATTTGATGTTATCTCTATTTTTTTTTGCGAAGGAAGTTAAAACATTCGTGTAATGTTTCATAAAAAAATTCATTTACCTGTTTTATATTAAGAAAACTATGTTTTTATAGGGATATTATTTACTAATTTAATATTACTTTTTTTCTCATTTAAATAATAAGAACAACAAATATAACGGTTAAAAAAATTTTTAAAAATTTTTGGTTTTATTGTTGGGAATTACATAGCTCAAAGTAAAAATTTATAACAGTTTGGAATTTTTTTATTGTATTTCATGTTAATTTATTCCTATTCTTATTCTTTTTTTTTTTTTTTTTTTTTTTTTTCTATTTAATTTTTAAAATTAAACAAAAATTTGATGTTATCTATATTTTTTTGGGAAGAAATTAAAAAAATTCGTGTCAAGTTTTATATTAATAACTATATTTTTATAAAGATATTATTTAATATTTCTTAAACAATCATTTGCATTTACAGTATTTAATTTCATCATTTTATGTATTACTAAATTGTCTACCATCTGATACTATTTGCAATAACCGCTTGGAAGAAGACTAAAAAAAAAAAAAAAAAAAATTCTTCAAAACCTAACCGCCAACTGCTCTTAACCCAATGCAATTTCTCTATGTAAAAACTGTCTGTGTAAAACGTGTGCATAAAATTGGCCCTTCGGTTGTTATTTTAGACATGCTTGACTCGGAATCGTGCCAGACCCTTCGGAGCTGTGATGCCCTACTCGAATCGTACCGAATGCTCTGGGATTCTGGTGTGTATGACTTTTTTAGACAATGTGTCATTTTTTTTATCCTTCTTCTTCTTCTTCCTGTATTAGATGTTCCTTTTTATTTTTTTCTTATGCGAAATCGTTTATTGCAAATCTCGCAACGACATTTTTTTGCGAGAATATTTAAATATTTTATTTTAGCAGTGCGATTTTATATAGCCACTAATAGTTAAAATAATGATTCTGAAAATGTAGGGCCACAATACTAGAAAAAAAAAAGTGTAATAAAATAGATATTAATCAATTTGAAATTAAAAAATAATTTTAAAGTCAGTTCCCACTTAGGTCAACAAAGAAAATTTTTATTTTAGTTAATCTATTAAATTTAATTAATGAATTAATATTTGAAAAAACTGTATTTGAAGTTGAGTGGATGAATAAAACGTATTTTATTAACGACTGAAAATTTGAACAGGATATATTAAATATATATAGGGAGAGTGTGAACTAATAGTAGGAAATGAAAAATAGAGTCTGCGTAATTAGTAGAAAATATTCGATTATTACCGATTCTTTAAATTACATATTACCGATTCTTTAAATTACATATTACCGATTCTTTTAAATTATTGTACAGATACATAATTTTTATTTTTACATACCTGTTAGAACGTCGCAATCCTAGATTAAATGCTTGTATATATATATATATATATATATATCTCATATATATAGACCTCCAGCTCTTTCATTGCTAAATGCTGAACATAGCGGTGTCTCATGCCCTTTGAGTTAAAAAGAATTAAAAGTTAAGTAAATGCCCCTTTTTTTTTACTTATTTATAATGTAATTATAAGAAATAAAGAATGGTTTTGAAATAAAACAATAATAATAGTTTAATAATAAATTATGATAGTTATAATAATAATAGTTTTTAAAATAAGTTTTCTTTAAATCAATCACCGCCAATAAAATGTATTATTTTTTATGATTATTAATAGACAAATGTAATCGATAATAGGCAAATGTTATATTATTTTTTTGTAGGGAAGAGTAAAGTGATTTGAAATTATTTGTTAGAGTAACTAATTTTATAGAATAATTTGATATTATGTGTTATATTATTTATTATTTGTTAGAGTAACTTATTTTTAATTAAAATAATTTGAAATAATTTGTTATATTATTTATTATTTGTTAATTATAATTTCTTGTGGTTAGTTTGAAATTAATGTAACTTCATTTTGTTTTGATTCTAACATTTTAAATAGTTTAATTTGCGTATAAAAAAATATATGAGCTAAAAATATCAATATGGATATAAGTATTAATTATAAATTAAAAAACGCTAAGAGAGATAAGAACATTATTAGTGGTAATGGAAAAGTAAAAAGTTTAAAAATTACTAAGTATTATAAAATAAAAAATATTATCATCATAAAGAAATGCATTGGAATTAGTATTAAATCATTTTTTCTCGTTATTGGGTTTTCCTTATTGTCAGAACTAAGATTAATTAAAAATAGTTAATTAATTTCCATTAATTATTTGCTAAGAATATTTTATCATAAATAGATGTATTACTATTATTTCAATTAACAGAAATCTTTTCTTAAATGACGTAAAAATATTCGAGTTAGATGTGAATCTTACAGAAATAGTTTGCTCAGTAAAACTATTGAATTATTTTATGGAGCATGATCTGTTTTCTCTAGTATATTACTTTTTTTTTTTTTTTTTTTTTTTTTTTTTTTTACTTTTTTAAAATATATTGCATTTCCATCATTTTTATATGAATATAAAAATATCAATTTAATTATAAATAAATATCAGATCTTATTTGATACATTTTTAAAAAAATAGGAAAAAGATAACATTTTAAAGTTATATTCAAAACTGATTTTTCAAATAATAAATTGTAAACTAAATGAAGTATTTGTAACAGTAATATAATTTGTAAACTAAAATGAAATATTTTAAGATAATATCAATTTATTTCTAATTAAAGAAAATAAAAAAAAGTGAAGGATAATTTGCTTTTTCCCTTTCATTTCTTTAGTGCATTTTATCTTCCATTGAATTTCTTAATAAAATGTTAATAAACTCTCTCACAATCTAGTCATGCATACTTAAGATAAACATTGAAAACTTGATAAAAAATATTTTGGAATAATTTAATTTCTATTGTGCATTTTACATTTTCTAACTTTAACAAATTTATATTTCTCCAACTTTTAGTTTATAGTTTTTTATTATCGTTTTATAAACTATAAAATAATTCTTTTTTTTTTAATTTTGGAATCATTTTAAAGTTAAAATGCATTCTTAGAAATAACAATTTACCTTTTAGTAATTCTCCCATTCATGCATCATTATTTTTCTTTTCTTTTTATTAATATTTTTATGAAACGTTTTATTTTTATATTTCTAAACCCATTATTTTAATTATATTTAATCTAATTGATCTTAATTATATTTAAGTCAGTAAATATATACTGAAGTTCTTTTTTGATTTAATAATGTTTGACATTATTATATTATTTCATTAATATCTGTTTTTATATATTATGAAAATAAAGTGTAACTCATTGCTAAAATTAAAATTGTTCACAATATAATAAGTTTATATAATTTTTTTCTATGAATTAAATAAATTTAACTCTTAATAATATTACTTATATAAATTTAACCGTAAATAACATTATTCTTCTTAAGTAAATTTAAGTTGAATATTAAATTATTATTATTTTATTAAATTTAAGTATACTCTATTTAAATAAATTTAACTCTCGGTTTTTCTATAAGTTTCGAAGTTTTACTATAAATATTGAAGAATTATCTTAAACATACATTGATAATTTTAATAATTTTCATCTCATATCATAAACAATGATCTTAATAATTATTTAATTCTTAAAATTCGCAATTTCAATAATCAATACCAATACTTTTTATATTAAAAAAAAAAAAAAAAAAAGAATTTAAACTTCATGTCTGACGCAGAAAGAAACTATTATTATTATATATTTTTTTAATTATTACTTCTCTAACAAACTACACTCCCTCTCGCATCTTATTTTAATTCTAAAATTAAAAATAAACTATTTTTTTTTTAATTAAAACTTATTTTAAAGTAACCAGACCCCTCCAATATTCTCATCTGTGAGCGATTCAACGAGAGATGACGTCATGACGCATGACGTAACGGTAGAAATGACGTCATCTTAATAAACGAGAAAGATGTTTTCCCGCGCGCGCTGAACGACGAAAAATGGAGTGAAGTTGTTTAAGTAATTTCCGTCAAAAACACAGAGCGAGAGAGCTCCATAACCACACTGCGCTTCTCTTAGATTAACAACAGCTTGTTGCATTCTATTTTTATTATTCTTTTTTATTCTTTGTCCTGATAATTTTTCTTCGCTAAATGACATCGTTTTCTTTTCCCATCTCCTTTCCCTCTGCCTTGTTAAGTTCCGTTTCGTGAGCAGTTCGGGGTACGTAATTAAGACAGTATGTTTTTTTGAGAGACGGAATTGTTCATTGTCTGCTCGGAGGAGGGTGGGAATCAGCATGGCTTGTAGAATGATTCTGTGATGGATGGTTGGAATTAATCATTTTTTTTTTTTTTCCTCCCTGTCTGACGATATTTTTTATTTTTCATTTCGTTTTGCTCATATAGCAGAGTATTTAAGCAATTTTTCACTGTTAAAATTTGCTGATGTAATGTCTATCCAAAAATAAATGATTTACTCGTAAGTAGTATTTATTTCCATTTCCTATTGTTAATAATGAATCAAGATATAAGAATAAAATGTCTAATGTATAAATAAATTTATTGTAAAGTGTTTTTTATAAAAAAAATAAGTAAAATTATATATTGAAAGATTATTTCTTACCAAAAACATATAAAGTAATCTGTAATATATAGTAAAGAAAAATTGCTCAAATATTTATTTAAAAAATATATCATTTTCTTTTCTAAACTTCATTTTATGTTCCTTATAAATATGCTAAAATAAACTGATATAATGATGAATTTAGAGACAAATCATAAGTTTAGAAGTATAATTTTATAAATACACTGTTGTGGTTTAGTGAATTAAATTGTTAACTATGAATTACTTCCTAAAATAATTATCTGTTATAAAAAATTATAAATTGCTTTTAAAATTATTTTTTATATTAAAATGAATATAACTAAATCATTTTATCCCAATTTAAGGCAGCAAAACGGGCTTTTTACATATATAATTAATTACAATTATATAATTGCATATTATAATTATAAGTACGTATTTATTGGGACCTGATCGCCGAGTGACTAGCGCTCAGTGCCACAGATTTCGGGTGTTCGAGTTCAGGCGGTACCATGGATAGTTTTAGTGGTTTGCAATTCACTTTAACGGTCACAATTCACTTTCACTAATATGGCTGTAGAGCGTTGGACGTAGTGCTGACAACTCTACCCCGTAAAAAGAAAACATGTCATGTCTCAAAATCTGCTAGTAGGCAGACGGCATTGGTCCACCATGGGGTTATCGCGCCAATGAAGAAAAGAAGATTGGTTTGGTTTGCCGCTCTATGGTCATTTTGTGCACACGAGGGTTAATTAGACGGGGACCTATCAATTAGTGAGTTACAGGACTACAGTTGATTCCGAAATACTAACAAACATTCATGTCACCGCCAGGATTCGAACATCAAGCCTGTGGTACCAAGGCCGTCTGAATTCTGGCAGAATTCAGACCGCCTTGGCCCACAATGGGGCTGTTGCTCCACTGATGATGATGATGATGATGTATTTATTATATATCACGGCTACGGTAATAGTCGTAAAACCTTAATAATGGAAAACTTTTAAAAATTGCATACATTATTATTAATTCACGTTTATTACTATACAAAGAATATTCGTAAAAAATAATTAAAAATTAATACGTCTGATGTATAATTTCCATATTTCTACTAAATTTTAAAACTTAACTAAGTTACAGTTTTTTTTATTATATTATAGTTTTTTTTTATTATTTTTTTTTTTAATCGTAAATATGAATTTTGATTACGTACTTGAATATATTCATCATTTGATAACGCAATACTTTTTAAGAATTACTTTGTCGAAACCGATATTCCGAAGTAGTTTAAAAGGCCGCTCGAAAACAAACATCACCCAGTTATCTTTGCTTATTTTGTATATTTGTCCTCTCCCCACCGTCATCAGTGAGCGAAAAACAAACTTGACATTTACCTTGGTGCAGTTGAACAAGCACCGACGGTTGACCTTTGGGCACAAAGAACTCGTGGCTCAGATGAAAACATCAAAACTGGAAAATGTCAGCTCATACTTTTTCTTTTCTGCAGTTAAGAATAAACCCCCAAAATATCTAAATCTCTCTAATAAAAAAAAAAAATTACAGAAGAAAGGAAAATGTCTGAAAAAGATAAAAGAAATCCCAAACGACAGTATAGAAACACCTGTTCTAGTGTGTTTACTTTCTGAACGAGGATAGTATGTGAAACAAATCTAGTTTCTGGATTAAAAAGATTTTCAGTAAATATTAATTTTTTTTGTTACTTCGTAGTGTGGATAGTAGTGTGATAACACGTGATTTGTCACAGGTGTTAAATGTGTTCTTTTTAATTTTTTCCTGAAAATGAATGAGTAAGGTCAGAGTGTCAGTGAGAGAAAGCAGTCCACGGATCTATCATTCTCCTGTCTCGCATTTGATTGAAGTTTCCCCTGTTGCTGTGTTGAGATCTAGACTAGATCTGCGATGAAAATGGGTTGTAATTATATTAAAAAAGAAAATCGGAATGGTGAAATATTAGCGTGAATGGTAAGTTTCGCTGCTGTTTTTCGCATTGCATTTTTAATTTAAATTATGTGATAAGATAAAATAATAAGAATTCATTAATTAATAGCTTTTATGTATGATAGTCTTTTGATAATAAGATAGTATTAAATTTTCTTTATTTATACGTATTATTAAGGGGCATCAATAAAGAAAAAATTATTATTCAATCGTGATTTATATTTATTATTATTTTTAAGAATTTATCTAAATAACGTAAGTAAAAGGAATGCTCTGTTTTATTCAAATTTTTAATTTACATACGATGTTTCTAATCAGAAAACTTTATAATAAAAAATTATTTATAAAAATAATAATAATAAATAAATAAGCTTTCTATATATAATTGTAATAAAATAATAGAACTTAATAAATAAAAATAATCCGTATAAATAACAATTTAATTATAAAAATTATTTAAATTTTATATTTATTTCATCAACAAGCTTACATATTACTAAAAATTGATAGAAAGAAGCACGTTAAGCAAAAAACTGTAGATTTCAACAATTTTTTTTTTTTTTTTTTTAATTTTTCCTTTGAGTAAAAAATTATAATAAATATTTACTAGTCTAAATTAAAATGGACGAAACCCTTTTTTCAATATTACTTAAATAAGATAAATAACCTTTTTCCAATATTACCCGTTTGATTAATAAAAATTAATATAATAATAATATAAATTTCTCGATAGTAGGTAGAGTAGAGGTATATAATTTTAATATAATATAATTGTTAATATAATTTTCTCGATAGTAAAGGTATAAAATAAATTTTAGGATCCCGATAGCTTTTAAGTATAAAATAATGAAGTAAATTAAAAATTAATAAACATGCGACGCGAAATGAGACATGCAATAAACAAAATCTTTTAAAATATTACTATTATATTTAATAACCAGTTTAAAGAAACCCCACGTTATAATCTACCCCTACCACAGAGTGCCCGAGTCAAAAAACCGCACGCCAGTTGGGAAAGGTAAAAAACCTCAATCCACCGCCTCAGACAGCGCGGTCCCTCTGCAAAATATTTCCTGCGTCTCTTTTTTTCTTCTTTATCTCTGCGGTTTATTTATAAAGCCTTCCTAGTCAGATGCTGGAATGATAAGGCGGGGAAACAACCCTTTTCCTCTTTAAAACCACCCGCTACGACTCGCAGATAAACTGATAAGGAGACGTCACAGAAAGGAAATTGTTTATTATTATTATCATTATCATTACGATTACGGATAGGAGATCATCCTACGATGGTGTTTGTTTGCTGAGGATCTAACCTTCTTGCTGTGCTAACCTGTTCCTTATTTGACGAGCCAACCGTAAAGAAGATGCTTTAGCGAGAGGCAACAACAAAAAAGGAAGACATTAAAAGTTTGAAAGGAGGTGTGGCCTACGCGATTTTTTTGACCAATCGTGGGCGAGTTTTGAGGTTCAGGTTTATGCCCCAAAGAAGAAGACGAGTTTCCCATTGACTTGACTTGCCTCCCGAGATACCTGTTGTCTGTCACACGTGCTTTCCGAGCGAGACCTGGATGGTGTCTCGGGATGGTGGAAAACCTGTTGTTGTCTGCGCCTCGCAGTCTCAGCGGACCTCATGCCAATTTGGATCGGGTGCCCCTCTGCAATCCTCGCCGGTTGGTGGACCGGAAGAAGTTCGCATCGTACTCGTAGTAGCATCAGCATCAGCGTTTGTGCGGGCGAAGTGCGATTGATGGATTTGCTCATGCTCTTTCCTCAAGGTCTACCACTTGTACTTTATTGACTGTTGGATCAGTGGGAATCTTTCGCAATTTGGTTGTTGTGTTACGTAATCCCGTCTTTTCATTTGACTCCGACTTTGTGAAAAAGGATGTGGTCCATATTAACAGTGAAGACGTAGTGTTGTGAATATATTGTGATATTTTTCGTGCAAAAAAATTATATATTAATCCTGTCGCATAATATATTTTTTTTAATTTTTAGTGAATCGATAATTTTTATATTTGGTGGGATACTTATTTTTAATGTGTGCTCTAAGGATCTGGATATAAACTCCATCTTTAAAAAAAATTGCGTCAAAAGCTACACAGCTTTGTGTGTATGTGTTCTTGCGGGCATTTAAAAATTTTTTTTATATTTTAATCAACAGACTTTTTAATAATTACAGCAACTTTTAAAAGTTGAAGTATAGTGCTGTAAAATAAACTGCAATTGTTTAATTAATCTATTTGTGAATCAACTTTATTTTAAAAAACTATATTATTAAGCAATATGAATGATGAAACTTCAAATGATTGATTTATGAAGATAAATTGTTATCAAACAACAAGAATGGATGTATGATTTTCAGTACTTTTTATAAGAAAATCATTGGTGAAAAAAGAATTCGCATTAAAGGAAGAACATATTCCTTACAAAGGACCACTTTCAGTAAACTTTGAAGCATTTGGGCAAGTGGGACATATATCATATCATTTCCTTAATATCCATAATTGATGGGAATAAACATCATTGAAGCAAAATACTTCTGGTTTTGGTAATAAAAGTAGTGTCTCCATTGTACCAAACTTTCTTGGACCCTACGAAACTACGATTGCCCCTTTGCACCGGAGATTCATCTACTTAGGTAGCGCTACTCACTTGTCAGAAACCTGCCAACACTGGACCAGCACCGGGGTCCCCGCTCCGGTGCGCCGACTTACCCTTGGGTACCCGTTGAGGGACACTACAACAGGAGGTCAAACATGCCTATGGCCCAAGTGGACAGTTGTTGCAGGCGCTTTTCGCCCTGCCAGAGTCCTGTCCATCCGCCAAATTACGGCGGTTATGGACATGGGCCGTGGTGGCCCCCTGCCCGAGTACCGGCAGCCCCGCAGGATATGCATTACTACAGAAGAAATAGGGGAGGTCATTATATGAATAGATACAATGGTAAGTTTAGAAAGACGTTATTTTTAAAGATTAAGGAACGGATGAGTTTAAAAATCAGAATTTTCTGATGATTAATTGTCAAAAATCGCCATATCAAAAATAGCTGTCTAAAATCTAACCAGATATTTTTGGAAATTACGTTTCTTTTGTACGTCTTCTTCGCTCTTAACTGTAGAGAAAAAAAATAGTAGAATAAAATTTTTCTTTTGTCGTAACCTAAAGATATAATATTTATTGTGAAATATCAATAAATATTATATCTTTAAGGTTAATATTTATTGATCTAATTTTTTGTTAGGTTAATATTATTATAATAATAAATATTAACCCAACATTATTATATGAATAGATACAAAGGTAAGTTTAAAGAGACGTTATTTTTAAAAAATTAAGGAACGGATGAGTTTTAAAGGGAGAGTTTTCTGATGCTTGATTGTCACAGATAGTTGTCTAAAATCTAACCAGATGTTTTTGAAAATTCTGTTTCTTTTGTACGTTCTCCAGTCTTAATTGCTTAGTACAGTAAAATAAAAATTTTCTTTTGTCGCAGTTTAGTGTGAAACATCAATAAATATTATATCCCTAGGTTAATATTTATTGATCTCATCTTTTGTTCGGTTAATATTTATTATAATGATAAATATTAACCCAACATTATTATATGATTATATATAATGGTAAGTTTAAAAAGATATTATTTTTTAAAAAATTAAGGAACGGATGAGTTTTGATGGCGAATTTTCTGATCATGTCAAAAATAGCTGTCTAAAATCTAACCAGATATTTTTGAAAATTCTGTTTCTTTTGTCGCAGTTTAGTGTGAAACATCAATAAATATTATATCTTTAGGTTAATATATATATTGATCACGTCTTTTGTTAGGTTAATATTTATTATAATAATAAATATCAATCCAACATTATTATATGAATAGATACAGTGGTAAGTTTAAAAAGTTGTTATTTTTAAAAAATTAAGGAATGGATGAGTTTTGAGAGCAGAATTTTCTGATGCTTAATTATCAAAAGTCGCCTTATCAAAAATAGCTGTTTAAAATCTAACCAGATGCTTTTGAAAATTATATTTCTTTTGTACATTCTTAACTGCTTAGTATATTAGAATAAAAAATTTCTTTTGTCGCAGTTTAGTGTGAAACACCAATAAATATTATATCTTTAGGTTAATAATAATATTTAATTATCTTTTAATCTCATATTTTATTGATCTCATATGTTAGGTTAATATTTATTATAATAATAAATATTAACCTAACAAAAGATGTAAATATAAAAGTTAAAAGATAAAATAATAATAATTAACAAAATATAAGCAACAAAAAGTTTTATTTTAACTATAGTTAAAGTTATAGTTTAACAAAATATAATGTATCAGAAAGTTATAACCTAACGTAAGATAATAAATATTATATTTATTATCTTAGGTTAATATTTATTGATGTTAAAGTATATAATCAGTTTTTAAGTGTTAGGTACGTTTTTAAATATCATTAAAAGGAATTTTAAAAATAAAGCTAAATATAATATTAAATATAAAAGATTTGTTTTAAATTTTAGTTGAAGTTATAAAGTAAATCATTAAAACGTACCTTATTTATATTTAATTATAACATTCATGCGTTTATTACGTTGACTATTGAAAATGTTTGTATTTTACTGCATAAAAAATGCAAGAATTTCAAAAACAAATATCTTTCTTAATAAAATTTAAAGCAAAATTATTAAAATACTAATAAATATGTAGGAAATATAAAAGAAAAAAAGTTAATGAAATATATTGCAAATTTTAAAAAAACTAACATCAGTGGATTAAATTTTTTATTATGTTTTGTATTTTCTGAGATTTCATATTATTTTGTTTCAAAAGAAAGAATTTACTTTAATTGAGAAAGAAAAATAACTTATTTTAATTGAGAAAGAAAAATAACTTATTTTAATTGAGAAAGAAAAATAGCTTATTTTGAGAAAGACAATGAATTTATTTTTAACTTATAACTTAACTAATTGAGAAAGAAAAGTAAACTTATTTTGCTATATTAAAGAAAAGAAATATGAGACCAGCAAATAAAAAGCTATTTTGAATTAAATTTCAGTTTTTATTATTGCTATCTTATCCTTTAAGAAATTGAAGATAATGCAATTTTCTCGTATTTTATTACTTTAATAACGTTATTTTTCGGAATAATTTAATGTCTTTTAAATAATAATTGCTGCTTAGTTAAAATATTTGGGAAGAAAATTTTCTGATGTATTATTGAATGTTATTATATTACGAAAGCGTCTTGAATTACATATATTAATCGTGCATATTATCCTAATATTTCATAAAAGATATAGCCGAAATACGATACTCTGTTATTTATCTAGTTTCGCCATAGGAATATATTAAAGCATATTTCTTCGTCAAAAATATAATAAATTTATATAATTTTGTATGATTAAATATTGAAATTTTTAAATGCGTTGGTGGCGTATACTATAATGCGTACATTACGCGAATATGACGCAAAAAATGTTTACTTTTATAGTACAATTTTAAATATTAATTTCAATATGAATTTATAAAAGTAAAAAAAATTTTTTTTTTAATCTGTTATGCTTAAGAAATTAAATAATTAAAAATCAACATAAAGAAATTTTATAAAATTTTGTTTTAAAAAATGTATAGAACTTTTTTTTACTTAAGTTTTAAAACCGTTGATAAAGATAATTTTAAATTTAAAATAACATTTTAATGTTTAAATTTATTTTCAAAAGTTTTTTAACAAACATGATCAGAATATAAGGATATGCATAAGATTTCTAATACATTTATCAAATTTAAATTTAAATTTTCCAATACAATTTAATTTGATTACAAATACAATTTATGTTAAGATTATAATAAAATTAAATAGTTCTTTTATACAAATTATATAAACTGACAATTCACAATTTTTTTTTCCTTTACTGTAAAATTCAGTTGTCTTTTAAGGCATTTAAATTTTTAATTCTGTATTTTAATAAAACTGTAAAAAAAATTTTTTGGAAATGTAAAAAAAAAATATACCTATTCGTTTAAAATAGTTATTTATTTTTCTAAATGTATGTAATTTTACGTGTTAGCAAAATAAGAAAATAATCAATATCTTCTTAAATTAACATTTATATAAATTATGATAAGATATTTATTGTAATTTGAAAAAAGGTTTTGCTAAGTTAAAAGTTTCAAATTAATCCGTCAATATTTAACGCATCAATAACATTAAACATTTTAAGAAATTTTTTCTGCTTAAATATGTAACCATCATGTAATTAGCTTTCTTTTATTGTTTAGAATATTGGAATAATATTTTTCTTTTCCAAAATGAATTAGATATTTACTATAATTACTATTCTGTGTTAATACTATTTTTCTTTCTTTTAAATACAATATTGCACAATTTTAAATAAAGTATTATGTTTAATAAAAAGCAATTTTTTAAAAACAAATTATTTTTATCTTCAAAAAAAAACCCATCAGTTTTAACTTAATTTTTATATTTCAGTACTTGCTTTGTACACAAGTATAATTGATTTATTATAAAGGGAAAATGTTGATTATTATTAGCATTGTTGCTGTGATTAATATTCATTGAATATTCTGAATTTTTTTTAAAAATTGTAATTTAGTTCTACGTATAAGAAACTAATACTAGTTATTTCCGTTTTGTACGAATAATATTTATTAAATATATTCTCCAATTCTTTTTTAAGCATTGTTGTACTAATTTTTTAAAAAATTGGGAAATTTTTCACTATATCATAGTTTAAATTATAATATTTTATTATGCATATCATCCATTTACAGTTTTTGGAAAGTATGATTTCATTTCGGTAAATAACAACTACAAATTTTAATTTCATGTAAATTTTTAAAAAATGTTTAGATTTGATTTGTAGGTTCTGAAAATTAAGAATATTTTTGTTTTTCTTGGGGAAAACTTTTGGAATGATTTCATTTCTGTATTTTTTCCGTTTGGGGAATTTTCTTTGGACATTTTTAGTATTATAATTAAAAGATAGTTGATGATGAATAATAGTAAAGGACAATTAAAATGATACTGATAATCATAATTATAATGATAATTAATATATAAATAATAATTAAATATATACAATAATAAAATTATAATGATAATGATAATTAAAAGGTATTTTAAAGTTAAATACTTTTTTAGGATGCACTTAATATCTTTAAAACTAATACTATGGTAAAATTAATAAAAAAAAAAACATATTAGAAGGAATTTTTTTTCTAAAAAATAATTTTGCTTGATGAAGTCATTTAAGGTGGTTTTTTCCCCAAAATATGGAATGCACTTGCACTTTTTAAAAATCACAAAACTCATTTGTGTCTTTCATTATTTTTGATAGGTAAAATAACTGTTTGAATATCAATTTCTAAATTTCAAATATTTAATGAATTATAAAATTATTCAAATCAATTTTCATTTCCAATTTTTTGAGCATTTTTGAATATGAATAAAACTTTTATAATTCCTTTACCATTCAAAGGAATAAGAAAATCTCACTTTTTTGCTCAACCACCTGTTAGAATGAAAACTACACTAATTTCAAATATTTAATGAAATTAGAGAATTATATCCTTATTCAATCCATTTTTACTTTCAATTTTTTGATCATTTGAATATGAACAAAACTTTGATAATTCCTACATCATTCAACGGACACAAAAAAATCTCACCTTTTCCTCAACCACCTGTTAGGATGAGAACTACACTAGCGCCCCCAGAGCATCCCCGGCGATCCTATCTCCATCCTTCTCCAGAACTCCTACGCGTCTACTGGCGCGTGGGAGTTAACTCTTCATGGCTACCAGGGGCTACAGCCCACCCAGCTGACGAACGAAGGTACCACGCGCGAAGGCGTTCCCAGTACACCCCTTCTAAATGACTCTCACCGAAGATCAACAATTTTGAACTCTTCTGGATCTACTCTTCTTTTTTTAATTATTGTTATTTATTTGTACCTCATGCCTATGAACCCTTGATGGAACGCATCGAGATGCCACGGAACTTCGTAAGACCCTACCCCTACTCCGAGTGATAATCGAATTTCCCATGGAATTTCTTCCACCGCAAATCATTTCACTTACTGTGTATCGTTTATTTGATGTTGATGTTGATGTGTGTTAAGCACTGATTTAACCAGTGTCCTTTACCATCTTGATCAATTCGACAGCGGTCTCATGTCCATAGAATGGAGTATTGAACAAGAAATATGTAGCGAGTACGACCCATCTGAGAATCCAGGTGAGAGATAAGATTTGACTTTTATTCCGTTTTGATGTTGGTGAAATGCTTCCCTTGAGTTGTTAATTCTGGGATTTAATGTTTTTAATTAGCTGATAATAATTGTCAGGATTTGTGTATGGCTTGTATTGGAACGTAAGTGTAGTGTTTTTAAATAAAGATCAATGACCTCTTGATCGGATACAATGTCGGATGGATGTGGGTGTCAACAAGAGTTAATCTGTTTGAAAAGCAATGAATGGTTGGAAAAATTAATGAATGACATAGGTATCGATTTTTGATGTTAATTTTTTTGATATACAGGAAATTCGAATGAAATGTTTTGATTTGATTTTTCGTAGAAAACTTTTTCAATGTTTTGATTTTCATTTTATTTTATAGTTTTTTTAAATATTTAATCACCGCCATTTTTTTTATGCGTGCATTTACGTATTTTTGAATAAATTGTTTTCTGTTTGAAACAGTTGTCACTGAATATATTGTAATATCAGCGAAAAAATTTAAATATATTGCAATTATCAATAAATATCAGTGAATATATTATATATATAAATATTATCTTATATATGATATATATAAATATCAGCGAATATATTATATAAAAATAATTACTTTTCATTTAAGAATAGTTATTTAAATGATGGGGTACTAATTAGTTCGAATCATCTACTCAATTAAAAGAATTGACACAAAAGGATTGTATTTTAAATAACTTAAATTCATAACATACAAAAAAAAAATCTAGTATGATATCCTGCTGATCTAATTTTTCATGTACCACTATAATCTGAGTAAATAATAATAGATATGCGTTAATAAATAGTCATTAAATTAACGACTGCCTTTTATTTCATTTAACTTTTTAATGAAATACATAGGTATTGAAAAATAAATTAAATTTATTATCGCTTTTACTTTTAATTCAGCTGATCAGTAATTATGAAGCTTTTATGAATATTCCTATTTAATTTTTAATTCAATATTTTTAAATTGTTAAATTAAATTAAATGCTAATTATTGATTTACTCTATTTCAGATTCATTTACTAACATCTTTTGAATTTAACAAATTTATTTTTCTCACTTTGTTTTTCTTTTAAATTAAGATCTTTAATTTTTGGAGATATAATGAACCGGATAAACTTTGTGAATTTAATTACTTTTATTTCATTTATACTTCTAATAAAATAATATATTAACTTTTATAATAAGTTAATGTTTTAATTTATTATAAAAGCTGATACCTTTAACATATGTCTCTTTGATTTTTCAATATATTGAAACATTTAAGAAATTAAACTGACTAAATATCTTGCATCAACTATTCATAGAATATAGTGCCCTTTGTAGTGTGTGTATTTATGTATATGTGCATACATACATACATACATACATACATACATACATACATACAATAATACATACATACATACATACATACATACACATACTACAGAGGACACTATATTTAATATTTTATATATAAACACAATATTTATATTATTAACATGCATATAATATATTGATTTTATATTTCTTTGTTGTTTCTATATAAATATTAGTAGTTCAGTATAGGACGATGCATAATTTTAATTCTTTTAACTTGAATCTTGATCTTTTCACTAGAATAATTAATATCTAATAAATTTACTATAGTTTGCTTTTACAACTTTAATTTAAATCGTGTCTCATCAAAAGTACTTTTTTGTACCATTTTCAAATTATACTCGATTCATTCACAATTTATAAATTTGTCATTAGCAATCAATTAAAGTGCTTTTAAAAGCAAAACTATTATTCTCTTTTTTCAAAAGTTAATGGAGATATATTTCAATTTAAAGTATATTTATAATAATAGATATATTTTAATCTATTCATTATTATAAACATACTTTAATTTATTACTTATATATATTTTATATATGTCTATTATTACTTATATATATTTTAATATATTTTATGGATATATATCACCATTGTTAATCAGTAGTGGGTTTTTTAAAATTAATCAAAGGCCTACTCAAAATGGAGCATATATTATTTCTCAATCCAGGACAATTTTTGAATCTTATAAGGAAAATAAATAAATAAACATTCCGTAAAAATATCTCATTTCGTCCGAATTATCTGCCTTTCAAAAGGAAATATCATATTTGCATCAACTATTCTTAGAAACATTGCCCTTCAAAAGGATAAATATATCTTATCCTTTTCTGAAATTTTTATCATTCAAATAATGTATTAAATTTATATACTTAGTTCATAGCTTGTTGACATTTAATATATATTTCTATAAATAAGATTATTTTACATAAGGCACAAAACTATATCGCTTTTAAATATGTCTTGAATACTTAAAAGCCTACTTTATTTGACATTTGCTAAGAAAACATCTATTTTTATGCCTTTTAATTTTCAAGGCTCTTTTAAAGATAGTTTAGGCTTTTAATAGTTTGAAATTTCTTCGTTTTTCACTAGTGCTATAAATTAAACGCTGAAGTACTGAATCGATGTCTGACTATCAATCATTGTTTCTTTGCAGCTGAAGCCTCCGACCCTCTCAATGAGCGCACTGAATGTGTGGGAACTATGTTCCCCGGTAGCCACAGCAATTCGCCAGTGGGAAGGATCAGCTACCGTGGCAGTTTCACGACAGCCACCACCCCAGTCACCTCCGCCTGCTCTTCGTCGGCGTCCGGGCTCTCCCCCACGGACTGGCTGCACAGTCCTTCCTCTTCAGAAAAGAGCCTCCTCACGCCCCTCATCAGCATCATCAACCCATCCACCCCCACGGCCACCCCACCACCTTCATCCGTCACACCGCCCCATCATCACCAGCACCATCATCAGGAACAGCAGCATCAGCCGCCGCACCAGTCACCCTACGAGGAAAGTCACCAAGAACAACAGTCATACTTGTCCAGTCCATCTCCCCACCAGCACGAACTTCTGGAGCAGTTTGCTGTAGCAGTGTCTCAGCAGCAGTTCGATCCCGTGTCTTTCACCCTGAAGCAGCAGTCGCCGTCGTACTCGACGGCGGGAGCGACCGACCTGATGGGAGTCTCGCCTGAAGACGTCGTGTACCACAGGTCATCGCCGTCCGTCTCATCCCAGCAGCAGCAGATGGCCAAGTATCAGTGGACGACGGCATCGGCCACAGATTTCGCGGCCGCTTCAGCCGGTAGTGGACTGCAGTTAGTCCAGCCAGCTTCCGTGCTGGTGCCAAAGATGGAGCCAATGGCCGATGAGGCGTCTTGTGCCACAAGTACCACTCTTATGATGACGGACCCTCAAGCTTCGGCTTCCCTAGCGGAGTACAATCAAAGCACCAGTAAAGTAAGTTAAACAATCGGAAAAATTTTACATTTCAACATTCATTTAATATACAATATTTAATTAAATTAGTTTAATGAAATGCTACAATAGCAAAAGGCAAGTGCAATCTTCGAATTCGATCGCTACATTATAATTTATACAGTTTTAAAAGGCAATTGGGGAATAAATATTGTCAAATAGAAATCATTTTTAGATTAACTTTTAAAAACACTTTTACACGCGAATTTTGATTATTAACACTCATTATGATTAAAGTATCTTATAAGTTTTTTATTCTGGGATTGAATCTTTTTTTATAATATCTGACATAAACTAACTTTAATGAAATGCCAAAATATAATAAATAAAATGGCAATAAAGCATGGAGATTGGCACTTAAGTGTAAATGTGTAAGCATTAAGGTGTTAATGATTTCAATGTCTTTGTGATGTTTACGTAAGGACACTTTTTAACTGAAATCCTTTTATCCTTACAGGGGCACGAGATCCTTAGTCAGGCGTATCAGTGCGGCAACGTCCCCCTCAAACTCCTGCCTGTCAAACCTCGCAAGTACCCCAACCGTCCCTCCAAGACGCCCCTGCACGAGCGCCCCTACGCTTGCCCCATCGACAGCTGCGACCGCAGGTTTTCTCGAAGTGACGAACTCACCCGCCACATCCGAATCCACACGGGCCAGAAGCCCTTCCAGTGTCGCATCTGCATGAGGTCCTTCAGCCGTTCGGACCACCTCACCACCCACATACGGACCCACACGGGAGAGAAGCCCTTCACCTGCGAAACTTGCGGTCGCAAATTCGCGCGCAGCGACGAAAAGAAGCGACACGCCAAGGTGCACCTGAAGCAGCGGTCCAAACGGCAGCAGCAGCAAGCGTCAGCGACATCTTCTTCGGCATCTTCATCGTCGGCCTCATCCACTGTGTCATCTCTACAGCAGCAACAGCAGCAAGGCGGGCTCTTGCTGTTGGACATTCCGCCTTCTGTCACCACTAGTCTCCTCACCGGACCTCTCGCCACACCCGTGGTCACCACCACTGCCCTCAGATGATTAGTGTGGACTGGCCGAGAGGAAAGATTTAGGCAGCAGCACCAGATGATGAGGACTGTCGTCGTTTGAAAAAAAAAAACAAAGGCTCAACTGCTTTATTTTTGTCTCTCTTTCTTATCCACCAAGGACGTCGGAAGAGGTCTGTTTTTTGTGATATTCGAAAACACACTTGCTGTTTGTTCCATCACCATTATCTTCTTCGATACTTTGTAGAAATTTTTTCTTTTCTTCCATTTTTCGTTTTTTGTTTCGTATAGTAGTTGAGTAACATTTTGTGATCTAGTAAATTTCTCTCAATCTCTCTCTATATAAATATCTATATATATATGTATCGACGATTAATGTGATGTTGGAAATGATTATTGTTCATTTTCTCCTTTTTAATTTTGTAAAGAAGGAGTTTGTCTTTCGAATGACTTTGTACAATAGTAATTTTTAATAGTGAGTGTAATCGTATTTATTGGCAATGGAAAAATGTGTTTCTGTCTCATTGTCAATACGACGGCCAGCTAACCATACACTTCTAAACGCATTTTAACAAAGCAGTTATATTTTTGTCAATATTTTGTGAAGCTAAATTTTTAATCTTCTTGTGTATAAGAATTGGTAGCTAATTTTATAATTTATGGTCCATTATTTCTTACATATTGCTATGGATCTATAAAAAATTAGGATTAAAAATATTGCAGTTAATTAATTGCTAAGTTTTTGTTACAAATCATCTTTAATGCAGTTATATTTTATGGCATATTTTACGAAAGGCATTATTTTATTAAAAGCAGCTGTATAAATGTAACATTTTAAAATATCGTAACGAATTAAAAAAAAATTTCATAAATTCAAGATAATAAATATTAGAATTCTCTAAACAAAAAATTATTTTTTAAAAGAAAACTTGTATTTTATCAAAACATAAAATGTTGTAATGACTTTATCAATATAGCAAAATTAACTAGTGCAATATTTAATTTAAAAAAAGTTATAGTTATTGTGGATACAGGAAATGAATTTTAAAAAAATGAATTTTGAATTTCTCTGAGATTTAAGTTAGTGCAATATGGATGCTTTTTCAC
Source organism: Caerostris darwini (assembly GCA_021605075.1). Taxonomy (NCBI): domain Eukaryota; kingdom Metazoa; phylum Arthropoda; class Arachnida; order Araneae; family Araneidae; genus Caerostris; species Caerostris darwini. The sequence goes on along the minus strand of BPLQ01005772.1, from coordinate 64,499 downwards.
TGTTTACATTTATATATATTTTTTGTTATAATTGTCTAAGATGAGCAGCTAAACCTCTGTCTGAAATTATTTTTTACAAATCATAAATTGTTATGTTTCAATCTTTTTTTACTTTGGTTGCATATATGTATATATTAATTTAAATATGTGCCAAAATCATATTGATTTGTTGTAGAAAAATGGATTTTCCATGATATTTTAACATTTGTTTGACAATCACGCGCTTTTAAAATTTAGTTCTAAGACTTTCATATTAATATTTAATATTAAGTACCATTTTAAAGGCATTTTATGTTATTTTAAGAAATTTTATTTTGTCATCAAAAGATGAATGTTTTTCTTCTCGATTTAAATGAAATTTGTATTGGTTTGCATAAAATTTAAAAATAGTTTTTAAATTTGTGATTGTTGTAATATTTTTAAATTTATGATTATAAAACATAACTTATTGTTATCAAATGAATCTTGCAAAAGACTTTATTATCATATAGAAATTTAATCTGAAAAGTATTATCATGTGTAACTTTATATGCATTTTTGAAGATGTTCTTTTATCATTTATTTAAATTTAATTGAAGGAAACGGAAATAATTTAATTAATTTAATTTTATCTCAGCTTTCTTTATCAATGTAGAAATATGGGATGGATATTTTTTCCTTGCGAATAATCATATTTCAAAAAAGTTTTTATTCATTTGACATAATTGAAGATAAAAGAATAATATATGTACAAAATATTTCATAAAGATTCACAGAAATTAAATGATAATGGAAACAGAAAATATATTTAGAGTTTTAAAATAATGCTATTCTTCTAACTAAAATAAAATAGATGTAGCATTAAGAGCAAAGCATTCAGTATGAAATATATAAGTAAAAATCAGAAATAATATCAACGACATATAACGTATTTCTTTCAGAAATATTAATGCGAATAAATAAAACTTAAATTATGTCAAAATTTCGAATTGAAAGCGACTTTAAAAATTAGCAGATCATAATTGCCAAGTTGATTATAATTTTCATTAAAACTTTAACTGTCATATTTTAAAATTTGTAATTAACCATTTAACTACTTTAAAAAACTATCAAAATTTTTGTTAAACTGATATCTATTTAGTTTATTAACTATGTCGATGAAAATAAAGAAAATTAATTGACATAAATTTCTTTTTATAATCTCATTTTTATTAAGGCTCTAAAATTAAAAGGATTCTCTATAAAAAAAATAACTGCAAATTATATACATCAAAAAACGCTATTACTCTTTATATAAAAAAAATTTGAAAAAAATATTTTATTAACATTCAAGGCATACACAAAGTATGTAAACCTGAACTGAATATAAAATCTTTTTACGAAAAAAATATTTCATACTGAAAGGATTCGTATTAATATCATTCTTACACTTGTAATAAACATAGGTAAGCTCAGATTCTATTTTTATTCACATACTTAACTGTGAATGAGTCTTACCACGACGTTGTACACATATAAACGTTGAACCAACGGGGTTATATTTTTGTATTGTTTTTTCTTATAAATTTCTCTAAATAAATGATAATTTCCATTTTTCTTTATATGATAAATAAATAGTATTTTAAAAGAATGTATTAAGAAATAGAATTAAATAAGATTTCTGCTTTGGAATAAAAAGATCACCAACTTAACGATTCCTTTTTAAAGCATACATAGAGAGAATAAATTATTTATAAACATAGTCAAAAAGAAATCAGTCAATTGTTAAAATTAGAGTTTGAATAGAAGATCGCTATTTTAATGCGAAATATTGGTGAGAAAAATTTAATCGGTGATATAATGTCCATTTTCGCCGTGTGATATTGTTGAATTTTAAATCGTATCTAAAATGTATATTGTTCTCAGAACACCTTTCTCTCTTATGACGGTGCTAAATTGAGAAATAAGGTTGTAAATTTAATTAATTTATTGAATAAGAAAATACGTTAGCCAATTTTTACGTAAATGCTTTGAAATTGTCTATGGCATGTTTATTGTATAAAATATTATCAAGAATTAAAATTTATCTCGTTGTAATAAATGAAATTTATTTAGACGAGAGTTTCCGGTGTATATAAAAATAAAATCCAAGAAAATAACATTAACAGGACAAAAATTATTTAAGCAACGAAAATAAAATATATATATTCGGTTTTAAATCGAAAATGGGCTATGTATTTATTGTTTATTTTAAATTCTTCACTTTAAATGCAAAGAATAAATCAATGTTCTTTTGTATTATAAAAATTTAATTTGTTTTGGTTCCATGCTGACGATATTAAAAAAAAACAGAATCTATTACATTATTTTTTTCAATAAATTAATAATGTAAATAAGAATTAAGTAAGAATAAAAATTACATTGAAGAACAGTTTATATTTTATTTTTTAGTAATTAAAAAAATATTCTGAAAGTTGTTAATTGCTCGCTAACATTATATACTGGATGGTAACCATTGTTGACTATCTTAACTCATATCAAATCTTGGTGCTCCGCTTGGATGTAAAACAATTGCAAAAATTTTCTGTTATATCTTTTTTTTTTTTGTCATTTATCTAAAAGGGATGTACCTTCATAATTCATTGTAAATATAAATTCACCATTTTTTTTCAACAACAAAAGATAACTTGAATATGTACATTTTCCGAACGTTTATTGTCTTCGTTCCTCTTGTTGTATGTACATTTTTGCCTGCACAATCATAGATACAACATGATGTCTTGTAAAAAAATATAATAAATAAATAAATAAAAAAAATTGATGAAGCACGTACTTTGATGTTAATGTCAAGTTTTAATGTGATTGACTGTTGTGATCGTCTTTGTATATTGCTGTTTCATTCGTTTTCGAACTAATATATTCACGCGAGAGATACCCGAAACTGTGCTGTTGTACAGCTTCTATTGTATATTGTCGGTTAGTTGTAAATTTATATGTGGAAATCAAAAAAGAATAATGAAAAATCAAATTTCTTGTTTGTATAGCTTTTTATTTTTGTTTCTTTTATTAAACGTGACTAATTCTATATAAATTATATATTTTTTTAAATATGCTACTAAAAATTGGCTTATTTTTGTTGCTTTTATTAATAAATGTTTATATTATTATTATTATTAGAATGTTTTCTCTTTATTAAAAGTCTAATTAACATCTTCTTCTTATAATTATTGAATGTTACTTTTTTTATATTTCGATTTTTTTTTTTTAAATATTTAATATTTGTTTTGATTGTTAATTTCTGGAAATACATAATTCTTGTATAAATTGTACAGAAATGTTCCCGAAAATGTGAAGGAATGTGTTAAGAAAAAAAATCTATATATACCGGTGTTAAATCATATATGTGGATAGATTTTAAAATACTGATTAAAGTTTGTAGTTATCGAATAGTTTAATTTCTAATTTGAACCATATTTTTAATAAAAAATATTTTCACGGCGCGCTCACTTTTTAAAGTTAATGCATTCTAAAAAAAAATTAGTTGTAACAAACAATTGAATTAGCACTGTTTTTAGTTGCGAGTATTTTTTACCTTTTTGAACTTTCACATTCAAATCTATTCTCTATACTGCTATATTCCAGTGATATTATATTTAACGATCTATTTTATGCTAAACTTTTCCACACGTAATTGTTTGTAAAACTCTTTCCACTTTTTCTGTGTTAGCAAAGGAAAATAATAATAATGTTAAAAAAAAAAAAAAAAAAAAAAAAAGATAATTTTTCTGTGCACTTTTATTTTTTAAAAATAAAAAAAATGGATGTCCATTATATTTTCAGAAATACAAAATTAATTGTGTTGTTGTGTGATGTAATGTTAGTGCTTCGTTGTTTATTTCTCAGAGCTTTTTAACTGTTACTGTTGTTAATATTGCCAAATGTGGAATATATATACATGCATATATATATATATATACGATGTATATTTTTTAATATTCATCATGTCGCATGTGTTTTAGTGTGTCATAACCTTTTAGGCGTATGTGAAAAACGCCTTTGAAAAAACAATTCTTGTCCTGGTGAAAATTAATATTAATTCAAAGAATATGTTTTAATTGATGTATATAATAACATGGTTGACATAGTGTCGAAAACGAGAGATAATAAAAGTTATATTTACATTCTGTGCCGTATTCTATCTCCTTGTCTCTTCACATCCAACTACATAAAATAAAAAAAAGGAAATTGCTTAATTACTTTAAAATATATGATAAGCAAATAAATATGTTATGAAAATTAATAAATATAAACAAATAAATATGCTATAAAATAAATAAATATAATCAGTAAATATGTCATAAAATAAATAAATATGTTATAAAATTAATGTTAATAAATTTAGGTATAATTTGGAACAATATGAAAAGCATTGATATAAAAAATTTCAATATTTATGAATAATATATAATTCTTTTTCATAAAGGGTGTTTTGATTTGAGGTTATTTGTCATTTGGCAGATATGTTGCAAATTCAGCGTCACTCAGAACCACCACAATGAAACTGCTATACGAATTAGTAAGACTATACGAATAATGTTCCACCGACATTTGGAAGGAACATCCCCAAGAAAGGATGGGGGGATAGGCAAAGGATTCAATTCATTTCCTAAAATAAGGACTTTCCAGCAAACAAATTTATTATACTCAACTTTAACATAAGCATGGATGATTCAGTATCACTTGTCAGGTACACCCTTATTCACCAGATCGCTCTGGTCTTCGTGAATAAAGTAACTAAGGCATTATTAAAAAATGTGAATTATTAATTGAAAATATCTACATGCATACAATAGCACTATTTTTAAAAAGATTTTATTGATGAGCAAGTTTAAATTAAATATTAGAAATTGTAAAAAATTAAAACAATATTTTAGGCTTACAATTGAAATTCAAAAACGTTGTTAATCACAATTTGGTTCATTAAGCCAAATTTTCTAACAAGTACTTTTTTTTATCGATATTTTCTTTTTCAAATTCCAAATTTTTCTAATCTTAAAATAGAAAAAATTAAACCACTTGATTTTTATAAATATTAAAAAAAAACTGAAATTACTCATTTTTATTCAATTTTTACTTGACTTCAAGGTATTTTATCTACTAATTTATACATATTTATTTAATTTATTCATGAAAATTCATTAATAAAAACGATTAATTATTCAAATAATAAAATTTATATAATATAAATAAAAAATTTTAATAATATAATAAATAAAATCATAATGCAAGAAAAAAAGGAAATAAATTATTTTTAATTAAAACTACATTAAATGTAATAAACATTGAATTTAATCCCAAAAGCAAATGTGCAATTAATTATTCAAATATAACTTAACACCTTAAATGGCAATAAAAAATACTGTTATATGAATTTTTCAATAGTTTCTAAAGTAAACTCAAAAGAAAGTTGATATAGTATATATTAACTATATCAACTTTATTTTAATCGTTAAAATACTTCGCGTGGGGTTTTATTTTGTGTGTTTATCATCTTTTCATACAATATATATTAAAAGATATTCTTTATTGAAATTTTTGTATTCATATTCTTTACAGCTAAATAAATTTGATAAGAAATCTTGAAATTAATAAAACCGAACAATTCAGTAGAGATTAGATTAATTAAAATGATTTAAATTGAAAAACGAATTTATTTCTTTACGCTAAATATTAAAAATGATTGTTAAAATGAGAATAAATATCCTTTCAAAGAATACTCTCCATAAAAAATACAAAAACATATTATTTTCAAAATAAGAGAATGAAATTAATTGTTGAAAGTAAAAAATATGGGGAATCATTATTTCTGCAACTTTTAGTTGAAATGTGCTAAAAATAATCTTAATTGCATTCTAAAAATAATCCTAATCACATTATAAAAACAAGTTCAATCGCATTCTAAAAAGAATTTTATTCGAAATCAAATAATGTTCTTATTTGAATTCTATAAATATTCTTAAATTCATTAAAACTGAGCTAAAAATAAACTTATTCGCATTACTTTAAATATAATTTTCACAGTATTCATTTTCAATTTCAATCATACATTAAAATAAAAATATTTACCTTAAAATAAACTGCTTAATAAAAAAGAAATAACTCTTAAATCTTGAAATATTCTTCGTTGATTTTAACAGCTGAATAAATTCAAAATATGTTTTGCAAATATCTGAAAATCTTTTGAACACAAAACTGTTGCCAAAAAAGTAATGATTATATTGCTTCGATGCACTTTGATTTCAATCTTAATATTTACAAAAAATGATGGCACGGATAATATCGATTTCTTGTCGACAGAAATAGATTAAAACTTGCACGAGTATAATTTTAATACAAAATTAGAATTTTCAAAAATAAGTGAATCGTGAAAATACTGCAAAACGCCATTTTAACATACATTTTTCATTATTTGATTTTGCCAAACGATAATATGACTTCCTTTCACATTCGCATAAAAAAAGTGGACCGCGCAGCATTTGTGAGATAAAATTTGATAAATATTTCATCTTTTTTTATTTATAAAATAATTTTTAGCTAAAAAATTTACATTTTTATAAAATATTAATTGCAAATAATTCACAAAAACATTTTTAACAAATATTTCAAGAATGGTAAGTACGTAAAATGAATTTTTAAAACCTTTTTGGAATCTTTCGTTAGTGAATGTTATGGAATAGGTATATTGTTTAAGAATAAAATAATTATAATCTTATCTTATTTGATTCTTATTTTTATTTTTAAATGAATAAAATATGTTCCATATGAAATTTAAAAACGAACAAAACATTTAAATTATACACTAATTAACAATGTAAAGTAGTTTAACGAATTGTAAATAAATAGAAAACTTCTATTCTTATCTTATAATTCCTGGTAAGTTAAGTCTAAAGGCAATTTAAAATCTTATTTAATATCATTTTGATGTAATTATACTTTTGATTTTTTGTATTTGATTTTTAAATTTATGTGATTATAGACTTAATGTAACTAAAGTTAAAATTTATCTATGAAAATATACATTTTATGCATTGGTCATAAGAACTTTTAAAATATATTTTTGAATTTTATAAAGGATTCCAATAACAAAAATTAATATGGTAACATTTAATTTAGAATTTTTTTCTATAAAAATATGTCTATAGTATTCAAAAAAGAAAGAATAGAACATTACTATTTTTTCTATACGTTAAAAATCTACAAATGAGTTTGGAAAAAAAATTATTTAATCAAATACTTTATAAAATGAGTCGCTCAAAAACCAACGCTGTTAAGTACAGAAAATAAAAATTGAGAAAATTGGATGTTTTTTAGTACATTAACTTTTAAAATTTTTCGGTTTATTAATTAATACATTAATATGTAAGATTTAAATTGACCTATTAACAATAACATTCAAATTGTCATATCAACATTAAGTCAATTTATTACAATAATTTGTTATCAAAAGTTTTATGTTTATTTATAATAACAAATTTTTTTCTAAGTGTAACATAACATTCTCTGCAAAAAAATAACATATTACAGGATGTATAAATAAAAACCTAACTATTTATTTTAACAATGGCAGCATCTGAAAAACGTTTGGACTTATACCATTTGGCAGCTGAAAAAGATAAGAAATTTATGTAAAAATAATACAATAACATTTGTTGTCATAAGTTTTATGTTTATTTATCATAACAAACATCTTCTTTTGAGTTATCTAAATCTAAATTTTGATCTACACGTGTTGTTCTTAATGATTGTTTTATTGGAGATATATACTTTAATAAATTCATAATAGCTTTTTTTGTTTGTTTTGAAATTGTTCTACCATTAGGATACAATAACGGTTGATTTATATTTTTTTTAAATTGTTGGCCTTCCTATTTTTGTTCTGTTTTTATGTTAATCACATGAAAGTTATCATCTTCATCAATGTTATATTTGAACTTAATGTTGCTTGGATTTGACCTTTCTAGTTTTATCCACCATACATTAAGCCAATTGATGTTAGTCCATTTGTTGATTTTTTTTTCTATTGGTAATAGCATCTTCCAATGGTTTTATGGAAATGAAATCTTGGTAAATCATTTCCACAACGCTTTTATCATTTACTATTTTGAAGAATAATTTAGTTTTTATTTCAAAGTTTATGTTAAAAAAATTGATAAAAAGTGGACTTAATTCAAAATAGCTTCTGAAATAATTATATAACACATTCAAAAGCTATAATGTATGGCCTAGAAGAAACGGAGCAAAGAGTAAATTCTTTAATATTTAAGAAGAATATTATTTATTCCATTAAAATTTACGAAAATCAGAAAAATATTTAAAAAAAAAAAAAAAAAAAAAAAATGGAGTTAACAGCATTGGCGTCTGAGCTTCGAAGACTAACATAAATAAATAGGGCTTTAGAAACTATGTTTAATATTTGTTTTTTCACATAAAATAAACTGACGTGACAAAGTGAAAAAGTTTTATATTTTAAACTAGTATGTAAATTTTAAATTTTGAATATTGATAAAAAGTGAACTTATTCACAATGACTTCTGAAATTATTAAACAGCATATTCAAAAGCTATAAAAAAATGGGGCAGCTGGTCTAGAAAAAACGAAGCAACGAGTAAATATTATAATAATTAAGAAGAAGAATATTTATTCTCTTAAAATTTATAAAAATCAGAAAATATCAAAAAATGTACTTATCCGCATTGGCTTCTGAACTTCAAAGACTAACATGAATAAATTTTGGAAGAATTAGTTTGGAAAGTATGTTTAATGTTTACTTTTTTCAATTGAAACAAATTTTCTGTGACAAAATGCAAAAAGGCCTAGTTTATATTAGTATACAGTTTTTAAAATTTAATAATAATTAATAAAAATTATAGTTTTAAATTTTTATATTAGCATGCAATTTTAAAAATTTAATAGTAATTAATTAAAATTATAATTTTTAAATTTTTATAATGCTATGCAATTTTTAAAAATTTTAATATTAATAATTTTAAAAAATGTTTCTGGATATTCCATTTCAAATTAGTTAATTTGTTTTGATTTGATTGATTAAGAACATCATAATAATTTTTAGGCTCGTTGGCATTAAACATATTAGGCAAAAATTTTTACAATTTAATTTTAAATGTTTGTATACAATCCTACAATCTTTAACAATTAAAATGGGAGTTTTAATTTATTATATAAAATTATTAAATGCCCAACTTCTAGTATAAATTTAAAATATTTAATCATTGCTATTAAAATAATTTAATATTTAAATTAACTGGACTTTTTAAAAAAAACGATTCAACACTTAAAAAAAAACGAAATAAACAATTACAAAATAAATTAATTTATTAATGAGCAATTAAAACCTATTAATGAGCTGTTAAAAGAATTTTTAAATTAGCTAATTAATTAATTAAGAATTAATGTACAAGTAAAAGATTAAATAAATTTATTTCAATTAATATTATTAAGAGAGAAATTTTTATATATTAATAACTATTTGCGGTTAAATTAATAAATATATTGATTATGGCACAGTTGATGAGTCAAATTATTATTTTAAAAATATCCAGTGAAATATTGAAATAAATTATTTGAATTTATCCGAACTTGAATAACGCAACGACAATATAATACACTTGTGTATTTTTTTACCGTTAACATTGAAATTAATTTTAATCTACCGACCAGTAATAGGTGTAGAAGGACTAAAGAAGAAATAATAAAATCTTTTCTAATTATATGCTAGAAATGTCTGCAATTAGTGCCAGACAGCGGCAATTTTCATAAAATCGTTTTAATTCTTCCTGTTTGCATTCATATCCAGTTTTCGAAAAGAGAAAAAAAATTTCAACCGTTTTAACTCGTTTCATAACAAAAATTGATATATGAATTTTTTTACGAGTCGTTACAACACCGATAACATTCCGCAGAAAAATTAGCATAACATTAAATGTCACATTCAATCACTTCTATTAGCATTTTAAACTTAGCAATCTTTTTTATGTATAAAAAACATTAAATTTAAAAAAAAAGAGTTTATTTTTAGTTAAAAATTAAATTTAAAAAAAAGAATTTATCCCGAACATTAAAACATTGTTCGCTGAAAATTTAAAAAAAAAAAAATTACCATAAATATCAACTTGTTTTCTACACTATTAATACTTCTCATTCACTTATTTTTTACACTCTGGTTTTTATTAAGTTATGTCATATTGTAGCATGCAGGTTGGGCAACCAGATTATAACTGGAAGCGTTTGGTTTCAGATACTTGAGGCACAGGTTGGAGAACTCACAGCTTTATTGACACACCACAAGCACCACACATTTACAATTAGAGACATACAATATTTAACACATTTAAAGACTGATATGTATAGATTCGTGAAAGGATTCCACTTCTAATCCGAAAACCCGATACTCGGCTACGCGCATTGTGCGAGAAATATAATTCCTCTCGAGATGAGGACTCTCTCAGGTGAGAGCCACGAGGTCTACAGACCATTTCTTCTGAACGCCAGAGAGGAAGGACGGTTAAAATTTTAAAATGCTCAAAAGAATTCTTTTTACAGATTTTTTATATGCGAATAATAATTATTGAATTACGCATTATTCCATTTACATAATATGGAGAAAACATATAAATATACTTTAATACAATTGCAAATAATTGAATTTCGTTCGAATCAAACTGAAAAGGAAACTTCACAATAACTTTGTGTCATCTCTAAAGTAAAGTGCTTAACTTCTTATTTTCAAAGATCTATGTGTCACCATTTATATAATTTAATATAATAATACACACAAATCATTTCGTACTTAAAATTGTTATTAAAAGTACTAAAATTACTTATGTAAATGAATAGATATTTTATCTGTTATTCAATTAGTATACAAATCAGCATTTAATGATATCAACATAAAAAAAAATTTCATATCAGATACCACAAAATATTTTTCACGTAAAAAACTGATATAAAGCATATTTTTTGTCCTCAAAATATGGACTCGTTTCACTTTTTTTTATCATAACCAGCTAAAAGTGACACCAAAAGACTGGTTTACCAAAAAATTCCATCGAAAGAATGTGCAATTTCAGAAAAAGACAGAAGTCCTTTATTGCGCTTGAGGGAATACAAATGGGTGAATTATTCTTAATTAAAGACATGTTAAGATAAAGTATTCTTCATTTGATTACGCAGCCATATTTTATGTAAATTTCCAACATTAATTATTGTGCGGAGTTTTAGCGGTGGCTCTAGTGACACAAGATGCCCGAAATTCATACATCCGTTGCCGCCGCATCAAGATAAAAAATATTAAAATACATGAAAGTATCTATTAAAGCAATGTTTTTTTTCCCGCGCCTTGTAAATGACATAAGATTAAACAGCGACATTTGTTTGATACTTTATCTTCCCAGAGGTCAACTAAGCTACATGTTTTAATACGAATCTTTAAATATCTTCTTTACACAGAAATACGCTTGATAATTTCAACAAGTGCATAGATTTAAACCTATACTGTTTTCCAAGAATTAAGAAAAAAGTGTGACATCTCAGCAAAAAAAAATTAAGAAAAATTATGCAGCATATGTAAAAAGTAATGCTAAACGACTTGGATATCAGTGGAATTTTGCTATATAACGTTAATGGACACTTGGCCGAAAATAGATTTTAAAAATGTCTGTGCGCGACAAGTGGCTCAATGGCAACTCGTGACTCAATGTGCCGCTGGTGAGCATAAGGGCTGAGATTCAATCCGCTGGCGGCTTTGTTGTAGACACTGTTTTAAAACACGAGGAGACTTGATGGCGTTTGGGATGTTCAGCCTCTTGCCTCGTTAGTCAAATTGCCTGGTGGGAATTTTCGCGTTTTCGCCAATACGAAAGGCAAAATTCGAGGTAGTTCACCCTAAAGAGGATCCCGAAAAACACCCTCCTTCTTCCGCATCACAGAACGAAGTCAGATTTCTACCTATGAGTGCCATCACAAAAAAAGCTGCCCCTCTCCTTCCCTCCTTCCATGAGACCACACGGGGTCTTAGACTTGATCTAGGTGTTGCTGTCTACCAAATGGGATAAGAAACAACCTATAACAAAAGTGTCTGTATTTTTTGCATGTAAAAACTGCGTATAGACTACACTGTTTTAGATATGAATACTCTATACAATTTATCCGGGGGAATTGAACAAATATCATTATCCAGGTGCAAATGTTATCCTGATATCAAATATACAGGTGCATTTGGACAAATAGAAGAGGGTCAGAGTCTATGTTCTAAAATGGTTCAACATGAGGTTTTATGCATTTTATAGACTGTGGGGTGCATTTCTATGAATAAATCAAGTCCTAGAAAGTACATTGAAGGAAGACCAAGAGCTACCAGTACCTCAGATAACCAACTATTTGCGAGTAACTGCAAAAACGCTTAGAACAACTACACCAACCCAATTCAGATCTTTTCTTAGTATGGGGTTGACGGCCTGCAATTCGTCGGCCAAGCATATCCCACATATGCTCTATTGGATTCAAGTTCGGTGAGTATGCTGGCCAATCCATACGGGTGATATCCTCCAACTGAAGGCATTCGTCTACAATGTTTGCACGGTGAGGACGGGCGTTGTCATCCATAAACAGAAATTCAGCACCCATGGCGCCCCGAAACAAACGTACATGTTGTTCCAGAATGACATCCCGATAGATGTGGAATGTCATCGTTACACTCTGAACATGCAGGTCAGTTCTGGAACCAAGAATAATTCCTCCCCAAACGAGCCATCCTGCACCACCGTAACGGTGTCGTTCAATGGCGCTCTCTTGGTGGTAACGGGTGCCTGGCGCTCTCCATATGAAAGTCCGGCGAGAATCAGACAGCAAACTAAACCTGGACTCGTCGGAAAACATCACACAAGACCACTGTTGCCGTGTCCACAATGCATGCTCTCTACTCCAGGTTAATCGCAGGCGACAGTGAGTTGCGGTAAGTGGAACACATCTGACAGGCCTACGAGCATATAGACCAATGTGCCCTAAGCGTCTGTACACGGTCTGCCTTGAAACTGTCGTACCGGTAGCTGAAGAGATCTGACGAGACAGGTCTGATGCTGTGTTCCGTCTGTTTCTTTTGCCAGTAACTGCTAAATACCGGTCCTCATTCGGCGTTGTAACTCGGGGGCGACCTGTGCTATAACATCTACTCACATTACCATCATCTTGGAATCGTTGCCAAAGCCTGGAGATGACACTCTGGGCGATTCCAAGTTCCTCGGATACTTCCAGCTGGGTACGTCCACATTCCAGTCGTCCGATAATTCTACCACATAAAAAATCATCCAAATGCTTCCTTTGTGCCGTAACTATGCGGTTATTGCACTGAAAGACTTTAAAGCTCTTGTGAACAATTTTACTTCTTTGCCACCATTCCTTATATAGCCCTCTCTTACACTCTCGTCATTGTGACGCACTATCCGCGCCATCTGGTGGTTTGCTGTAATTTGCATATTCTTCTTCAAGATGTGTGTGATAATTCTACAGGTGAAATTTTTATTTTAGAGTTCAATTTCTGTGTGATTCTGAATTATCCTTAATTTATGGACATGAGTGTGGTTATTGGACTATCCGTGTGCCCTTCTTAGCCGGTAAATCTGTCTGATCATTACTTAAAATCCAGGGATTTAAATCTTAGCTTAGTATCCAGGGATCCACTGGAGGACGATGTGTCGTCCCTCTACCGTCAATCTTTCAAGAAGAGTTCGACATTCTAAGAGGAGGGTGCTTCATATGACCCCTATAGCTTGTATAACAACCCTGGAGTCCAACAGCAAAACCATCTTGTTGTAAAGGTGTCTGGGGATAAGTTGCGACAGAGCCACATAGATAGCCAATACTTCTCCATCGAAGGTTTTTATTTTTTGTTTGTTTGTTTTCCTACAGGAACATAAAAAAATGGAAGAATATATTCCTGCTCCGACATTTGGTGAATGTGCAGTCAAGGAGCCATCGATATAAATATGTAACCATTCAGGTTCAGGGTAGTGGGTATGGATGATTTCAAGTGTTCGTGGAAATTGATTCTTAAGACTTGGTCGAGCAAGATTCAGACTAATAGTAACAATCCAGTACAATACAATTTCAAACGCAATTAATCAGTAAGTCAATAACTTATAGCGCTCGGTACCAAAAGTTTCAGGTTCAAGTCCCGGTGGTGCCATGGATGTTTGTAGTGGTTTGGAATCCACTTTAAGCAGTAGGACCCGGTTTCATATGACTGTAGAGACTTACAGAGCGCAGGGCTCACCTCAGATTCTCACCCAAATCATTCACAAACTGTATAGGGACAACTCAGCTCTAGTCACAGTGATGCGGTGTGGTGCAGTAGTAGCGGTCAATAACTTAAAGCTTCTTGGATAATTGAACTGATTCATTAATTAAATGATCTACCTATTTTTTAAGAAACCTATTTTTACCTACCTATTTTTTTAATCTAATGAGGAAAAAAATTAAACTTTACCGTGGAAAATTAAACTTATTGAATTATTTTTACACGAATAATAAATAATTAGATTCACTGAAAACAAAATCCAAACTTAATTGAGTTGAAGAAAAAAAAATTATTTTTTTTCCCCATCGCTTTGACATTTAGATCAAGACTGTATTATTTATAGCACAAGTAAAAAAAACAAGTCACAAGCTGCTGTCAAAACATTAAAAAACTCCCAATCAGAAGAAAGAAAGAAAAAGCCAATCATCTTATACCAAAATTACGATGCTAAACTTAAATCCGATCGACTTAATAATAAAGAAATGACGCAGATGCAGAATTTGCACAACGAGCGATGACGCAAAACGCTGTTTAGATAGGATGCTATTATCTAACGTCAAAGACGCGCAAATCGAAAGTGTTTTCGAGTTCCAACTCATCTTTAGACATTGATAATGCATGAAATTCAATAAATGCTTTAAAGTCGTAACAAAAATGTGTAGTTTTATTTTTAAATAAAGGATCGTCGTAGCAATTAATCCTAGTTAAAAAAGCGGTTTATCATTTTAAGTATATTTTTTATCAGTTGTAAAATAATCAATTTGAGGATTATCAATAGAAAAAGTGAGTCAGAATTAATGTTCCAAATTTAAAGAAGTTCTTAACCTTCTTTTTTTTCCCAGTGAGAAAAATGCCACGGATTTTGTTTTTGGAGTAATATTTTTAAATTCATAAAATAAAATCAAACTAAATCAGTTAACATAATTTCCTGATAATAAACCGCAACAACGTACAGCGGCCTGATGGCCAATTGGCTGCGCTCTGGCCTTTGGTACCAAAAGTTTGTATGCTGGCTGTGGCATGGACATTTGCGAGTGGTTTTAGAACATCATAGAACACAAAAACATTTTTTCGTATAGTAATTTATAAACACATAAAACATTCGTATAAACGAAACATAAGAAACGCTATACATTGATTACTTTTTTTTTTTTTTTTTTTTTTTGAAATTATGATAATATACTGTGTTTTTTACAACAGCTCAAAAATTCAATTACGAACATTAACATAGCTTGTATAAGCGTCAATGCAAGGTTTGGAAGGCACCAAAGTTTGCCGATACCCAAATTCTTTGAAATAGAATCATTAACTAAAGTTTCGTATACAAGAACCTTCAGATATTCTTAAAAGTAGTTGAGGTATGACAAATCCAAAATCCATATATTTCCCCCATTACTAGAAAATAAGATTGTTCTCAATCATTCGTAAAACCATTAATTCCTCCAATTTTAAGGTGAAATCCCTTTTATCTTTATTTTTAGTTTTAATGTCATTTATTGCTTGAACATAAAAAATAATATAATTTTTAATTGTGATTTTCTGCATGCATATGATTTTTAAAAAAAATCAGAAAAAAGTGTAATTTTTTTTTTCATAATGCTGTCATTCAAATACTTATAATATTTGCATCTACTATCATCGCATGCTCTCATACACTGGTGAAAACTGAAATCCCAACACCAAGAAGACATTAGCTTAGAGGTATGAAATTAAGGCAAAAGCGTTTGTGTAGATGACATACCTGTTTGATTCAAGTTTCAATGTCACAGGCAAAATATTTAGTTTGTTTTGGTTTGTCGCTCTACGGTCATTATTTGAACACTTTAGACTAATTAGACCGGGATCTACAGTTTAACGTGGATTCTGAGCCACTCACAAATATCCATGGCACCGCCAGGATTCCAACCTGAAGACTGTGGTACCGAAGGCCAGAGCGCTAGCCAATTGGCTATCAGGTCACAGCATGCACGAGAAGAGCCATTTCAATATGAAGCTGTGATGCAATAATAAAAGCTGTAGTGTCCACAATTTCAAATGCAAGTATGTAGACGCGCCTGTATTGTGCCCCAAAGTGCCGTATATCATTTTGTGGGATGGGGATTTGTGTCATTTGGTCAGTAGCAATCCTTGCTGATGGTGGATGACAATAATTTGTCAATATATGTTCGGAGAAAGATTTAGTAATCCCGCAGGCCAAGGCAATATGTCGATAGTCTGTAAAACTCCTTGGGTGATGCTAGGGATATGAGAACGAGCGTTATCCTGTTGAAAAATATCCCCCCTCCCAGGAATAGTGATCGAAAATTACAGCACAACTAAGTTAATCACCAGTCTGAAGTACAAATTTGCTGTCGCGCATGGAATAACGACGAGAGTGCTTCTTTTACCCTGCTTCTTCTTCTTCATTGGCGCAACAGCCCCATGATGGGCCAAGGTTGTCTGTCTGCTGGCAGATTTCGAGACAGATGGGTTTTTTTGTGGGGTAGGGTCATCAGCTTTATGCTCAATGCTCTACAGTCATATTGGACGGTTTAAAGTGGATTCCGAACCACTACAAACATCCATGGTACCCCCGGAAGTCGAAACCGATACCTATGGCACAGAGCGTCAGAGCACTAGTCATTTGGCCATCATGCCCTTTAATCCTGCTATCATACGAAATTTCTCCCCAGACAATAACTCATCGTGTCGGTCCAGTGTGTCTCCAGATTGGCTCCAAATGCTTACCTGGCTTCCTTTTAACCAATCTCTGGTAACGAGGTAGAACTTAATGAATCTTCACTCCGCATTTCAATGAGCTCTAGTTTGACACTACAGAAGTCACAGGTGACGATGATTAGAGGTAATGGCCAGAACGCTGCAAGGAGTCAGACTCGGAACTGTCCTTCAAGTATGTCACTCTGGTACCAACAGAAACTCGAATTTCTGCTGAAAATGCAATATGATGCACTACAATAAAGCGGTCGTCCCACTCAGTAGTGACCCGTGTGTGGTCAGAGTCCCGTCTTCTTGAAACAGACAAGAAAACAAAAAAAAAAATTGCATCTTTAAAGCATTCTTGACTCAAATCTAACCTACAACTCCTCCTCCGGAAGATAAATAACGTTCATGAGTTTTACTCTCTATTCACCTTGCGCGAAATTTGAACAGCGTCATCTTTCAGATGTGCAAACATGTCTCCCAAATTTCACTTACCTAGCGCAACTCTTTCGATTGTCACACGAATTCAGTTTTACCCTGTATATGCATACAACTTCTGACAACTTTCATATATCTTTCGTAAAATATATGGATTTGTAACGGTTTATGATTCACCACAAAACGCACGAATAACTGAACACACTGATAACTAACAGAAAAACAGCACACGCTTCACACGAAACACACTGATTCACGATGAAAAACAATTTACTTTTTTTAGGGGGAGGAGAGTAAATTTTCAGGATATCGGGAAATTTTTATAAAAATAATCTAAGTCTTTAGAGTTAAAACTTATTTTTGCTACTTTTTTGCAAATGCTCATATTTCAAATTTTGAAAATTCTGTCAGTGTCATTTCTTTAAAGGCTGTCCCTTCTGAAATAAAACACCTTTGGGGAGTTTTGTATATCAATTGTATATGCAATATAGCAGGTATCTCTAGATTCGCCCTGTGTAAAGCTGGAAGCTCAACTTATGTGGAATTGTGGCGACAAATATTCCCAAGCCCAAATGCTGGACATTAGAGAACTACAACATCAATAATATTAGTGTAATGTAAATCGTAATTGTTACAACGTAAGAATTCCGTTAACACCTTCACAGAACTAAACTGACTCCTGACTCTCTCTCTGTCTCCTGTGTGATAACCAGGAAGAAATGGATATGTCATCACCTTGCTTCCTGTTCTGCACTATCTCCTGTTTCTTTATAGAAACATTATAGGATTTCCAGACTTAAATTAATAGGTTAATTGATGCCATTTGTTTCTGTCTTATTCATTGTATTTATTTTTATGTCCTGGAAACTTTCCATTGGAAATCTTAAGAATGGTTTTACAAAAGTTGGCTGATAATACAAATATATATATATATATATGTGTGTGTGTATTGCAAGAAATTGAAATAGTGGTTCATATATATGGTGCCTGCTGGCGGAATGGCTAGCGCTCTGGCACCTGGTGCCCCAGATTTCGGGTTCGAGTCCTGGCGGTGCCATGGCTGCTTGTAGTGGTTCGATATGCACTTTAAACCGTAAGTCCGAATCTCATAGGACTGTTGGGCGTAGAGTTGTCAACCCTATCCCGTAAAAAGAAAACATTTCCTGTTTCGAAATTTGTCAGTAGACAAACGGCCTTGGCCCAGCTTGGGGCTGTTGCGCAATTGAAGAAGAAGGTTCATATATATAACCTAAAATACTTGACCTAGCGATATACTTATAACCGATGTACTACCTACGAATCATGTAACTAGCCTATCTTTCCTCTAACAAGCTACACGATCTATAAACATCAAAATGTTTTACAAAATTCTATTCAATTTTCGATTGCATTTGAAACAACTGCATTCCATTTAAAAAAAAAATTATAACTTTCTTTTTAAATGTGAAATATTTTTAAATAAATTTTATAAATAGAAAATCATTTTGAACATAGAATTTTTAAGTGGTTGAATAACTTAGTAACATCAGAAATTTTCTTATATATATTCATTATATATATTTTATTATTATATTATCATTAATTACCCTAATGTTACACTGCTACAATGCTATTTAAAAATGAAAAAATTCATAAAAATTGAGAAAAATTTAATGCGTTTTATTTTGAAAAATTTCTTTAATTATATATGAATATATTATTGATCAAAACTATATCCAGTTACTTCTATATAGAAAAATAATAGAGAGTTTTTGCATACCGTACGTTAGTTACCGTAGGACGTCCGTTAGCTTTTTCTCCCTAGCGCGCATGCTCATAGGAAATTATGTTTCCTATGAGCATGCGCGCTAGGGAGAAAAAGCTAACGGACGTCCTACGGTAACTAACGTACGGTATGCAAAAACTCTCTAATATTCTGGATGCCAAGTCCCCTAAAAGGAAGATGACAATCGTAAAGATAGGGTTTCTTTTTAACTTCTATCAATACTCATCGTTGGGACTCTACTCATAAACCTCAATTTGTGATAAACATACCAGTCTAAACCAGCATTGCTCAACTGGGTTCAGCGAAAATACTGATGAACGATACATAAGCTAATCATTTGAGAGCATATTTTTAAAGTCTATTTTTTTTCATTAGAAAAACGTTGCCCTTCAAACTGAGGATGATGAGTTTATTTACTGAAAGATTTCGCTTTAAAGTGTTGGTGTGTGAAACTGCAAGCATAGATTTCACATTAGAAAAATAAATCGTGTTATCTAAATCAGCTTCGAAACTAACACTTCTTGACAGTAACATTTGTTCTTTGAAATATGTCGTATTGACTAATGTGCACTTTTTTTCCGTGTTATCAATAAATGATTGAAAAGTTACAACAATTATTATCTTTCTTGATACATAATGTGTGTCTGGTTTTTTTTTCAGGCATCTATTTAAAAGACCATAATGCGTGGTAACAGCGCGTGTGTTTATAAAAGTTAAAAAAAAAAAAAAAAAAAAAAAAAAGAATTTATTATTCATAGGTATATGATTTTTGGGAGACCTGAATGGCCGATTTTCTGGCGCTCGGTGCCACAGGGTGGTTCGAGTCCCAGAGGTGTCATGGATGTTTATATTGGTTCGAAATCCACTTTAAGGCGTAGGTCCCGGTCTCATATGACTGTAAGAGCGTCACGGAGCAAAGTCTGACTTCTAACTACGGGTGCCCATCACAACAGAAGCTACCCCCTTTTCCCCCATCCATGAGTAGACTACTCATGGAATGCCCCGTCCGGCAATACAGGGTACTGTGGATTAATAATAATAACAACAACAATGATTTTTTGGTTATGAAGATTTGTAAATGTCAATACCGTACAATGCGTACAAATTCAATTAACTGAAGTAATGCAGTTTCATTCAATTGATGACAATTCTCCTTCTTCATTGGCGCAACAGTCCCTTTGTGGGTCAAGGCTGTCTGACTACTAGCAGATTTTGAGACAGGAGGTGATTTTTTTTTAACGGGGTAGGGTTGTCAGTCCTACGTTCTGCAGGATCTACGGATTTAAAGTGAATTCCGAACCACTACAAAAATCCATAGCACCGCCGGGACTTGAACCTGCAACCTGTGGCGCCAATGCCAGAGCGCTAGTCACTCGGCCGCTAACAATGCTAATTTTCAAAATAAAAATAAAAATAAAGGCTAAATACTACAGAAATAAAGTCTATCTGGACAGGAATAAAGTCTAAATATTTATTTTAACTTTTTTCTTCTACTGGAATTTCCCAAATTGGAGTGCAAACAGTTTAAATTATTTGACTCGGTAAAAAACATGCGTGCAGTCAATTGCAAAATACTGTAAACTAATTAAACGCCTTATTAAAAACTACATTCTATGTCAATACAATGAAATACACCAAGGTTAAAAAATTATAAATTATCATAACATGTCAAAATAAATTCCATATAAAAATAATAAAAATCTTTAAGCCAAATACAATTTCAAAATGCACATTGAATATTTAGACGGGGAAAATACTCATGCAATACACGATGAAATACAGAAGATGAAAATGAGCCAGAAATGTCTTCTGATTGCCACAGTATAGAATCTCTGCAGAAACCTTCATACGGGCATCAGAAGAAACAATATATATATAAAAAATAAAAAAAAAATTAAAGTCAATTCCTACTTTTTTTCCTCTCTATTGCAGAAAGTCCTTTATAAATAATTTTCTTTCAATTTTTTAAGTTTATCTGGCGCCATCTATTGATAGATACAAGCAACTTAAATCTAAAAAAAACCTAAAATTAATTTATTAAATTTAATGAATGAATTAATATTTGAAAAAACTGCATTAACATCCAGTGTCATCCACTGCAAGCTAAAAAAAATGTATTTTAACTTGAGCGGATGAATAAAAAGTATTTTATGAACAATTGAAATTTTGAACAAGATATATATAGGGAGTTTGTGAGCTAATAGAAGGAATTGAAAAAAGACTACAAGGAAGACCTGGGATGATATGGAGATGAATGATAAAGACTGAAAGAAGCAAGCAGAGAGGGCAGAAGCGAGAATCTTTGTACAAGACAACAAAAAAAGACAACTGGAGGCCTTATGCGCCAAATGACAATGATGATGATGATGATATACCGCCAATAACGATTGAAAAAATTTTGGAGGCCAAATCCTACCTGAAAGTCTCCAATTGATCATCCTTGGCAGAGTACATTTTATTAAATAACTTCGCTTCCGTTAACAGCTTTTTTAACTATTTTTCTACGTTTATAAATGACATACAAATACATCTTAAGCGCATTACAAAATAAGATGTGGAGATATTTGTGGTCCATTTTATAACATATGAACTCCGTTATTGGTACGTCTGTTGCACCTAAGACATAGAAGATAGTGAAACACACTGATAATTTTTATCCATTTATAAAAAAATATCATTTACATAAAAAAACACGATTGGAAACATTCTTTGAACTTTTCTGGCTATCCCAAAATTTTCAATGCTTGCATGAAAAATTAAATGTTTTTATGTAATTTCTTGGAGTAATCTAAAGGTAGATTGGTCAATTTCTTGGAACATACTCTTATAATATTAATAAATATTTAAAATGCAACGCAAATTGATAATTTTAAGTTTACAATGATTTTATAACGCAGTTGGTCTTAAATCAACATTGAATATATATGTTTTAAAGTTAAGAGTCATTTAAATGTGGAATTAAATCGCCAAAAAAAAAAAAAAAAAAATTACTAAACTGTATCATGCCTTGAAATAAAAAGTAATAAAAACGGCGAATATTAAATTTGAAGATAATTCACCGATTCTTCTGCCGACTGTTACAAAAATAAATTGCTTTTTGCGATATTTCTTTTGCATAAACTCCATTTCGAGATTTTTTTTTATTTTTTTTTTTATCATAATCCTACATAATACATAGTTTTTTTTTTTTTCTAGTTGCAAATTTCACATATTTTTTACTCTTTGATATTTTCATTCTCCAAACCCTCAGCGGCCTGATGGCCAATTGGCTAGTGCTCTGGCCTTTGGTACCACAGGCTTCAGGTTCGAATCCTGGCGGTGGCATGGATGTTTGAGAGTAGTTAAGAATCTACGTTAAGCCGCAGGTCATGGTCCAACTAACCCAAAGTGCGCACAAAATGACCGTAGAACAACAGACCAGACCAAACAAAACCCACAACATCTTTAGCATTATCAGTAAAGTCTCAGACTTGTTTAATAAACTGTGTTCTTCACTACGGGCATCTTTTTCAACATTCTCTTTAAATATAATTCTGCTTTAATTTCTCCTGATAACTTATCACATTATTCTTTCCGAGAATTAGTCATAAAAAACTAGAATAAAATGTATCTACTAACTTATAGAGAAACTACAAAAGTTAATACATTTTTAATACGAGATCCAATGGTTACAGTGATTCTTAAACAAGGGTCATCGGGATCATTCATAAATTTTGAGTTATTTGTAATTATTGTCGCATTCCGGTTTTTTTTTATTGTTATTATTATTTTTTTTATCCCCACTTGGAAGCAGCAACATCTAGATCAAGTCCATGAAGTCTTCCGTGTGTTCTCATGAAAGAAGGGAAGGGGGAGGGGTTTGGTTTGGTTTGGTTTGTCGCTCTACGGTCATCTTATGCGCACGAGGGCTAATTAGACCGGGACCTGCAGTTTAAAGTGGATTCCGAACCACTACAAATATCCATGGCATCGCCGGTCCTCGAACCCGAAACCTGTGGAAGCGAGAGCCGAAGGGGGAGGGGAGCGGCTTCTGTTGTGATGGAACACCCGTACGTAGAAGTCTGACTTGCTCCGAAAAAGGAGGAGGGCAGTGCCTTCCGGGAGGACTTTTAGTGGGAAATACTGTGCGTTTACGTATTGCATGGGAGACAAGCCGGAAAACTCCCACCAGGTAGTCCTATTCACGAGGCAAGATGCTGAACGTCACACACGCCATCGAGTCCTCCTCGTTGTTTGAAACAGTGTCTACAATACAGCTGCCAGCGGATTGAACGCTAGCCCTAATGCTCACCAGCAGCGTACGTTGCCACTGAGTCACGAATCGGGCTTTATTCTTCTAAATGATGCTGTTATAATTCGTATGTTCAATTATTTTCATGAATAAGAGTATTTAATCTAGTTTTTAATTGATTAATTATTTTAATTTCTGTAGTTATCCATCAAAAAAGAATCTCGAAAAATTAAACGTGACAAATGACATGAGTGCAGCACTGGCCTAAACCCAGCCAAATATAGAACTGGTTCAGACAAAGCAGAGACCTCCGTTCAATTGAAATTTGATGACTAAGTTTTGCCGTTTTTTGGATAAATAATTGTTTTGTGAAAAATGTTTTGTTAACTATAGCCTTCACATTAATTGTAGTTAAATTTAAATTTTAAAAAGGTCCAGAAGCCACCAAAAAGTATTTATAGACCACTACGCAAGAAATCCTAGGAAACTTCATTCTTTCAGTACACTTTGGGCTAATTAGACTGAGACATACAGTTTAACATGGATTCCGGACCACTCACAAATATCCCTGCCATTACCAGGATTCGAACTTGGAGCCTGAGATACCGAAGGCCAGAGAGCCAGCCAACTGGCCACCAGGCTGCTAGAAAGCTTGAGAATTACTGTTGCAATACATCCAAGGAATATTTGGTTTCATTGTATACCTTCGTGAATGTCTGACAAATTACAAAATTAACAGCAACTGTGTGAATGTCTGACAAATTACAAAATTCACTTCCAACATATTAGTAGACATTAACTACAATCTTTCACAAAATCTCACACGAAAAAAAAAAAAAAAAACAAAAAACTTAAATCTACAGAATATCCATAGAGATTCACTTAAAATTCCATAACAACTGATATACTATACTTACATTGAAATCAAAGTAAGTTTGGAAGTTCTATGTTTATTTGTGAATAAAGATCTAATATGGCAGCGCCCGTTAGTAGTTACTGCTTTCAGAAACAAGAAGGCTCGATTCAGTTCGTAACTTTATGTGTAAGGCATCTGGCATCTACATTATCACTGTTTCAGTTGTTTTTTTTCTAATACAGCTGGCAAACGCTTAGACAATTGCCTTGGATGCCTCAAGGCAAGCGCTGCACCGACGTTACTCACTTAGCACTACCCAGGAGATGCGTGTAGCTTGAAAATAAGCTACGGAAGCGGAGTAATGCCTACGATCATGTTAGCCCGGGACCTACGTTTTAAAGTGAATTCCGAACCACTACAAACATCCATGGCACCGCCGAGACTCGAACCCGAAACCTGTGGTGCCGAGCGCCAGCTATTCAGGCCCGTTAAGACTTCTATTGCTTACAGGATTTTCTACTATACAATTACCCCTAAACACCAATTTGGACGCAATGCATGCCCTTAATCATTGTTGGCAGCCTAGACCGACTAAGATCACAAAACCGTCTGAACAAAACGCAAAATAATAATAAATAAATAAACACAACCCACAAAAATGCATTTCGTTTACATGAATCTAGAAATAAATGAGTAAAAAAAATCAAATACATCTGGAAGTAGCAATTCATCCTTTAGTTTCTGTTCGATAGTCATTTGGTATAAGATTTTAAATTATATCTATTTTTTATTTTTGCTGTTCTAATGCAGCTGGAAAATACTTAGACACTTAGTTGTCTTGGATACCTTAAGGCAAGCGCTGCACCGACGTTACTCACTTAGCATGACCCAGGCGGCGTGTGTAACTTGAAGATAAGCCACGGACGCGGGGTAACATTGCCCCCGCAAAGCTCTACGATTTTGTTAGACCGGGACCTATGGCTTAAAATGGATTCCGAACCACAACAAACATCCATGTCACCGCTGGGACTCGAACCCTGTGGTACCGAGCGCCAGAGAGGTAGCCACTCGGCCATTCAGGCCCCTTAAGACTGTCGATTGCTTACATGATTTTCTAAATTACCCCTAAAAACCAATTTGGATGCAACGCATGCCCTTAATCACTGTTGGAAGCCTAGATTGACTACGACCACAAAACTGCCTGAACAAAGCGCAAAATAATAACAATAAATAAATAAACACAAACCACAAAAATGCATTTCGTTTACATGAATCTAGAAATAAATGAGTAATAAAATCAAATACAACAGTAAGTAGCAATTCATCGTCTAATTTATGTTCGATAGTCATTTGGTATAAAATTTTAAATTCTATTAATCCCATAAATCACGACCAGGTGGTCAATTAGATAGCACTCTGGTCACTGGTACCACAGGGTTCAGGTTCGAATCCTGGCGGAGGCATGGATGTTTGTTAGTGGTTCAGAATTCACGTTAAACTATAGGTCCCCATCTAATTAAGCCAAAGTATGCAAAAAGTGACAATAGAGCGACAAATCAACTCAAATGTGATAAATTAGCTACTTCGATCCAGCGAATTTGATTTATCCCAAGCCACTGATTTAATAAATAGCTCACTGATATTTATTTTTTTTTTTTTAAGAATTGAAGACCAGATGAATCTTTTAACAACATTATCTTAGAAGCTGAAAATTTAACTAACGAAATCAACATAAGGAAAATAACTTTGAAATAATTATACCACTTCATCGTGTTAGATTTGGTTTGGTTTGTCGCTATACGGTCATCTTGTGCACACGAGGGCTAAACAGACCGGGACCTACAGTTTAAAATGGATCCAGAATCACTACAAACATCCATGGTTAATCAATAGAAATTCAGCTTTACCTCTTAATCTCAAAATTTTAATATATCTCTCTTATCTTCATCCAGTATTAGCTTATGCAAGCCCAGTTTGGGCTTCTGTTGCACGTACAAATTTTGAAATTATTCAAAGGCTTGAGAACTAAACTCTCAGAATGTTAACGAATTCACCCTGTACTTTCGTAATAGCTCTCTTAGATGAGCTCTCTCGATTCCAAGTTTAAGACAATTTGTTCACAAAATTTCTACTAAATTCTATAATGATATGCGAAACATCAATAACCCTGTATTAAATATCCTACAAAATTACGATTATGATATTTCTTCCCGCAAACATAGCAAAAGACCTCGCACTGTTCTAAATATTTTAAATTAATTCCTTACAACTGCCTAGATGAAAAAAGTTCGCATTTCTCCTAAGCTATTTTTTCTCCTAATTCGACCTTTGCTCATTCTGTTTTATTACATGCAACTGATTTCATCAACATCTACATTTTTGATGTTTTTCATTTTATAATTTTATTAAATAAATAATTCTCTTTTTAAAAAAGGGCATTTAATTATCTATTTTGCTTATTAACTCAAAGGGCATGAGACTACCGCTATGTTTCAACATTTTACAATGAAGGAGCTAGCCAAGGATCTCCGTAATAATCTACAATAAGAGAAACATCCATGGCAACGGCCGGACTCGAACCCAAAACCTGTGGTACCGAGCGCCAGCCACTCGGGCTTCAGGCCTCCATCGCATTTGGAGAAAACAAAAATTTTCGTATAAAAGTTTCAGATGGGATCTAAAAGAAGTTATTCGTGATTTTGCAGGAAAAAAAAAAACTTTGAAAGTGATTGTTTTGATTTATGTTTAGACACGTTTGATTTTTGTTTTTTATTATTTACATTATCTCTACAGACTCGTGGCAACGCGCATCGCTGGTGAGCATTCGGACGTTAATTCAACCCTCTGGCGGCTTTGTTGTACACATTGTTTCAAAAAACGAGGAGGCTAAAAAAATCCATAATCTGTATTATGGAGATTTTAATACAAAAATAATATATAAAATGTATATAAAAAATAAAATAGCAAGTCCATACATCTGTATTAGTATGTTTGGGATTTTCAGCATTTTGACTCGTTCGTCGGACTACTTGGTGGGAGTTTTCCGGTTTTCCCCATACGATACGTAAATGCAAGGTACTTCCCACCTAAAAGTTCTCCCGGAAGGCATTGCCCTCCTTTTTCAGCGACAGCTTGCCAGGCTTCTTTCTACGGGTGGTCCATCACAACAGAAGCTGTCCCCTCCTTTTCCTTCCTTCTATGCGATCACATGGGTTCTTGGACTTGGTCTAGATGTCGGTGTCTACCAAGTGGGGGGAAAAAAAATATCTCTTAAAAATAAAATAGCAAGTCCATACATCTGTATTAGTATGTTTGGAATTTTAGTTTGTTAAGTTCGTTACCACCAGGCAGACAAAAAGGTAAATTTAGTTTTTCAATAAAATAATTTTCTCCATAAATCTGTATTAGTATTATAGTCTTAATACAATTATATGTCATTTTTCAATTCCTTCTATTAGCTCACACTTTCCCTATATATATCTTGTTCACATTTTCAATCGTTCATAAAATACTTTTTATTCATCCACTCAAGTTCAAATGCATTTTTTTTTTTTTTAACTTGTAGTGGATGACACTGGATATGAATACAGTTTTTTTCAAATATTAATTCATTCACTAAATTTAATTAATTAATTTTAGCTTTTTTTTATATTTAAGTTGTATATTTCTACCAATAGACGGCGCCAGATAAACTTAAAAAAATGAATGAAAATTATTTATAAGTCTTTCTGCAATAGAGTGAAAAAAAAAAAGTAGGAATTGAGTTAAAAAAATTTTTTTTTATATTACTTGCTTTGGTTGACATGGCTACTTTAATACCGCTTTTTTCTTTAAAAACTTTTCAGTCTTTTTGAAAGAGGGTTGGGGGGCAGTGCAGAATTAAGGGCAGAGCAGTGATTAAGAGCTTGCATTGCCTTTACAAGTTAAAAAAAAAAGTTTATATAGCAATAAAAATAAGAATTTATATAGCGATATGCAAGGTAAGAAAAACATTTCACCACAAATATGCTTCACCAAGTCTGACAAATTTCAATCAGATGAATCATTTTCAAAAAACAAAAATAATATCCTAACAAATTTTTTAAAATTTGTATTCTCTTCAATAATCTCCTTAACTACTTTCAGATTTTTTCGAATAAACAAAAAGTATCCAATTATATTTAAATACATCACTAATATATGAATTTTAATAAATTTTTTTAATCATGAATTTTAATACACGATTTAAAATATAATAGCAATAAAATTATAAATATCCCATATATATTTTATTAGAAGAAAAATAAATTGTCTATTATTCAAAAAATGGAAATTCTCAAAAAGTTTAAGAATGGTGAATTTGCTTTCGCCATCTTCAAGTACATAAATAAAATAAAAATATATTTTATATGAAAAACTTGTGCTGTGATTGTTGTGTATAAAATGCTTTTTTAAATTTCACCAAGAAATTCTAAAATATATACCGCGTATCATACTCAAAATATTATGGTATTCATTATTACATTATATGCAATAGGAATTATTTTACCTGTCTAATAAAATGTTTCAATAATTTCTACCATTTGTTTTTGTAATTCACCTGTACTCCTCACTTGTACCTGTTTTTGTACTTCACCTTAAAATATCCTGAATTTTTTTTTTTTTTTCATACAAATAATATAAATCGACATTTGGATTGAAGTAAAAAAACAATTAAAATGATAACTGAAAACATGTATGTTTTATTCAAAACTATGCCTGGTTCCTCATTTAAAATATATATATATATATTTCTCAAAACATTAAAATTTTTACTAAAAATACATAGATTTAACTTTTTATGAAATTTCCAATTACTTTAGCTATGAACTATTATATACAAATATATCAATATGAAGTTGTAGATAATTAGATAATGTGACAATCATTAAAATTTTTACTAGTTAAAAAATGTATTAAAGAAATAAACTGACATAATAAACTGGTAAACTAAATTGTCTGGGAGATTAAAATAAGAGATGATTACAGATTCCCTGTTTGATGAATTAATTATGGCAATTTATGACAATTTCAATAACTGTGCAGACAATGCAGTACAATACAATACAGTTAAAAAATTTTTTGCTTTTCCTCATGTTTAACACAATTGTGGATATTCCTTTATTCATACAAATAAACACAAAAAGCCAAAGGACTTTAGGCATTAGAATAACTTCTTAAAAAATGTCATCTTTATATTATAATTTAATTCCTTATTTTATTTTCTCATTTAAATTAATTTATTTATAAGAAACGTTGATAAAAAGTAATAAATATTCTGATCAGTACATTTTTGTTAATGATTATAATCATTATATAACAAATACCTTAAATATCCTTATGTTTATTTTAAAATGCAATAATAATAAATAATTCAATTAATTAAAAATTTTATTCCTTCTTGAGTTTTGGAAAAAATTATTAGATTAGACAGTCATGTTATTATGTTGGTATCAATGTAACTTCATGTGCATGTGCTTTGGTTAGTGGCTTTACGGTAATTTTTTGTGCACACTTTAGGCTAATTAGGCCAGGACCTACAGTTTAACGTGGATTCCGAACCACTCGCAAGCATCCATGCCACCAACAGGATTCAAACCTGAAGCCTGTGGTGCCAAAGACCAGAGTGCTAGCCAATTGGCCATCAGGGCACCAAGAAATGTTGGTAGGAAGTAATAAAATATTCTGATCAATACATTTTTATTAATGATTATATCTAAATCTAAGTATTTGATTATATTTATTAAGTACAAACAAATATTTTAGATATCGTTTATGTTTATTTTAAAATAAAAATAGTAAATAATTCATTCAATTTAAAATTTTATTCCTTCTTGAGTTTTGAAAAAAAATTATTAGATTAGACACTCATGATATGATGTATCTATGTAACTTCATGTGCAATATAACTGATCCTTAAAAAAGCAAAAGCAATAACATAATGCTAATCACAACATTTATTTCATTAGGATTAAAGTGACACAAAACAAAACAATATCTTAAAACACATTTCAATGGAAATAGAAAATTTTGATAATATCTTGCAAGTTAAAAAATAATGACAATTTTTAGAATACTCATGAACAATACTACATCCACTATAGTTTATAACAAATATTGAGATTTCATTTTAAAACATTTTATAAAAAATTATTGAAAAATGTAAATACTCTTTGGAAGAAATTATGGTATTTACATATTATTCCTTGTTGGTGAAAACAAGGTAAGAATAAGTAATATCTTCTTCGACAACAGCACTATTAAAATTATTGGAAACAGATTTGAGTTTTTACTTTTTTCTAAGCTATTTATCTTAAACTTCTTAAAATTTGATTTTTTTTTGTTTTTAAGAATACTTTTAATAATTTCTGACTTATTTCCTTTTACTCAAACAAGCTTGGCATAAATTGCCATTTTCACTTGAATACTGATATCACCAACAATAATAATACATAAACAATATTAATACATTATTAGATCTACACATTAAAAATCAAGAATAACAACATCATAAGTTATATATTCAAGTAATAATGCATACCTAAATAATGTGTTTTCAAAACCAATTCAATGTTCGTCAAATTTCATAAACAATATTATAATCACAAGTTCTTTAGTATAAATTTATTATAAGCAGTGATAAAATTTCTTATAGAAATAATAAAGTGTGAAAAGTGTTTTCTAAGTTGTTGCTTTTTTAATAACATGCAAAAAACATTGATAACAGAGAAACAAATAAAAACAAAATTCAATAATTTTATTTTTTTAAATATTAATAGAAAACGTAACATTAGTTTTACAACAAAAATTATAAATTTATTTAAATGAAAATTTTTTAATTTATTGTAAAGTGAAAAATATGTTTGAGAACTCTGTATAATAAGCATTTAAAAAATCTAAAGAATAACTCTTTTTTAAAGTTATAAAACAGATAATTTTAACTCGACAAAATTCCAAACATCAAGTGAACTGAACAAATTTATTGCATGAAATATACAAATCGTGAATGGTTTGTAAACTGTAAAAAATTTTGTTACTAATTTGGCACAATTTTTAAAATTTAAATGTCATAAAAAAAATAAGGGAAAATCTGTAAATGGCATGTGTTATATGGAAATTATATTACCAGCAGTTTTGTTAATTAATTTTTATATAAAATTTCAGTTTAGAAGTAATATTACTAAATCATGCATTAAATTTTTATTTATGGAAAAAAAAATGTCAATTTTAATAATTCAAAAGTACAAACACAATTTATTGGTCATTTTTTTTTTAAATTTTCAAATAATTAAAATGAACACCATGAAAAAATATTCCACCAATTATGTTAAAAACCAAAACACTACAGAATGTTACAATTTATTGTACATATTTTTTATGTTACATCTATTGCATGTAATACTTTTAAAACTGCTTAATAATTTTTATTATACATATAATTTCTCTTCATGAGTTAGAAAGAAGGTAATACAAATCAAATATATAATTTATATCTAATAAAATGAATTCTGAAACTATACAAAAATTAAAATTTCATATA
The DNA here is from genome assembly GCA_021605075.1 of Caerostris darwini. Taxonomy (NCBI): domain Eukaryota; kingdom Metazoa; phylum Arthropoda; class Arachnida; order Araneae; family Araneidae; genus Caerostris; species Caerostris darwini. Next base: position 32,622 of record BPLQ01005772.1, on the reverse strand, counting down.
TTTTTAGTACATTAATAATATGTTTCATAGAACAAAAGGTATTTATTACCTTTACCAATTTTAAAAAAATTAGTTTATTATTTTAAAAACTAATTTAAAAAAAGAAAAAAGACAATAATTTTTAATTCAATAAAAAAGAATTGATATCACATTATAACAGTTTTTTGGGTAAGTAGTCAATAAAAGCAAAGATGTTGTAAATTCTTCCATGCAAGATACTTCATTAATTGGTATTATTTTATATTCATCCTAAACAGTTAAAAATATTCCTTTTTGTAAAATTAATTCAAATAAATTATTTTAACAAATTATATATAAAAAAATTAATTTTTATAGTTTTTAGTGAAACAGACAATGCATGATACAGGAAGTCCCCAATATGCATAATTTTAATGCCATACATAATTAATACACAATGTTAAATACTGAAATTACCATGTATAATGCCCATTTATATTTTATATAATATACCTATTTATCGCTCAATTAAAAATGTATTACATAAATGCACCAAAATAAAAAGCAATATTCCATTACCTGTTTTACATAAGATTAAAATAATATATAGCATAATAAAATTCTATCTACTCAAATATTAAAAATTATCTTTTCAATAAATTCAATTTTTAAAACAAATTAAAATTTTTTTTCAATATTATTACATTAATGCATCTGAAAATTGTACAGTAATTTTTATGTAACATGTATCGCATGTAATTCTTTTAAAACAGCTTAGTGATTTTTTTTTTTATCATAAACATATGGAAATATGAAAATAAAATATTTTCATTAAATCCTTAATTATTTATTTTAAGTCATAATTAATTCAATTCAAAGCAGATGCTATAATAAAAAATCTCAAATAACAATATGCAACTTGAATTATTCTTTTATTCAAATAATTTTTCACCAAAACAAACCTAACATTTTATATACCACATAAAATTGCTGCACATAACCAATCAATATAAGCAATACATAAGTGACTAAAAAGAAATTAAAAGACTGCACATCAAATGGAAGAAAATCAACAAACAATAAACATATAACTAAAAACAAAATATAACAATAATAATTCTTTTTGGCAATATCTAACATACACACACGTGATATTTTGGTGTAGAACCCCAAATTATCACATCAGCTTATAACAATATACCAGGGAAAAAAAATAATGAATTTCATACAAATAAGATTCAGTTGGAAACAAATTAAAAAATAGGAAAAGAGAAAATAAAATGAAAACATTTCAAAATAAGATATACTTATTTTTCCTAGACAGATACAGTAGATATAAAATTTCTATTATTTTAAAATATCTTAATATTTAGGCCAGTAATTAATTAGCTATTAATAATTGCACATTTAATTCAAAATGTTGGTAAATGAAAATGAATGCTTTTTTAAGTAACTGAAATAAAATTTTGAGAATTAAGAATATTTCATTTATTAATATATTTATCACACACAATAATTATTAACGTAATTTATTTAAATAAGTTTTTTTTTTTTTTTTTTGTACTTAAATAAAAAGATTAATAATTAAACAAATTTTTAATGTATAGAGTATGAATTATTATTAATTATAATGTAATAGTGACTAAATTTTTGTAGCTGAAACAAAACTATCCTGATTCCTCTTGACATAATTTATATTTGACCATTTTACTAAATTGCCTAATGATCATGGACGTATTGTACACCTATGTGATTTAAAAACCATTAAACTATAAGAGCTGCTGCATCATTGTAAACTAAGTTTAAAAATATATTTATTTAACATGAAGTTGTTTTTTTTTGTAATCAAATAATAGGAATATACTCTCACTAATGAAAAATATTTAATATTACAATATATTACATTATCTGAGGAGCTACAGCCTGATGTATTCTTCGTGTATGTGCTCTTAGAATATATTCAATTTTCTATCGATACAATTTTGTACTTCTTATCCATTTAAAAACCATGAGTTATTTCATTGAAAATGTTTGATGGATTCTGTTCTTTGAATTTATGATGCAATTCAAGTTAAATAATGTAGTAATGGTTGGTTTATATGGCATGGTAATGGTTATAATGGATAAATATAATGGTTTAATATATATTCCCTGAGCCTTGTTAATGGCAAAACTCCACATACACTGAACTGAAATTTTTTAAAAACCATAATATTATTGCTATAATTATGCTATATTAATATATAATATTGGAAAAAATTAGATTCAGAATTAAAAGAAAATTAAGAAATTAATCCATTTAAAGTTGTATTAATGAATAATATATTGTATTAGAAATAAAGAAAAAAGCTTTTTGCAGAATAAAATAAAAAAAATATTAAATCAGCTGGTCCCTCACTAATTTAATATATGTTTTATTACATGAAATTTATTTAGAAGGGGATTCCAAATTGAAGAAATTTGCAGTAAACACAGAATGATTAAAAACAAATACTGCTACTGGGTATTGAATGCCACAAGAAAAAATGCTAATAATATTATTTTGAATTCAAAACATGCATAACTTAATCAGTTATTAATTTCAGTGAAAAATTAACTACCTATTGTTAATTCTTTTAAAAGTAAAAGACAATAAGATAGAATTTGACCAATTTTGAGGGTCAGGATAGCTGTGTCCACATCAAATTAAAAATACTGTAACCGAAATAAATTGTTATCCAAAAATTTAGAAAATAATACACTTTTAAAGAAAAGTAATTTAAAATACAGAATTAATAACTAAAAAGTTAAAAATTATGAGAACTTAAAAAGCTAGTAAGCATAGGATGTAAAAGGTTAAAAATTAACAGCTTTAACTATTGGAATATTTCTAGATTAATAAAGGTTAATAAATAAAACAAAAATTTATTTTTTAAATTTAACAAAGACATATACTTAACACTTTTCATAAAATTAAACATTATCAGAACTCTAAATTTTACATCAATATTTAGTATAAAAACACAACTTACTTACTAAAAATTCAGTTTTAGACTATGCACCGACAGAAAAATTCAACTTACAAAAATAATTTTTATCACAATGAATTTCAAACAAACTCGGTAAACAATCTATTACATTAAATGTTCTATATTTGTGTGATTTAAAATATAGAATTACGCTATCATTTTTAAGTTTAAATAATACTTTGCAACCCACATGTAAATAATTACCATTTTGTTAAATATTTTACCAACATAAAAATTATTTTATGGAAGTTACTAATGCCATAATAAAAAAATCAATACATTAATTTTTTTCAGTCTAGTTTAAATTTCTCTCCCCCTCCCTCCAAGAAAATTAATCGCAAAGCTCATACTTCAAAATTCAACAAATTAGGACTAGTTTAACACTGTTTCAGTTTTAACGAATTTTAAAATTTCTAAACTAATAATGTAACAAATATTTTTCTTTGATTAATATGTAGAAAGACTGACTACCAATATGTTAATAACTGATCAGTTAAAATTTTAAATTTCCTTAACATAATATTAGCATTATCTATCACATAAATGCAAGTTTCTTATTTTAAATTGCTTGAAATAAGTCGGTGAAAAACATAATAACAATATGCCTTGTATTTTAAATTTTCAGTAAATATAAATAATTCAACTTTTTGTCACAAATAAATTTGAGATTCCATTTCAAGCATACAGAATTCATATAAAAATTTTAGGCATATTAATTCCACACAAAAAAAAGTACAAATAAAAATTTTTGAATTAAAATATTTTAACATTTGTAGACATTTAAATGTTTATAAAAATTGTTATATTATTATACATTGAAATTATCTAAGTAAATTTGTTTGAAAATACAAACATAAATAATTTTTAAATCATTACATATGAGCAACTTTTTAACAGCTTTACTTATGTTAATACACTTGAATTTACAATCATAATTTCATAAACATATTTAAAAGATACAAAACTTATCAAGAAAGCAACTATAAAAATTTCACATTAAATTTATTTATAGGACAAAATGAGATTTCTATATAAAAAAGATCATATTATGATTTGTTCCTTGGAAATCTTAAGTTATTATAATAAATTGCATAGAAAAGTAATAATCGTCAAAAATTAAAAGTAAATAAAAATTCTGTAATTATTAAATACATAATGACAAAAAATCAGCAAATTTAAAAGCAGTTTATTTAACAACTTGAAATTTGAAAAAAAAAAATTGAATTTTTGACATTGACAAGTACAAAAACCAGACATAAAAAATTTTGGCTTTGAAGGGCAAATAGAAAACAAAAGGAATCCAAAACAGCTCTTGAAAGACATTACAATTATTGTGTGTGCAAGTGTTGAGAAATATTCTTATATTTATAAGAAGGCCAACGACAAATTGGACAACAGTGATTGTCTCGAGACAGCCAGGACATAATACAGTTCAAGTGAAAATTATGACCACATGGAAGACCACACAGAACTTCAGAATAAAGGTAATTTTCCAGACATATTGAACATTCTCTAAATTCTAACATTCCGTTTGGTGCTCTTTGTTCTTGACTTTTCTCAATGGTGGGCTTGTTTGTACAAGATGGGGTTGAAGAAATGGAATTAGAACAAGGCACACTGTCCACGATAGTCAATTTATGGTTTTTATCACTCTGCTCTTGATTAACAAAAGAACCAGAAGCAGAAAAGGATTGGAAGATATTAGCATTATACGTGGAATGTATTGCTGTATCTAAATCAGGCACTACAGGTTCTTTATTTGGCTTTAAAGTTATTAAATTGGCAGTTTCATCATCACTGGAACACAGTTCGGAAGCTTTTCTATCTTCAAGTTCATCATCGGCATCACACCAACCACGATAGGTCCATACTGGCAAATCTTTTATGTAGTCCATTGATATCACAGGTTGTAACCATAAGTTTGGAACAGCTAGTCTTTCAATAAGAAGCTCCATCCCAATCTCTAGATCATGGTCAAAAGATGGGACTGATCTTGTTAATGGAATCCTTGGTCGAAAAAAATAAGTTGATAAAATAGTATCACCAGGAATATGCCACCAGTTTGAAAAGATTGATGTTTCCTCCTCTTGAAGCCACTTGAATTTTCGAAGAAAATATCCTGCAATACTTGCAAACACAATAAAAGTCACTAACAGAAATGTATAAGAGTAGAAGCTCTTGTAGTCAGCTCTCAAAATGGAAGCCACATTGGACCCACTAACAAATCGTAAGCATTTAAGAAAGGCATCAGTGCAAGTCTGCATAAATGGAAATTGATACAGACCTAAGATCATTAACCACAAAAGAAATATTACACTATTGTATTTAACAACACATACAACATAAAGCAAGAAATGTTTCCAAAAGTGACTGTACATAAAAAATAGTTCAAAGCCAGCCACTGCATTGACCAATAACAATGACCATAAGAAAACATCATTCATTTCTGGTACAAATGTACGTAGAAATAATTCCATGGATTTGAAATTATAATTCTCTCCTCGGCGTTTGCCATATACAATGTTTTTTTCGGGTGTTATAACCAAATAGACAGGATGATCTAAGGAATTTAAAACTTTCTTGTAAGATCGAACAGTAGAAACATCAACAGTTGCAAATTTAACTCTACCATTAAATTTAATAGCAAGAGCAGACAGGAACATTGGACAAGATTTCAAAAGAGTAAACAATATAACACGGAGTTCAGTTTTTTTAGAAGAACTGGAGTATGTCATCCATTGCTCCAATTCTGAATCAGAGGTTATTTCTTTAATACGAGAAGAGAGGTGCTTCCTTACCCATTGAAGAACTGTCATAGATGTAGAAGGAAGTTGATAGCTGTGGAGAATAACATCTTCTTTTGCTTTATTACCTTGAGGAAGAGCCAATATAAGTCGAGAAGATGTCCAATTTTTCCGATTGCACAATCTGTTAATATAATAAACAATTTAAATAATTTTTCAGAAAAAAAATGAAGGTAAATAACGAAAATGTAGTTTTATTCAAATACTGCTAATAACTTATGAGAAGTACAAAGAAACATTGTTCTCTTTCCTCTTAAGGAAAGAATTATTGACATTTAAACCATCTTGAATTCCAATTCTTAATTGGAATTCAAGATGGTTCCAATTCCAATTTGTAAATTTTTTATTTAAAATGCTTGAAAGACTTTTCCATCTACTACCTCCATGATGTTATTTACAAAATATTTTTTAAAACTTTAAAGAATAATTGTCCTACATTTACATATAATATGGAAGAAAATCTCATCAAACAGTCTGATTAACAATATAAGATACCCCGTCATATTTGCCCCATTTACACTTTTTTCAAAACAGTATCTAGCAGAACAAACAATTACAGATAATTCTTAAACAATAAAAAATATTGTCCTTTTCCTTAATATCCAGATTAAGATGTTTTTTCCAAAATCAGATGGATCAAAAAATTATATAGTGATATAGCAGTGCCACAAATAATGAAATACAAAGTATTATGCATTGCTTGTCACTGTTAAGAAGGGACTGGATCTAAAAATAAACACAGAAGCATGACTGAATGAAACAAATATCTTCTTAAGCTATAAGGTAAATTACATTTGGAGTTGAAACTGACATCATACAAAGAAAGAGGCATTAAATTACACAAATTAAAATCAATGTTAGTGCACTTGTCTCTAAACAGGAAAATACAAAAATCTTGAATAATAGACAGATATTTAAAATTTTAAATTGCTCTATTGCATCAGAAAGATTTACTCAAGAAAGTGATTTTAAATGAAGAACATGTGAAAAATAAAAATGATGGAAGTGTATATGTCTACAAAACTTGGTGCAAGGAAAACAAAAACTTTGTTCGAATAATTATTCTTAGCCTAACAGCACAACTAACAATTTATAAAGGATTAAAGAAGGCAAAAAAATCAGAGAAGATATAAAAATGCATTTCAAAGGTTCTCACTACAGAAGAACAGATTTGCTATTGGGAATTTTAGGAAAGGAACTAAATAACTACCTAATGAAAATGTCGAGGAATATTTAACAAGGTCACAAAAACAGCTGCAACAAACAAATAAATGAACTGGAAAAGTTACAGAAAAAAATTGGTTAAATACATAATGGAAAGCTTACCAGAAAATTATGAAATAATTGTAGTAGTAGTATCTGAAAAACCGAGAATTCACAGTTTCACAGATTTGAGAAAAACAATTAAATTTTAAGAAAAACGATATCTGCTATAGAGCTTATAAAACTGAAGCAAATTCAAACTAAGGTCCAAATTATGTTTTTAATTGTCACACACCAGAATATTTATAAAATGACTGCTGGTATGGAACGAATGGAAGAAATTCAACAATGATGAACCAAAGAAAATCAAACACAGAAATGAAAAACTAAATACGAATGAACAAGAAAAAATTTCAAAAGAAGAATCTAACAATGCACTAACAACTGAAATAAGCATCTCACAGAACAGAATTACATAATGGAATTTGGATTCTGTACATAGTATATCAAATATGATTCCCAATGAAAGGTGGATAGTGAATTTTCAAGAACTCAAAAATCGATATGGTAAAAAGAAAAAAAAAGAAACATAATATCCATCTTCAGATTAGATATTAAAGCAATCAAAACAAGAAATGAATCAATAAATTCATAAGTTAAAAAATGTGTTCTTCAATTAAAATTTGATACAATATTTGTTTCAAATATTACAAAAAATAGAAATGAGATTGTGCTTAATAATAAAGGAGTATAAATTTATGAAAAATACAGTGAACTAGTATGCAAAAGTGAATATGAAAACAGAAAGAAAGTCTGTTCAATATCAAATAAATGATAAATAAAAATAAAATGAATATATCTAAATGAACATGAAAATTCTTATAATTTATGCCATTGACGATTAGGTCATATAAATCCACACTATTTTGAAATAATAATGAATATGAAAATGGTTTGTGATCTTAAAAAAACTAATAGGCGACATTAACATTTATGATATATGTATGAGAGGGAAAATTATCCCTTCTTCCTATGAAAAACATGGAAATAACAAAAAATCCCTTAAAGCTTTACATGTTGATCTTTGTGATCGGCTAATATTAATCTGCTATATTTTAATTTTTCAAAAATATATTTTGATTGTAGTTGAGCACTGTACAACTCCAGTTTGGTAATTGAACTAGAGTGTACTGAACAGGAGAAAAAATTGCCTTTGATATCCCAGATGAGAAAAGAAGTTGATTAACTACAAAGAATCAAGATCAGAAATAAAAGTGATGGCTGAGAGTGGAAAAGGAACAGAGCAAGTGTGTTAATCTGTAGAGCTGGTTAGATGCCAAGCAAAGAGAACTCGTTATTTTGGAGAAGTTGTCAGGAACCAGAAGAGTTAAGAAGTGCGGCAAGTCCCCTAAAGGTTGAACCAATTGTAGCTATCCTCAAGTATTGTTGTTGTATGTTACATTTCCTCTTAAATCGCCCACTGTTTGTTGAATAGTTCTTTGCACTGTACATAGGTCCTTTAACAATTATTACTGAAATTATTCCCTTTGGATTATAGAGAAGTTTGTGTTAAAAATAAAAATTTCCTTTCCCAATTACGTATTTTGTAAAGTTCTTGGGGTCGAAAAGTGAAGTCTACAAAGCCACATGAAAATGAATTGAAGCTTAAAGTAAAGATGATAAGAATTGATAATGCTTCAGTAAATAATGCAATAAAAGAATATCTAGATCAGAAAGGTACAAACCATCAAAAGATTGCATTCTATTCACCAAGAAGGGATGGAAATGTTGAGAAGGCATATAGAACCTTACTTAACATATCAGGAACTTTATTGATTGATAATTAGTTATCACCTGAATTTTTGGACAGAAGAAATTACACCAACAGAATCCATGCATAGCGTAACACCAACAAAGAATAAAAATCCCAAACACCTACAGAATTTTGGAATTCCAAGAAACTTTCAGTTAGACATACAATATTATTAAGATACCTTGCATATTATTAAGTTGATAGTAACAAATGGAATAAATTAGAGGCTAAGGAAAAAGAATTGGATACATTTTAAGTGAAGTACAGAAAAATCATATAAATTACACATAAATAGATTATTTTAGAAATACAGAGAATGAATCAAGAAAAATTATCTAGCACAAATGTGCAATCAAATACAGGAAGTGAAAAGAAAAATAAATACAAGGAAAGAGAAGGATGCAGCAAGATATAACATTTGTGTATTTAACTATGGAATTCTACACCACAAACTTATGATAATGCATTGATAAATTACAAAAAAGAGAAGTGTAAATTTGTAATGGATTTTGTAATGAATGCCATGGAATGTTGGATTTAATTGCTAGAATTTAGAGATATAAACACCGGATCAGTGAGAAAGACATGTAAATGTTTTTTTAAAAATTTAACATTTTAAAGATTAAACTTTTTACAATAGATGCTTGAAAGTGTGACCACTAACAGTATTACAAGTGGGAGGGGGGAGTAGATCGGAATGCCATAGTAAAAATGTCAGGCACATCATATACATTTTTATACAATTCCTTTCAATAACTTCCTTCCAATTTTTCTCTAGCTGTAGGCATACTGATGTGGTTCCAGCACAATTAACCCCCCAGCTCCATCAACAGAAATGTTATAAATTATGTAGATACTACTAATGCCCACACTAGACCTGTTCTTTGACCATCATGATCAACAGATTTCAGATGCATAGATTTCTTTTTCTGTGAGCACATTAAAAGCATGTTATATGTAATTCCCATTAATCCAATAAAGATCTATTGGCCAATATCTACTAGATCACGATTATTGCTGGAAATGTGCATGACATCCTTAACATTTTTGTTTATGTATACCAATCCATGAATTGTTGCTGTGAATCTTCAATTACTGTTGGTGGTTACATTTTTGAGCCCCTATTGTAAAAAGTTTTAATTTTTAAAACTTTACAACTGTATTCTTTTTTGTTTTTTTCTTTGCCTGTATTATTTATTAATTGTTTATATCTCCCTTACATGTTAGCACTTAAACATACAATTTATGAGTATACATTCCATTACAAAATCTGCTTATTTGGATCCTCTCTACCAGGCTTTACATTTTAGAAGTGCCTTGTATATATGATTCATGTATTGTGAAACAAAAAGCATTTCATAAGCAAATCAAACATAATAAACGATTTACATTAACGCGCAAATTAGTAAAAATTAAACAACTACCAACACATTTAGAAATTTTTTTTTTTTTAAAGGCGAATTTTAATTTAATAAGGTTAATTTTATGAAGTTGAAGTGGCAAATTTAGCAGAAAAGGTTATAAATTTACATTTTTTTATGATAGCAAAAGCATTTTAAATCAAATGATAGCAAAAGTATTTTTACAATTGCTTTGTAATTTTTTGTTCTCTTACAATATTTTAAATAGTCATTTTCACCCATTTTTCACAAAAAAATAAATAAAATATAAAAGTTTTATCATACAACTGTTTCAAATCCCATATATAATTATCAAGTCATATAATTTAATTATGATCAATACTTAAATCAGCAAATGTTTCATATAAAAAAATTAATCCTGAAAAATATTTTTTTAAAATTCGTAAAGTTATAATCATTTTAGTGATTTAGTACTATGATTTAAATTATTTAAAATTCTAACTTAATAAAACTTTGTTACTGTAGCGATCCCACCACCAAAGCGGATGCATACAAAAGTGCTGTGTGATACGTCGCTAAGCGGAGGAATACAGAAGGTGGGAAACAGCAAAAACTCTCCACAGCAGTTGGAACGTGGCAGTCGAACTGTAAGCATCACTCTTTGCTGTTTTAAGTGCAACATGCTTGTATTATTTTGGTAGTTTGTAATTTATACCATTATCATGTATATTTAATTTCGACATTACTATAGTTACCTTTTATCTAATGAACATTTGAAAACTCCTGTTCGTATTCCAAATTCAGAAACTTTCAACCTCACATCCTTCCATGTTTTATCTGGTAGTAAAGGCGGATCTGTATCATCCATAACCACTTGCACTAGCCATGCACTATCCTTTGTATCTTCTACTTCTTCATAGAAGTGAGATCCACATGTAAACTGGGTGGATGTTACAGAATCTTCCTCATCAACAGTTTCACTTTCCATTACCTCTTCACTTGTAGGAGTGCCTATACATAAATCATTATTAAATAAACATTACAATTTTAATATTAGACTGCCCTACATTTAAAATTACTGACTATCATGAATTGAATTATGCTTTTAATTCAAGAAATATAACTGTCAAGAAAAATTTTAGGATTGGAGCTATATTCATACTGAGGTCTAAAATTCAAGATTAAGGTTGCTGGCAAATTTAAAAAACTATTTTTTACAACAACCTGCATGTTGAATTAAATTTGAATTTCACTCAACATATTAATGCATGGTGAAAGATAGTGCTCAATATCAGAAAAATACCTCTGTCAAACAACAGTAAATGAAACAAGTATTTAATCTTAAAGGTGGATTGCAATAGCACATAAATTATTCCTTACCAACCCACAATCTTGAACTTTCGATCTCCACTATGAATCCAGCTTACTAAATTTAAATTCAAAAATATAATTTTTTATTAAGTTAATTCATATAAAAAATCAAAAAATAAGAATAATTAATAATCATTTAAATTTTAAATGGTAATAAATATTAAAACTCCTTGTAATTTTCCATTACCCAACAGAAATAAACCATGCTTAGGAACACAAGAAATAGAGCTGAGATCTTACAGCCAGTACCATTTGTTTCCTCTTAAACAAACTTTATCAATGTCTACGGAAATTGGAGAAGATACAATTTTGAACTTTATAAACTTCTTAGAGATATTGAAATTCTAAAACTTATTAACCTGAACAGAATGAGATCGGCCAGTCATCCCATGAGAATGGAAAGTGATAGAGCTGCTTTGAAAGTTTTCAATGCAATCCCTTTTGGATAACGACAAAGGGGAAGCCCGAAAAAGAGATGGGTCGACTGTTTAGACTCTGATTTTAATGTTATTAAGATCAAAAACTGGAAGTCCAAGCCAAGAGGAGTACCTGGCTGCATCTTTTAAAGAAGGCCAGGGCCCACAATGGGCAGCTGAGCTACTTATGATGAAGATTAAACCAAATTATTCTAACAGAAAAAAAAATTTCAACATGGTAAATTTAAAAATAAGATGAGTTTATTTTTTATACATGAAATATTAATGCTCAACACAAAATACTTCTTTCACAGGTCTGACAAATATGTCTCATATTTCTATCCCAGCTACTAGAGCACACAACACATCTTGTATAGTTTCCATATACTTTTATCATAAACAGAACTCGTATATTCTTTTAGAGTTGTTGAAATCATTGATTGAATCTGTCTGCGATTTCTACTGAAAGTGAAATTGAATGCTAGTGTTTGCAGAAACAGATGTCTTTTTGAAAATGTTATTGGTGGATTTTTGGTCAACATCAATAAAATTCTAGTATTAATTGCAACAATATTCAAAACTTAATAGAAAACAATTATATTGTGGTGGTTTGCGATCCTTGCACACTTTTTTTCTTTTCTAGAAACTCTTAAGGAATTTCTCTAATTTTTTAACATCCTAGCCATTATAATCTTTCTCTTAAAAAGACCTTGAAATAGCCTGTACACTAATTATCAATTGTCAAGTTTTAAAGACAGATCATCGTTGCTTTTATAATTTCCCTAAAGTGTTAATATATTACAGATCAGCAGGTTGCTAGATGACATCAATTTCCATTCTCAACATATAAAAGACTCATGAATCAACTAAAGCAAAAATTTTGATGCCCCAGTTGCCAGACTTTTTGGCATATATTTTCTGACTCCGCAACAACCCCTAAACTGCCACTTATTAATTAACAACGATAGATTCTCCCACATTTTTGACAATTCTGAAATTTTTTTTAAAAATTGTCTCTTACAGAGGCTAACTTACTAAATTCTCTCCTTTGTTGACAGTCAAGCACAGATATCTCATTGAGAATAGAAATCGATTACAAGACATAATTTTAGGGAACATTTCCATCTTGGTTCCTTTTGTATCATATTAATACTGCAAATTTACATGAGGTGACTTCAGTAGTCTTCCAGTGTATAAATGTAGCACAAATGCCCGTATTTTTCATACCACATTCACATGTAACACATTCTTTAAATTTTATCAATATAAATATTCATACAAATAAGAAATATTCTCATCAATTTTTTTTGTTTATGAGTAACTTTCATGCATTCAAAGATCAAATGTCTTTGGAATTTTGAGATTCTCAAAAACCTATTTTCAAAGAATGCCTTGACAAAATTTTTAACTAAACAATTTAGTAACCTTGTCCTTTCTTCCATTGACTGTCATCATCAGTTTCAATTTCTGTTGAGGAATTATGATAGCTATTGTATTCCTTGTCCTTCTGTGTAGAAACTTCACTTTCTTCATCAAACATTTCTTTGCTAAACACTGTTTCCAGAAGATATATCAATTTTTTTTATAACTCTACCAATATGTCATGTTGATAAGAAATCCCTCTATGCAGAATACTTTCTGGAAGGGACATGGCATATCAAATTCTCATCATTCTAAGATAACTATTTTTCAAAACTTTCCAATTTTTCTCAACCAAAGAAATATAATCTTGAATTCAACTACGAGTTTCATACATTTTAAAATAAAAAAAAGGGGGTGAACAATAAAAGAAGACAGTGTATCTTGAATGGAAATTTTGATTTTGAATTTATTATGAATTTATAACTCATTCCCAAGAAACCTCAGATTTCCTTCTCAGATACCTTTAAGAATTAGCAGCTGTTTATACACATCCAATTTTTTTTTGAATTAATACTTATATGCATAAAAAACACACACAAAATTAAATAAATGTTGCATAAATAATTATAAAATTTTCTCCACTAAATACAAAATTAAAAACATAATAAAATGTAATATTTGATAAAAGACAAAAAAATAAATATTATTAAATATATTTTAAATGCATGCTTAAATATTTCAAATTATTTAAATATATTCTAAATGCATGCATTATATGTAATAGCATATTATGCATGGGCTTTGCAATTTCTTAACGTTGTACATTAATTTGCAGCTAATATACACGGGCATTAATGAATTACATTGAATTTGAATTAAAAATCCATTAGAAGTAAAACAGTACTTATAAACCTTTAAACAAATGCTATATTCTAAACATTTTAATAAAATTCAAAACTAAACCAATAAAAAATTATGATAAAGCAGCCAAATGTAAGTATAAATTTCAAACTTACAAGGTCAATATCTTTAACACATGCATGTTTTTCTTTTTATTTTTTAAATTAGCTAGTATTTTGAAATAGATAATAAACATACAATAGCATAGTTTTTATAAAATTTAAAACTTGTAAATATGCAATAATTTTTAATCTACAAATACATCACATTCAGTTGTTCATAAAAACAACAAAATTTATATAATATGCTTAATATTAATATAATACAAAATCAATAAGATAATGCAGCTTAATGTATGAACAATTTAGTGCAATCCAACTTCAACCTAAAGACACTTAATATTAATTTAAAAATTAATTTAATTTTAAAAACAAATTTTTTAATTAAAAAAAATGCCCTATTAAAAAATAATTTTAGTAATTTGATTTTTGAAAATGGGGAAAAAAATTTAAAAACAGTGCACATTAAAAAAAAAATTGAGAATGAATTATTGTTTTAGCAAAATGGAAAGACAAATCTGATAGATTTTTAAAACAACTTTACATAAAATGTTACAATTTCATTTATTAAGAACTTAATGTAATACAATTTAAATTAATAATACATAGAGAAACTGACATATAATTAATGAGATATAAAAATCAATTCAAACCTGATGCTTGGACAAGTTCAACAAGTTCTTGCTTTTCCACCACACCAGCATAGCTTATCCCTCTATCGTCTAATAATTGTTTCAGTTTTTTAATACTTAAGGTGATGGGATCTAATACAGCAAAAGACGTTAAAAGTGTCCCAGTATCATGATACCAAGATGAAGCTTCCAATAATCGAGACAGCATGAACAAAAGAAGTAAATACAAGGTTAAAAGTACGACTTTGAGCCACATTTTAAAGAAATGAAATTGTACTATTAAAATTTCTGCAAAAACATAACTTAGAAAGAGCGATACAAAATTACGGTATCATCAAAAATTTTTACTGACAATGCTTGACAATCGATCAGTAAATTGTTACTAAACAGCAGCCTGTTGCTTGGATTGTTTACAACTGAAATAGAAAAGAAAAAAACAGAGTAGATTTACTTTCGTTTTCAGATTCCTTTTCAAAAACTTTGCAACAAATGATCGACCGTCGAATAGCCTGCATGAAAAGAGATACTGCATAAAAAAAATAATAACTTTAAAGCTACGTGTAACAAGCAAATCTTTTGTTTAGATCGAACATGGTTCGATATGAATATTGACTTAGATGTCAAATGAAAGTAAATAACACCCGTAGGCAATGCATTTGTTGCGTAACCCTGTACGAAGAGTAAAGGTAATTCCAGGAAGTGTTTGTCCAAACATTTCCTGAAAATTAGTTCGTTCGGTTTACACTATTTTTAAAGGAATTGTTTTATATTATTTATTCATTATTTTCTTGAAACATTATTTTTTATTTGCATTAAAAAAAGAGATGGATAACTAAAATAAACTGTGTTACGAATTTCACTTGAATCTCATTTCTCTTAATTTCGGTAATAAAATTTAAATTTTTTTGTAAAAATCACATTTTTATAGTTAGCGAATTATACAATGACATAATATCTATAAAACTGTGTTTAAATGGACAATGCAGCACGAATTGTGGCCCAGTGACAATGTGAACAGTAATATGCAGAAAGCCTAAGATTCGAATCCGCTGGTGGTCAGTTGCAGTCACTGTTTTCTGAAACTAGAAGACTGAGTATAGGTTGTATTAACGTGTATAAGTTCAACTGCGATGTCAAGCTGCTTGGGGGGTTTTCTCCCACAATACAACATGCAAATACACCTATTATATGTAACCTTAAAAGTTCTTCAGAAAGTAATATTCTCCCCTCATTTCCCATCAATTTGTTCATGGCTTATATGAGTTAAACAAGGGATACACTACAGTTCAATAAAAAAATGAAAAATGCATTAACCCCCTATCTTGTCGTGGTGTCAAGAAATAAAAAAAAAAGAGCTATATATTAATATGGGAATATTCGAATGCTCCATGTATCATTATGGCTTTAAAAAAAGGTCTATTTCAGTTTTTGATATTTTGTCTTCTATCATTGTGTCGGAATTGATAGATAACTATGGTTAATTTTATGACATTATCACAAAGCTCTTATGTGAGATTAATTATTATTATTAATATCATTAATTTTACAAAACAGCTAAAATATTTAGCATTCAAATATTTAAAAATATATATTAAAACTAAGCATTGAATTATCGTAACAGTAGCAATAATTCAAAAATTATTGGAATTTTCAGCCTTTAAAAATTTTACACCTTTAAACTATTTTATTCAACAACTTTCGAAAATCATCACAGTGAAATCAATATCGAAACCTCGGAGCAGCTTAAGACACTTCAACTTAAATTGCTTGTTTACAATCATGCGAAAATAATGTCGAGCTTTGTATTTGTTTCGCTATCTGAAAACGTCAAATAAGCGGTGAAGCTTTCAATTTTTTTTTTAATAACTAAATTATGAAGTATTAATTAGTATTTTTTCTCGCCTTTAAAGTTATATCATATAATATATTTAAAAATGGAATCGTGTATTAATGTCGAGAAGGAGATCGAAAAGGTTCTTACTAAATTTGGAGCATTCAATGACCACGTAAAAAGAACATTGACTGAATTAATCGAGTATGTTCAAAGTATTCAGAATGAATTCAGCGAAAGTAAGTTAGTCTTTTAAGAAATTTTAAATACGAAATTTTATTGATTTTAATTTATATTTATTATTTTTTGAATAATTTTTATTTGTGTATTAAAATTACATGCACACTTTTTAAATATGTATACTCAGAATAGACTATTATAGTAATTAATTACTGTTATCAAACTCTAAGAATAATTTTATTTATTTATTATATATGTGAGTATTTTAAATGCAATTGAATTGCTGCTGAAAATAAAACATTTAATTTGTATTGTGCATTATTGCATATGCATTAGTTTTATACTATAATTATATTGGATAGTATAATTTAAAAAAAGGTTTAATCTTTGCTTTCTGTAATGAATATATTATATTAAAATAATTAATGATTGTTAAGTAATTAATTTCTATATGCATCTATCATAATCACTTTGTGAATGGAATAAAGTGTAAGAATTACAATTGCTAATAATTTCGAATAAATATATATTGTATATTTTGAATTAATCATGAGTAATTGTTGATCCTTTAAGTTTGTAGTGATAATTTTGTTACATAAAGCATCCATTTTGTGCGGTTTTGTTGTAATAGAATATCTGTGATTTATGCTTTTGTTAATATTATATTTTGTTGTTGAAGCATATATGTTAGAGCTGCCTTTTTTAAAGAATATACAGAAGGAATTATTTCTTTTTAGATGTTTTTGGTAAATTTAATTATAAAATTAAGCACTTTACTGTTTTATAATACAGTTATGATAAACAGCAATAACTACATGTAGAAATTGTCCAAAAATTATTTTTATAAAAAAGTTTATTGTCCATAAATTAATTTATTCAATTATATTTGTCACAATTCATTTCAAAATTATGAGCAAGATAAGAAATTCTGCCATAGAAATGAGATAAGAAATTTATGAAAATTAGGTTTTTAATATATTGTTCATAAAAAATTCTGACATAATTTTCCAATTCACACACTGAGTTATTATCTTAGTAAATGTAATATGTACAGAAGTAACAAATCCACAGAATTGAGTATCATAAGAAATGTTGTTGTTTCTTATCCCACTTGATCAACAGCCACATCTAAATTAAGTCAATGAACCTGTAAGTTCCTTAAACCGACAAGTCATGACAAAGGGTAAAAAATGCAGCTTGTTTTTGTCCTTGACCTTGCGGCACAGAGATATAGGGCACCCTAAGGGAGAAGTCTGATCACCCCACTCTGTTATACTGGTACTCATTTTAGTCATCTTTTATGACATACATGGGCTACAGTGGGGCTGTTCTAACCTGGATCCACACGGGAATCATTAGAAATTCATATTATATAGTTGATATTCCCATATCAGGTATTACTTATATTTGGTACTTACATATTAACGCCACCGCAGCTACAAATTTGGCAATTTTTAAGTGGCGCCAATCTACACTTGAAATTTTTTTGACAAATCATAAAATATATAAAACACTTTATTTAAAATCAAAACACTTTCAAAATTCAAAATACTTTATTTAAAAACAAAGTAGTCAATCAGATTTCGGTGGAAAATGGGCCGATATTGAGTTTAACATAGATTCAAAACAGTCTCTATTTTGGCGCATTGGCAGCTCTTTATTGGCGCAACTTCTGCTGCGGTGGCGTTAATACATAAGTACCTTATATTTTTATGTATGTATATTTATATATGTTGAAATTGTTTCAGTTCCTATGACAAATGAAGTAAGTGCTGCTCAAGCTCTTATTCTAACTCAGTGTGCTAAACGAGTCAAGGATGTAGTCACATCAATGGCCACTGAACACAGAGATCTGCATGGCACTGTATCAAAAGTGGGAAAAGCTATTGATAAAGTAATTATTTTTAAAGTTATAATTGCAATGTTTTGAAAATCATTGATGTGTTTTCAAGCAGTATTCTCATACTAGTTTTTACTATCATATCAAAAGAACTTAAATAAAGGTATATAAGGAATTAAAAATTGCAAAATCTAATCTTGTTAGGTAATTCTTAATGATGTATTCCCATTTACATTTGTGTTGACTTATAATATTGTTTCATTTCTGCATAAATATTAAATATTAACATTATTAAATTTTAACATATTGCCATTTTTGTAGTTTTAAGTTAACTTTGCTGATATTTATATATATATTATTAACAAAAAAATATTTGATGACTTAAGAATTTTAATATTTTAGGTGCTTTTTACTTATTATGAAATCTTATAGATACACTAACTTTTTTTCTTTCATTTACCCATGAAAATAGAAAGGTGCTTTTATGTTTTATAAAAAAACTTCATATATATAAAAATAAAAAATAACAGTTATTGAAATAATAAGATTATGGTTTTGTATATTCATGACTTAGTGTAAACTTGTCTTAAAATATAATTATTTTATCTTGCATTTTCTATTTTGAATATATTTTTTGTAATTAATAATATCAATATGTTTTATGCAGATAAGATTGTAAATGTAAATTTTGTATGGTTTCATTTTGTACTTCAGATAATTGGAGAATGATTGCTTAATTGCTTGAAGGGTATATTCAAAATATGAAAATTATCATTACTTTCATAGTAGTGGTAGTTTTAATGAAATATTATAAATATGCTTTAATAAAGTAATGTTATATTTAATATGTAATTTTACTTCTTAAAAAGTACTTTGAAAAGTTTTTGTATTGGTTCTTTCTTGATAACACAATAGTGTGAAAAATATAAGCTTGTCTTAAATTTTATTTTTGTTATCAAAAAAATGTTTCGATTTTTCTCTTAATATCTTGAAGTATTTGGATGTATGAAAATATTGTGTATTCATATATTTAGTTTAATGCTAAATGCTTTTAAGAAAAGTTAAACATTCTTTCAATAAACAACCTACCATCAAAGAGAAAAAAATTTAAAGGATAATAATTCATGTGACTAACAATAATCAGGCCTATTTTATCGAGACATTTTACTTTAATAAATATTTGTCACATTTTACATATTTATATTTGAATATTGATTTTTGCATAACTTTATATGATTTATGTTAAGTTATTATTACTTTCTTTTTTATTAATTAGAAAAATTAAAGCATCGAGGCAGAATTATAATTTTATTAGTTATGCTTCAAACTTGCACTTGAAAATTTGAAGTTTATGTAAAATTTATATTATGTTTTCAGAATTTTGTTGCTGATTTTGCTTCAACAAGCAATGAAGAAGTCTTTCAAGGATCTGAAAATGTTAAGCTTTTAAATCAAGTAATTAGTGAACATTTCTTAAGACAAGGAATGCTTGATATAGCAGAAGAATTAATAAAAGTATGTTTCTTATATTATGATAGATTATCAAATCTTTCAATTAACCATTCATTTTGGTATCATTATTAATGATAATGATACCAAAATGAATGCTAAGTTTTTTCCTGAAGGCTATATTTATTAGGTTAGGACTGTTGGTTATTTGCCAACATAGATTCAGAATTTCATCGAACAATAGTAATCAAGTAAAACTGACAATTTTTTTACAATTTCTTCTCGACTTTTTGCAAACTTTTTAAGAATATAAAAAAAAAAGATTCATTTATAAATCTTTTATATCATGTTTTGATTAATATGAATAGCAATTGTTTTTTAAAAATTAAGTAATTAATTCTTAAAAAAATGCGATGTTATATTTCTCCAAATAAGGATATTTATCACAAATTAAAATTTTCTGATTAAGACGATTATCAACATTTATGTATTTCTTCCTTTCAACCTCCTAAGATAATTTTTAATTGTTAAACATGGTGACGACAGAACTGAGAAGTCAGGGAACTTTATTGATCTAGAAAAATTTGTAAAAATATATATAAATCAGGGAAAATTGCTGACAAGAGCATTTTGGATTTTAATATATCTTTTAATATTTTATTGATTAGTTTATTATTTATTGTATGTTAAGCTGAATTTTATTCCTTAAGCTTAATTTCACATTCCTTTAGCATGTGTAATAATTGGTGTTTGTTACTTATGTATTTAATTACTGAAAATTAAGTCTAATAAATTATTATATAAGTGTATTAGTATTAAATTATTTAATTAAATATTCTTTGGCCTATGTGTTAAATGCATACTTTAATTTGTTATTTGTGTGTTTAATTACTAATTCTGCTCTTAAATTGGTTTTCTATTATATTTGTACATAAAGGGGGAGAAAAAAAAACAAAATTCAATGGTATTGTGTCACCTTTTAAAAACTCATTCAGAGAGAATTGCTGTTTGCCATTTCGTGATGATTTGCTATTTCTTTTCATGAATTTCTTAAAAAAAGAATACAGTTGTTAAAATAAATCCTGTAAATCCCTTTTAATAAAATAGTTTAAATGAAATAATTGATCTACATTTATTTTAGTAAGAGTGGTTATCTCTATTAGGTTTATTTTAATTTACTGTTTTAATAGATTTTTTTAAGATGTTCATTCTATTTTTTAAAATTAAATTTCATAAAGATATATTATGTTTTCATATTAAATAATTGATAAAATTTTTTAATAGCATATATTGTCCATATACAGTACTTATCTCAGTAGGGAAAAAACAAGAAAATTAATATAATTAGTGTGGGGTTTACATCGGTTTCAACAGATTCATCCCAGCCAAACCTATAGTTTTGTTAGACTTCTCTACCAGTCTAACCAAAGCTGAACTTTTGAAGTGGGTGTCTAGGGGTGTATTTCCAAACACATCAATGAAGCGTTGGTTTTCTCTCAACAACACATATTTAATGAAGCACGGTTATATATACAGCAACATTTACATTAATAATTATTGCATAACAGTCATTTTCTCTCACTTCTTGATGCAGCCCATTCCAGTTTCGCCGTCTGCCCAATCACTCCTTGCTAGCGTTCTCTTTCCTCCTTCTTCATTTACGGGCTTCTGTCCCCTTCTCATGGGGTCAGAGTTCAAAGTTCAATACACCCTCACGTTGTAAACAGGCTCTGTCAAAGGCAAGCAAGTGTCGCTATCTGGTGGTTACGACACAAATAAATCCTACATTAGTAATCGTATGTCAGGAAAATGTTGTAAGTTTTATCAGGAAATTTTTTTTTCATAGTTTCTGTACCCACTCTGTTAAATGAATAACTGTATTAATATACCAGTTTGTTCAGTTATGTGATTTTATTCAATTATATTATTGAATAATAATTTTAAAAAACCTTGTAAAATAAGTAATTATTTTTGTTAATTGTTATTAATTATTTTTGTACATTAAGTAAATATGTGTATTTTACAGGAAACTGGACTTCCAATGGAGCGTCAGAAAAGAGAACCCTTTTCAGAACTGAATAAAATATTAGATGCTTTAAAAAGAAGAGATCTTGGACCTGCTTTAATGTGTGTATATATTGTATTATTTTTTTTATAATTGAAAGGTACACTTTAATTAATATATTTTTTTATTTTTTCTTATTTTGCTTAGTATTTTAATAAATTTAAAGTATAAAAATTCTTGCAGTTGAACTTAATATGTAAATTATTAATTGAGGTATAGACTCAAATGTTGATTCTTTTGTATTTGGATGATGAATCACATATTGTTGTAATTATAATAACATTAAAGTACTATAAGGAAAATAATGAATTTTTATATATATGTATGAATAAGTTTTTAAATATTTCATCAGTAGTCTACGTTTTAAGTTGCATATCTACATTTATTTGACCTCAAATAATACAGTCTTTCAAAAGACACTAAAGTTTGTTGTGCAATCAAAAATATTTTTATGTTGTCAATTAGAAGGTAAATTCTAGGTTGCTTATACAAAAGTGGTCAAGTAAACTTTATTGTTGCTTCAATGAGAAATTTGCTCTGCCAAGCATATAATACCTGTCTCGAGGTCTTCGGGGTTTTTATGTGTTCCAATTAATGCAACATTCTTTATTTGTTCATTACTTCTGGAAATTAATCTTTCTTGAATCTCAGAATGTACACTTTTATTTGTTTGTGGACTGCAGGAATTGCCTAGTAATTGGTAGAATGCTGTTGTTTATAAAGGAAATCATTATGGAAGTAGAAAGCATTTGTTTTCTTTTAGATTACTTGCAATGCAATTACTGATAAAGACTACTGGTTTTCTGTTACAAGAATGATTTTGTTGCTTTATATTCTTATATATTTTTTTTCTAATCTCCTTCTTTCACATATTGAAATATAACAGTATTTTAATATGCCAAATAAAATATTATAAAATCAGGGGTTTTTTTTTTTTAAGAAATATATGAGATTACATCACCATATTATGTGATCACAGTTTGAATTTTATGGATCAATCATGCTTTCTATGGATAATATTTACAATGATTTTTGCCTACTTGCCCATCAATTTTATCTAAATGAATGTGTTTAACATTCCTTTTGATAGCAAAATTCATAGTTTCTGAAATTTTTTCGATTATGTTAAGGTCAGGCAAAATATTTGACCAAGTGAAGTGTGGAGCATCAACTTCATGTTCTGCAAACCGGTCCTGAATGCATATGATATGATTCAATGTGGCAAATACTTTCAGTAATTCCATAAAATGGCATTTCAGGTATAGTATATCATCTTTGGCCATTGCTTGTTCTGAACAAATGCTGCCAAATGGCTAGCGATCTGGCCTTTGGTATCACAGGCTTTAGGTACAAATCCTGACAGTGTCATGGATGTTTGTTAGTGATTTGGAATATACTTTAAATTGTAGGTCCTGGTCTGTGTGCACAAGATGACTATAAAGCGACAAACCAAATCTGAACAAATAGCATTGCTTATGTATTGTACTTGCAATAGATAAGAATACTACTATCTCTGTAATTTTATGACATGATCCCAGCTAAATACTATGCCAGTCACAAATGTCATATATATATCCCATTTTTTACTTAATAAGCTCAAGACTTCTCAACATGTTTGATATTTCTGTTCACATACTTAGGATACGTTACTCTCATGTATTTTAGCAGTGTAAATTGGTATATATTGATTTTGTAATGTTTGGTCTGTGGCATTTGTTTATTTTTGCAATAATATGTTTATCAACAGTATTCTTTTTTCCCTATTGTCCTTCAAAAAGTTAAAAATTACTTTTCCATTGAACTATAATAAATATTTCTTTTATTATATTGAAAAAATCTTTTGTTTATTAAAAGTTTTTATATTATTATTTCTTTATATATAATATCAAAATTTATTTTGCAAATCAAATTTATTTTTGATTTTTTTGCAAAATCAAAATTATTTTGCAACTTATAATTTATAGCAAAATGAAGGAGTTTATTTTGTTTGCATTTTAATGCAAAATTTTACTTTCTTATAGAACTATTACTTTTTATGATCTTTTTCAGTGCTTTTCCTTCGTATTTTCTTCTATCTTTTTTAAATGCATGTTTTTCCATGATTTTCAGATGGGCCCAAAACAATCGATCAAAACTTAATGAACAAAACAGTTCTTTAGAATTCCGACTTCATAGGTTAAATTTCATTGAGTTACTTCAGCAAGGTGTTTTCAAACAAGATGAAGCAATAGCATATGCACGTAAGAATTTCCAGCATTTGGCAAGCCAACATGAAAAAGGTAAACTTGGTAGCTTGATTACATAAATTCCTATTTCTTTTAATTTCATCATTAATTGTAAAATAACTTGATTTGTTTTGCAACTACAGCTTGAAAAAATGAACTTCAAACAGTTGTAGATCTTATCTGTATAAAATTTGAATTAATTAAAATAACAATGAACCATTTTAAAAAAATGATTAAATTTTTTAAATCATTTTAATTTGAAATTTTATCAAATCTTTGTATTCCAATCTTAAAAAATCAAAAGTGCTTAAAAATCTGAAATAAAATAAAAGAAATTGTCATATTTCAATATATTTTTTGCAACTTAGAAATATTTAAAATACTTTCTCTAAAAGATATTTTCATGAGGAACTTTTTATTCTTGATAATAACTTGTTGAATACAAAACTAGAAAAATATACTATATTAAAAGCATGAAAAAAAAAGTATATGTGTGACATTTTATTTTATAAACCAATTTATATTATTGAAATATAATATTGCACATAAAGTTTATAATTTTCTTTATTAATTTGCATTAAAATCTGTCAGCCATAGATTAAAATGAGCATAGTTCCAGTATTGAGACAAGCTTCATTTGATTTGAGAAAAATCAGCTATTTAACAAAATGATTTCGATTGAAAAAAAATGGTGTTAACGTAGAAAATCTCTTTTGTAGTCCATTAGATAATAGAAAACTTCAATTAAATGTTTTTTATGTCTGAGATTATTATTTTAGAAGGACAATTTCTGTAAGGGAATGTTTAAATTTCATGCTAATTGAAAAATTGTGAAACTCTTAAATTTATTTATATATATATTTCAGATATTCAAATATTGATGGGATGCTTGCTTTATCTGAAAATAGGAGTCGAAAATTCACCTTACCATTACCTATTAGATCCCATTCACTGGGCTGAAATCTGTGATATTTTTACTCGGGATGCATGTGCTCTTCTTGGTTTATCTGTTGACAGCCCTCTGGCAGTCTGGTATGTGCCTTAAAAATATTTTTTTTAGCTGAATATTCTATCACAAACTCAACTCGTAGCCCATAGATACGATTTTAAATT
The DNA here is from genome assembly GCA_021605075.1 of Caerostris darwini. Taxonomy (NCBI): domain Eukaryota; kingdom Metazoa; phylum Arthropoda; class Arachnida; order Araneae; family Araneidae; genus Caerostris; species Caerostris darwini. The sequence continues at coordinate 7,032 of BPLQ01005772.1, read as the reverse complement.
AGCAGGCTTGTCCACATGAATTTGATTTCCATTCGTGTATATTATAGTCACTTCTTCCAAAAATCAAGTCAGTGAAATTTAGGGCACTGGCTGCATCGATTTGGTTTCTGCCTGACTGGTGTTTCAGGAAAGTTATGCCTAAATGTAATCCAAGAAAGCAATACTTCTACTCCTCTTCCTTGGAGTGGCCTAAGGGCCAATTGGCTAGTGCTCTGTCCTTTGGTACCACAGGCTTCAGATTCGAATCCTGGCAGTGGCATGAATGTTTGCAAGGGGTTCGGAATCTACTTTAAACTGTAGGTCCCAGTCTAATTAGCCTAATGTGTGCAGAAAATGATTGTAGAGCGACAAACCAAAGCAAATTTCTACCTTGGAAAATAACTTAAGTACGCCACTGTGATACTTTCACAATAAAATTATTAACATATCTGCTGACTTTATATGGTAAAAAGCCATGTTCTTCATTTATATAAAAAATATTTCAAGAAGTTCATATTGTCCAGACATCAAAATTTCCAAACTTGTCTAAAGTATGCTATTCAAAAAATATCTTGGAACAATTTCTTTCATAATTCAATTGTTTAATGTTTAAACAAAATTATAAATATTATTTCAATGTAATATTTAATCAAAGAAATTTATGCAAATGCTTTGTTTATTACCAAAATTTGCAGGATTAAAACATCTAACTTATTGAGTCATGTGAATGTCACCTTTTTAAATCACGCTTCTGAATTCCAAAATAATCAAAAAGTAATGAACTTACAATAATTGAATTTTGCATCAGGCAAAAGAAAAAAGAAGTCTAATGTTTGTTTCAAAAATTTAATTTTTTTCTGTTATAAATAGCATATTGTCTTAATTATTTTTATTTATAAATATTTAGCCGATTCATTGTATAATAAATCCTTCCATTGTGTTTGTTAAAACATCTTTATTCCCTATGTAACAATTTCAAATCATTTACTAGTCTGATTTTATTCTATCCAGATAATTTTTTTATATATATATTTTTTATAATATATATAAATGAATTGTATTGATTTATATTTTCTTATATCAATATAAAACTATAAAAGCTTTATAAAAGTATCCAATTATTGTTTTTATCAATGAATAAATTATTTGTTATATTTTTTTTTTTTCAGTAGCTTATAATATTGTAAAATATTTGTTCTTGTTTCTTACTTACATTTTTTTTTTTTATCTGCTTTAGCACAAATGCTGGGTGCATCGCTCTTCCTGCACTTTTAAACATTAAGCAAGTGATGCAACAGAGACTTGTTACTGGAGTCTGGAATACAAGAGATGAATTACCTGTATGAATATTATATTTTTTTAATAATTTATTTTAAGAAACTTCATATCCTATATATATATTCATTTATTTAAAATTGTTATAATTACCTTGTATTCCATAAACTACTTTGTATTTCCTTAGACTTATAAAAATCAAATAAATACAAAAAAAAAAAACATTCAGGTAAATATAAGAGTAATTGAATCACTAAAAGGAACAAAGGTCTTGCTGTGCAGCACTTGATCTAAAACTGGATGTCAGAAAATAAATTGCATATTTAAATTTATATTTTTTTTATTGAAGTAACATTACCAAAAAATAAATTTTCTGTGTATGAGAACTGACATGTTTTCTTTGAATATTTTTATTTAAGCTATGAAATCTAATTTAATTTCAAATATTACAAAAAATACTTTTTCCAAATGCTGAGTTAATATGTTAAAAATCCATAATTTTCAAAGATACTTATATATATTTTTGCATTACGAGTTAATTATTCTTTTGCGTCATAGTTATACCAATTTTTAAAAGGGCATAATTTTTTTTAAAGATTGAAATTGATCTCGGAAGGAGATGTCATTTCCATTCCATTTTTGCCTGTCCCATCCTGAGACAGCAAAGCTCTGAAAACAACCCTCCCATGAGACTCGTATGTGGGCATGTCATATCGAGAGATGCTTTGCACAAGTTAGCTAATGGAAGCAAGTAAGTTGTTTTGACTCATTTAATTAATAAATATATATAATTATAAATATTAATAAATATAAATATATTTATGGAATATGTCACTTCCTATAAAATACATGAATATATGTTACTAATTAATTTTTAGTAATTATTATTAGATTGCTGTTTATATGTATAATAGTATAATAAATGCTATTGTGACTTGTGCAAACTAATTATGTTTCTGCAATGTCGTTGCCCATTCCCTTTTTTTCTTGTATGTTTGTTTGATTATTCTATAGTTTTTGTTATATCTGTATTTCTCAAAGTTGTATGTCTGCCTATGCATGGCCTCAATTTGCATCCAAATTCTACCAAAATTGACAGGAATACTTTTAATACCAAGTCTAAATGAAGTGAAAACAAATTGTGAAATCATATCAATATTTGTTAAAGAGTTGCCCAATTAAGTTTCATGCTGATTTGGTGACTTCTCGTGGTTGACGTTATTTTTTATGTATTGTTCATAGTTTTTTTTTTTTTTTTTTTTTTCCTAATGCAGCTGGCAAACAGACATGGACGTCTTGGATGCCTTAAGGCAAGCGCTGCACAGATGTTACTCATTTTTCATTACCCAGGGGGCGCTTGTAACTTGATGGTAAGCCACGGGCGCGGAGTTACAATGCCCCCGCAACGCTCTACGATCCTATTAGACCAGGACCTACGGTTTAAAGTGGATTCCGAACCACTACAACACCCATGGGCAAAGCCGGGATTTGAACCTGATACCTGTGTGCCGAACACCAGAGTGCTAGCCACTCAGCCATCAGGCCTTTACTGTTCATAGGTTGACTGGCATAAAATATACTAACAAATGAATTGCATACACAAAAAAATTTTGTTCAAAAAAATAAAATTACTTTTGCGAATAAAAAATGTCCTGGTCAAATCTTAATTTAAGAGACAAAGAAATGTTTTTTTTTGGTTGAGTAAGGATACAGACAGTCAGGTTTCTCCATGTCAATAAGCAGTCATAGATTTTGAAATTTAATAGCCACTGGGGTGAGTTTAGGAGGAAGAGTGAATGTTTTGTTGAACTTCACATTGGTTTTTATTGTAAAAATTTGCAAGGCTCCATAAGAAAAAGAAACTATTCAATCAGATGCTAGAACTGAAAAAAGAGATGCTGCTGCTGCTTTGAACAGATATGAATCTAAGTAAAAGAGTTTTAAAGTATTATTTTCTGAAGCCTTACAATGCTTGCTTATATGCACTAGTCTGTATATATAATAATATTTACAATCTTCAGTACAAGTGTTATTTTTGTAATAAATAATTAAAATTTTCATTCTCCTTGTTTATTAATAATCAAGATATTTACTTATATTAATACTGAATGACTGCTATTATAATAATTTTTTGTATAGAAAATGTATTTCACTAATAGATGCTTTAAAAAGGTAAAATTAATGATACAGTAATTTAAAAACATGATAAAATAACTTTATTGAATGTCATGGTTCATTTTATCTAAACACCTTGTCCAATTTTGCTTTATTTGTGTGTGTGTGCATGCTGATGCACACATTATACAATATTTATAAATATATTTTTAGAATCACTTCGTTTCATTCGTTCACATTCAGTTTTTTTTTCTTGTGTCTTTTACATGTATTTAATAGAAATTTCTTTTTAATTAGAGAGTTATAACTTTTAACTAAATTACCACTACAAGAAACTATTTTCTTTCATGAATATTTTAAAGTGATATGCAGATGGTTTCTTAAAAATTGTATTGGTAGTTAACTGACTATTCGATATTTTAAGTTTCAAAATTGAGACACTTCCAAATTCAATACAAACTTGGTGTGTCCACATATCTTGAACCAGTTTAAATCGAAATGGGAACCACAAGCAGACATTTTTAAGATGCTTAAAATTGTGAAATTTTCATTTGAGTTTTATTGAATGAAGTGAAAAACACAAGTTATTAGGCAAGTGTTGTTGTTGTCGTCGTCGTCGTGTCCCTCACGGAAAGAGGGGAGAGGGATGCAGCTTCTGTTCTGATGGAGCACCCGTAGGTAGAAGTCTGACTTCTGCTCCATAACGCTCTTACAGTCATAAGAGACTGGGACCTACGGCTTAAAGTGGATTCCGAACCACTGCAAACATCCATGGCACCGCCGGGATTCGAACCCTAAACTTGTGGCACCGAGCGCCAGGGCGCTAGACAATCGGCCATTCAGGTCCCAAATTTGTGAATGCCAACGCCACGCAGTGTTCCCAGGTGGTCACCCACCCAAGTACTGACCGCGCCCAATGATGCTTGACTTCGGTGATCTAAATTAGGCAAGTGTAGATAATAGATAAAAAAGAAAGTTGTGTTTTTTCCCCCATTTTGTTAGTGTTTTTTTATATATGTATAATAAGGAAACTTGTTTGGTTAATGAAATATATATATATATATTCACATAATTTATAATTTTTATTTCCAGATTAAAATGCCCTTACTGTCCAGTGGAGCAAAACCCTACTGACGCAAAACTCATCCATTTTTAAAGCTTCTTCGTTGTTATTCTTTCCCGACAAATCTATTACATGTATTTATACGCAGCATGAAATGTTTTAGCTTCATTCTTCTTTGCTTTGAAACTAATTAAAAAATACTTTAAATATGTCGCATTGATATTACAAAAAAAAAATGGCCACTCTATTTTCATTTTTCAGCCACTTTTGTACATCATTATGGCAGTGAGAATTTTATAACTCCTACAGCTACCTGTAAAAATATGTACACAGTATAGAGTCATTTACTGTAATAAACTAATGTATAGTATTGTTCATGTAATGTATGGTAACTAACTAGTAAAATCTAGGTTCTTTGATTTCGATAAGAAAATAAATGAGTTGTACTTCTTTTCAATATGCAATTCACGAGAAGTGATTTTAAATTGTTATCTCTAATATATAAAATTGTATAGAATAATGTAATTAAAATGTACAAAAAAAAATTTTTATATGCCACAAATATATCATTTGTATTCATTTGACAATTATATTTTTATGAAAAAAAAATTGCTTAGTTTTTCATTTATATTTAATTTTTATTTTTACTGAATGCATAGTTATTTTTTGTCGCTGTCAGTTTTTGAATGATTACGTTTTCTGTTGACACTAACTGAATATCTAGCAAATGGCAGACATGAGTTATGTTTTAAATTCTAAAGTAGTTATGTTTCTGAAAAAAAAATGGAAATTCATATTGATTTCAAAATATATTATAGTACTAAATAATAAATGTCTGGGTTTTATGACTTCTTAAACTTATGTATAAAAAAAAAAATGTTACTAAAAATATACTCGGAACTTATTTTTCGACATATCTGTAAAATTGAATGTCTTGATATAAGATTTAATGGATTTTAAATAAAAAAATTATCAATGTTTTTGTATGTTGAAAAAAATAATTTCAAAACCTTTTAGGATAGTTTTGTTCATTGTTCTATTTCTTTGATTGTGTTGGTATTATATTTATATCTTCGTTTTGAATTATGTTCCTAAACTAATGTGTGCAGTTTGGATTGTCTGAATGCAGACTCATTACTAAATGATATATATATATATATATATATATTGTATAATTTTTGTTTCTGATTGAATTGAAGTATTTCATTATACTTAGCAATTTATTCAGTCTGAATTGAAAAAAAAAAAAATTGTATGTATACATATATATATATATTATTATTATTATTATTTTTTAGTTTTGTAAAATCAAATGACATTTCTTGTTGAGCTTTAATATTCATTTTGAAATTAAATCATTTATTATTTAGGGTGAGAAATATTGAAAATATTATTGTTTTATTCACTGAAACAGATTTGGTTATAGTTATTTTTATTTTCCTTTTGTATTATATTGAAGTATTTCTTGTAGTATTCACTGTCACATTTAAATAATATATATATAAATAGATAGATATAATTTAATAATATTCATTAAAATTATTAATTCTTTTTTTAACAATCAGTTTGAAATTTAAATTATAAAATCCTTAGATTTTATATATATATAATGTTAGCTTGATTGCAGAAGAAATTTATTTTTATTAATATTTTTGAATTTTATTTTCTATTCAAAAGAATTGAAAATTTCCAAACTATATTGTCATAGCTATAATTAAAAATATTTTGTCATCCACTATTCATCAAGAATAAATTTTTATGGCCACATTTATTATTTTAACGACTAAGAAATAATAAATATTTCATTATCAGAAATAAATATTTTGTCTGATGTTATTTTCAAAGTGTATCTCTTGTGGGTGTTTTTGTCTGGTTTTAATTTTGTGAAATGTATAAAACTGGAAAGGTTTCAATGTATTTCTAAATATTACTTAAGTGCATCGACGTGAGCATATTTGTTAGATTTGTTGGGTGCAAGTTGTGTCATTACCTCGTAAAAAAAAGTATTTTGGAAGTTGTTTTTCATGTGTTTGTGAGTTCTGTAGTAATGATTGATACTTTTAAGAAAAGGTATATAAAGATATAATTAAAAAAAGTTGATGATAGTAAATTTATATGTTGGGTGATATGTGCAGAGAATCATGTAAATAAATATTCTTTTTAGTTTAAAATGTGTTACTTCTTGAAAAGATCAGACTTATATGTGTGTCTTTTTGCATAACATAAAATGTTAATCAATCAATGGGAAAAAAAAGAAGTAACGAAATGAGTAATGGAAAAAAAAAATATATAAAATGTTTTATGTGAATAATTCAGTATTTAATTATTTTACAAGAAACCATCTAATTAAACATATTTTGAAAATATAAATATATTTTTAATAGATATTATAAAAATATTTTAAAGCAAACATTGCGACCTTCACATACTTTACCCTATTCAACCATTTGATTACTATCTAAATGGTGTTGTTTCTTATCCCACTTGGTCAACAGCAACATCTAGACCAAGTCCATGAACCTGCATCTTATAACGTTTAGTCATGATAAAGGATAAAAAATGCAATCTTTTTTTTGCCTGACTTTGCAATACAAAGACAT